>VYXB01006198.1:321022-495185 GCA_013397135.1 Pachyramphus minor
CTAAGTGCACACTGTAGGCAAAGAAGTAGCTAAATCTTGCACTTAGTAATTTAGAAATGCTATTTTAGACCCTTTATGACTGTTGTGATTTCAAGTTTGAGTTGTCTTCAGAAGATAAGATGTGAAGGTAACTAGAATCTCAAATGGTGGGTGCTGTAAATGCAACTTATCCACGTGTGCTACTTGGTTCTTTCCTGCATAATGGAACAAATTCCCTTTCTTGCTGACAGTTGTGCTTTAAGAACCTGTAAGTTTCTATGCTAATAGCTGTACAGTATTATGTAGAATCTTAAAGGTTATGTGGAATCATAGACTATCCTGAGTTAGAAGGGACCCATAAGGAGCATTGAAGTCCAACTCCTGGAAAGGAGCTGTGTTTGGAAACTTGCTGCACCTCAGTAATTTGTGGGTTTTTTGGGAGTGTGGTTGAAGTGGCAATGCTTATCACCAGTGTACATCAGCTCTTAACACATTCAGCATTCTCTGGCAAGGGTCTCAGCATAAATATTGAATAAATCAATCTTTGTGGAGAAATTTCTCTTTCTAGATTATAGAAGTCTAGATGACTAAATTAAAATAAATGCTTAAACTTCTGTATAGTTATGTGGGACAAATCCATAAAATTCTAAGGAGATATGCCCAGTCAATGATTTCTCGGGTTATTTTTGCCCAGTTTTTTACTCTTCTGTCCGTACAAAATGTCCTCATTTTGTGGAAGAGCAACTCCATCTGCTACTAGACTACAGCAGTATGAAAATACAGATATTTTGCAGTCAGCAGTAGATCGTGACCATTTCATATGAATTCCTTATTTTGATTTGAGCAATTACCTGTAACAGTACTTTGTTCTTTTGAATTTCTAGGTGTGGTGTGGAAAAAAACCTTGTCTGTTACACAAATACTGGGATAGCTCAAACAACCAGTGTCCCATGGGTCAAGAATGCCAGGAGAAGTACATGAAATGCTTTCAACCACCGTGCACGGACTGGGGGGAATGCAGTGCCTCTGAACCTCTGCCTATCAATATCAAGTGTCTGCCTAATTCTGGGTACTTGGACAATGACTGTGCTAGAATTACTTTAATTTTTAACGGAGACAAAGTCCCCCAGGTGAGAATAGAATTCATAATGAAGTATGGCAATACATGTAGAGATCTATTCTATGTCACAGCATGAAAGATTAAGGTTTCTAGGATTACCTCTTGCTATCATAAACTTGCAAAATCTATTACTGGACTCCCTCTGTTGCTATGAATTGTGCTTTGTCTAAAGGGTGAGGCAAAATTAGGGTTTGTACTGAATATTGCATTTTCTTTAACTATTTCCATTTCAAGGTGGGCTCAGGCTGTACTAAGATAGTCATGCATGCTCAGTTTTTTCACCCTTCATTCCGAATCCCTGTTCTTCACTTTACTGCCCTATCTTGCTGCTGTGTTTGCTGCCTTCATTGGGTTTTAGTAACTGCAAGAACTCAAGGTGTTTATTTTTACATGCTGATTTTACTTAAGCTAAAATTATACAATCTCCCTTGCTTCTAACAGGGCACTACAACAGAAAATATCTGTTCTGAAATACGGTATTTACCAGCTACTAGGACTGTTTCTAGGGACAGGACTCTGATAATATTATGTGATCTGTCTTACTCCACAGAGAATGCAGTGGAAGTTGCTATTGTAAGTATGAGACTTGTATTAATATATATAATAAATGTTTGCTTGTTAGTTTTCACTGGGGAAGAGGTAATTTAAGCTTGTTCCACTTGAATGGCTTAGTCTTGACTGCAAAGCAATGTTGTGCTCTCACAATTTCCTGTACTGCCAGATAGCTGAAATTGCAGGTCTCATTAATGACAGAAGGCTACTGCAACCTCCTGATAAACTAGTCTTTAGAGTAATTCAGCCCAAATTAGAGAAGAGGTGCCTACTTGTTCTGTCTGAAATCTTGGTCTATTGACCTTCTCAGTAAGGAGATGTGGCTGCAGGTGCCTGAATGGGATCTTGTGAAGAGGTTTCTGCTGTGCATTTAAAGTATGGCCGCTTCAGGGTGTTCATTAAACACAGGGTATAAAGTGAGAAGTGGAAGAAGGTGCAAGATGAGTAGATGAAAGTAACTGTTGCCCTAATGAGCTAAAGACTTGCTTTAGCGGCACTTACCGCTCAATCACTTGATGCCAGTGTCTACCTTTGATTTCAAGAAAGGGTTAATTTTCATAGTAAATGTTTATCCAGGCAGAAGCTGGACTGTCAGTCTCTTCTAGTACTGTAAAGAACATGCTGAGCCATGATGCAGGGAGCAAAGTGTATGGTATAAATAGAGCAGGCTGTTACTAGTCCAAGCTTCTATCTTAGATAGTCCTTGTCTTGAACTGCTCCAAACTATGACTAAGTTTAGCTCATCAGTTTAAGTAATGTGGAAGTCACTGCCTTTCCTTTGAGGTATGCTAGATTAGCAAGTAGGTGTGTTACCCACCAAGTCTGACATGCAGTTTGGGCAGAGCCAGCCATGCTACTGCTATGGTAAACTTCTAGAGTACTGTTTGTAGCTACTGTCAGGCAAATTCAGCCTAGTGAACTCAATTAAGGTCTAGCTGTAGTACATTTCCATGGTTAGGTGATTGCAGTAACTTGTTGTTTTTCCCCTTCCCTCCCTTTAGTCCTTTGTCCCCCACCGAGATGAACAAGATAATAGCCTCATACAGAATGCTGCTAATACAATAGTCAATGCCATCACTAAGCGACAGAACAGCACTGTTATGTTGGCAGTAACTGAAGTCAAAGTAGAGACCATCGTTGTTGGGAATTCATCATCAGGTAAGTCTCCCACTGCATACCTCTTGTCTGTGTGTGTGTGTAAGCATTTTTTATTCCCCTGCTGTCAGTCTTTCTTTACATGTTGGGGAAAACAATAGATCAGGTTGTGTCTTTAATTGGTATTACTAACTGAAGAGAAAGTGGCTTTAAAATCAAGAGTTTGTGCTTGTGTGCTTGTTTAAACTTAACCTCATCCCTAATGTGATATCCCCAGATGCTCTTGCTGTGGTTTTGGATCTAAGTTCCATTGCATTTCCCCAGTCTAAGCATACCTTTCACAAGAGCAGGAGTTGTTCTTGTGTGTGGTTGCAGTCCTTTTCAATTCTTCTGCATTAACCTTAGGCCAATGTCAGCCCTTGATGTTGCTGCACTGAGGCTGTGAGGAATTAAAAATACAGGGAGGAGGAAGACAGTGTGGTACCAATATCTTCTGAAGCGCTTATGTATTATTTACTTCAAAAAGAATTAAAGATGTCTAGTTTTTTCCAATACTTTGCTATGATAATGTAAAACTTTGCTCCCCTCTTCAACACGTGTTTTTGACTAGTGCACAGATGGCTTAAAATGTAACGTTCATTCCTCTTACGGCGGATACAGTGAGATTGGAGACCTTTATCTCTGCATATTGGCTCTCCCAGAGCTGTGCCAAAATAAGCAGTTGAAGATTTTGCATGCCTGTGTTCCTGCCTGGGGGAGGCAGGAGACGGTCTTGTGGAAAGACCGCTGGTAGGCTCGAGTTCAACTGAGCCCCAGAGTGAAAATCTTACAATGGTAGGAGACTCTCCCAACTTTTTCCTAGACCTCCCCAACTTAATCTTCGGGAAGATCTTCCACCCATAGTCCAAACAATTAGTAGATTGCCTGGTTCCACTTTTCTTGCATTTCCCTTCTAGGAAATGCCTTTCATCTGTTAAAGTCTTGGCAAATGTATTATTTCCTCAGCTCTCCTAAAGGAGCGTACCCTCTTTGTTCTTGTCTTGAACAGCAGTTGTGTAGATGATAAAGAATTGAGCCTGTGTTTTTCTGATTGCGTGTTAAATGCTAGGGGAAAAGGGATGTGGATTACTTCACCTCCCACCTCAATAAAATGATGAACTCTGATTCTCTTGCAGAATGGTTTCCAGACCGTTTTAGTATAGATCCTATGTTGGCCCCTAGCTCTTTGAGTGGAGGTGTTCCAAAGTAAGCTGTAACCTGGACACTCGTGTTGTTTGATTTGGTTTGGTTTATTGTTACCCTTTAGTTGGATAAGGTAGATGGAAACCTATCACAAAATGTGGTGTCAAGCCTATGTGTGTATTGAGAATCTCATTTCTATGGGATGCTCAAGTGTCTAGGTGGAGATGATAATTTTGACACTTGATTGATTTCCTCTGTCTTAAAGAAAAAGTAGTCTGAATTTGGAATCTGTATGCAGACAATTCTGTATAAGAGCCTGTTAAGTAAACTTGGATACATGGTAATGTGACAAAATAACAGATGTGATAGCAGTAAGAATGCAAACTTTGTGTTCTAATCTTGGAGAGGCTGTTATGAAGAGGTCCTCTTTCTTAGAAGTATTTCCTCCATTCATGGATTAGTGTTAAATTGTTTATGAAAAATAAGGATAAAATAGCAGCTCCTCCTTTAAGTACAATACTTCGCCAGACTGTTAAAATACAATTTTTAGATCCCTTTGGGCCAACCATGTTGGCAGTTTACTCACCCCCCCCTCACCCCCACCCCTTTACCAAAAGGAAGTGTTTGAGGATGTGTCACATTCCACATTGGTTGGTTTTGTACAGTCTTTTGCTGATTATTCTGTAAGCAGATGCCTTAAAACTGCTGAGGGGATTTGTTTGGACCAGACATTAGAGTGATGGGTTGACAGCATTTGCCTGCAGAGCTGTTGAACAATCCCATGCTCTCTACAAAAAACCAAAGCACCTCGTGTGTCGTTGCCTCTTACCACATGTGGATTTTTGCTTATCAAGAAGAATACAAAAAGTTGTTATTCTGTCCTAATTGTAAAGCCCTTGAGGAAGGGGGAGGGGAGAAAGTCCAAACATACACAAATGTTTAAGAATGTTTTCCTAGAGAAATAATTTAGGTCTCTGTGGCTGGGAGAACACCAGAGTGAGTTTTGAATTTGGAATGTGCAGAAAAGCAATTGCCTCAACTCCTTTTGTTTGTTCATTGAGTAGTGAAGACTCTTCTCTCCAGTGACAATATTCTGGTGTTTCATTCTGAAGGAAAAATGGAACATCCCAGAGAGTGCACAATTGATTTGATTACCCAACTCCAACTTGAATGTTTCTGGAGATCGTTGATAATTATCTGTAGATTTGATGTTAACGGACTGATAGGAAATGCAGGATGTATTTGTGATGCAAGTGTCAGTACTTCTAGAGCAACTCACAGGCACAGAACTCTATAGCCTGCCTCCTGCTGGGATAGGCTCTTAGGAGTCATTACTGAGGTTTTCTGGGCCAAATTCCATGTAGGTGCTTGAGAAAGATGCTACTTATATAACCAGTTTGTCTTCTGGAGGGGAAGAAACATCTGAAATGGAGCGTTCCTCACTCATCATTAATCACAGAAAACTCTTGACTTTAAACTAGTAAAGAGCACTTCCAGATGGACTGGTGCATTTAGGCAGTTATGACTGTGCTATAAAGACTTCTTACTTCCTTTCTCCTAAAAAAAATCTCTCAATGAGTAACCTGTAGCTAAGTATGGATGCTTCTCTTGCAGATGTCCGAGCTGTGTATCTTGTTCTGTTAACTCAAGACTTTATTTCTTTTCATTTGCCCTCTAGATTATTTGGTTCCAATTCTTTGTGCGGTATTTAGCATTGTGTGGCTGACTTGTATAATCATCTGCGTGTGGTGGACTCGGAAGAGAAGAAAAGAGAGAGAGAGAAGCCGTCCTCCCAGAGAAGAGGGTGCCAATAACCAGTGGGCACCTTTAAATCCCATCAGAAATCCTATAGACAGATCTTATAGTAACAAAGACATTCGTTATGAATGCAAAAACTTCATATCTCCTCAAAAAAGAACTTGTGATGCGGTAGAGGAGTATGTAGAGTATGAGGAAGAGGAGGATGAAGAGGAGGAAAGAGATGAGGAAATGGACAAATTCCTCTCTCACAAACTCACAAAGCCTTTGCCGACAAAGGTGTCTGACACATCAGAGAGCAGTCCAGTAAAGAAATCCCATCAAATAGGCAAAATGGACAACAGATCTGTAAAAAATGTGAATGCATCAAACTTTGAAGGCAGTAGAGACTAACCTGTATTTGGGACGTAGGCAGACTGCGCCTGCGCTTACTGGGGAGGGGAAAAATTGACATCTCCACTTTGCATCAAGGACTAAAAATATCTGGAGTCAAATGTTCATAGTTTCTTTATTTTGCGTAAAAAAAATAAATAAAAATAATAAATAAAGTTTATTTTGTTTCTTTAGCCTTGTATAAATTATTCAATGACTGTCAGATGAAAAAAAAATGAGTAATCTTTGATAGTTGCTATTTTTGTAAAGTTTACTTATAATACACTCGCTGTGTGGCAGAGGAGAGGTTGTATTTTCAATATGTGTAAAGTTTATTACAAAAGACTGTACACTGTTTACAGAATGTATTTCTTTTTATTACTTGCTCTAATTTAATGGTGGCTTTAAAACCTCCTGGTTGAGGAAATTGTGTGAACTTTAAACTGCTTTCTTGACTTTGAATCTCTATTAATGGCAGCTCACTGCACTTGTTACGTTAGTAGCTTCTGTAATATTTTTTCCAAATTTGCCTTACACACTTTGTAATAGGAACAAAAAAAAATAATTATAGAGATCTTTCAACTGTGGTTTAAAAGTGGCCTTTTTATTTCTGTTTAATTACTTTAGAATTGCAGTATTGAAGCATGTGACAAGTGCCTTGAGATTAAACTTTTTCTATAGCAACTGTCAAAGACTGCCATATCAATATAGTAAAATTGTGAGAACTCTAGGTTCCCCAACTGACACAGTTTATTTTCTAATAGTGAAAGTGCTTTTTTGTAAATATGTACATACTAAATGAATCACTCTGTATATTTGATTTAATAAGTTAAATATTTTGGTCTTTTTTTTTTTTTACATGTCATTCCTTTTAATTTATGTTGCAGAAAAGGAGGTTCTATGGCAGTTTATAAGACTTTTTTTGGTATAATGTCCAGATTAGAAAATTATGTTAATACAATCAATGTTAGGAATCTGTTGGTCATTTGTATTTACATAGGAGCATAACCACTTACATGTAAATAATCCAGAAATGTTTGTTTATCCCCATGTTCAGCCCATCTCAAGAACACTAACGGGTGCATCTACTGTACAGTACCAACATAGCGAGGCATTGTTTTTTCTTTTGTGAATATGTTAATTACATGTGGTATTACCTTTTTTTTTGCGTTTAAATACAGGCCTAATGAAGGGAACAATATTTTCCTCAATCTTGTTTCTGTTGTGCTTTATTCATCTTTCGCTCTAAAGGAAGAAAGGCTGGCAAGCTCAGAGGATTGGGAGTATCTCATTAGAAATGGTTATATGTTATGGAAGGCTTATGCCTTTTTTTTTTTTCTTTTTAAGGCTTTTTTATTATTGCTGTTAACTGGGCAAACTATAGGGTGATTTTTTTTTTTTAATTACTGAAGAAGCATAACACTACATACACCCAGTTACCCTGCCACTGAGAGGAACGGATGTCTGAGAGTGTAAACTCTGGCCCATGAACAATGTAAACATGAGTGTTTTGAAACCAGTCATTTTATACAGGAATGCAGGATTTGCTTTGCAGGATCATCTGTTTTAGTACATTTTTTTTGACATGTTCTTAAAAAACAAAAAAACTTTCAGAAAAGAAACTATTTATTAAAGCATTTTATAATGATGTTTGTTGTAACTTTTTTACTTGTGCTAAATATTCAAAACTTATTTTGATAACCTGGTTAGGAGTTAGTTTAGAAAAGGGTACTATCCTTCTCATGTTCCCCAGTATAATCCTGAGTATTTAAACCAAAAACACTTTTTTTCTGCTACTCTTGTAACTTTTTGTACTGTAATGCTGCTGTCTTCCATAATCTAATAAAATGATTCCCTCATTGTGTGTAAGATACTTCAGGGTGTGTTTGCTTTCTAAGTGCTTTGGAGTTCGGATGTGACAAGGCTAAACAGAGGAGGAGTGAAAGTCCTGACTTAATTCCTGGTACTTCCCGTAACCTGAGCGTTCAGCCTGCACCGGGCGCCGACACTTCCTGAGCCCGCTCGGCAGCCTTGTGCTGTGCCCACGCTGCTGGCAGTCTGTGGAGGAGGTGGTGTCCCGTGTGTGCTTCAGAGACAGAGACACCTCCAGTTCCTAAACTGGGGCTCTCCCTGCGCTGCTACCCCTCTGCAAAGCACAAGGTCTGTGTTTTAGACTTGAAGATCCTTGTGAGTCCCATCCAGCTCAGGACATTGTTGTGGCTGTGTGTGTGATCTGCCTCTTTTGCAGTGGTTCTTCTCCTGGCTGCTGAGTGAAGGCTTGTCTGAGCAGCAGTGTTTTGATTCCTCGGGTGAGAAGAGCATGCAGGGGCCTGAGGTGGTATCCTTGCCAAATTGAATTGGATTTTAAAGTAATACCTTCCTCCTCTATTCTGTCTGCAGCTGTTCGTGTCATGCTCTAATTTCAGTTCACTAGGTCTATGCCTGTTTCCTACAATGGCTTTGTATGGAATATTTCTTGCAGTAAAAGGTGAATTGTTATGTAAGGTAATATGGAATATAAAAGTTGGATTTTTCCTGGTAGCTATCAACCTCCAAAGAGGAATTGTAGATCCTGGCAGAGCTTTTGCCCCAGTCATCATACAGCTACTTGGTTATTTCTTTGCTTGAAGTGTTTGCTTGTCTTTGTCTTGATAAGTGAGGGTTGTTTCTAAGTCAGTTCTCAAAGTCAAGTTCTGTTATCTTTCTCAAAAGGAGAAATAGATTTATATACATATGAAATTAAGACCTTGATGTTCTGTCATGCAGCTGTGAGCTGGCTCACTGCTCCCAAAGGTGCTGATTCTGCTTCTTCACAATACTGAAATAGCATATAAAGTAATATAAGAATGGTCATCACCTGCTATTCTAAACAAAGGGTTTGATACCAGTTCAGGACTGTGGATTCACTAAACCACCACAGATAAGTGTTTAACTTTGTAGTGCTCTTTGCCTTCCAAAACCAAGAATTATTTCATAACTCCTTCATGTGATGGATAAGTTACGTATGCTGAGTTACATGGAACAAGATGAATAAAATAGGAGGTTGAACAAAAAATAAACTTTTTAACTTGCAAAAATTAACCTTAATCTACTTTATGTAGATTTTTTTTTATGCTGCTCTTAAATTACTTGTATGTTTTCTCCACATACCTGAAATTACCTTAATCAGTAGTTTTGTTTCCTTTTGATTTATTTTTACAAGAAGTGTTGAACTCTTGCATCTCAACTTGTTGCTGATGCACATGTGCTGAGCATCATGATACTGCCAGAATCATATGTTACAAGAGCTACATAATGAGGAAAACTAATAAATGGGCTCCTCCTCGATTTTTCTACACAAGTAGTTTCTTGCTAATTTTTCTTCTCTGATGCCCTTTTCAAGATCTGATGTTACCCTGAAACACATGGTGAACCTGATTCTTCTGGCCATTTGCTTTTGTCTGATTTGTTTTCCAGCAGGCCATGTAATTATTTCTCTTAAGATCAGACTATGCTTGACTAGAAAGTTGGTTCATTCAGCAAAAGAGCTTGCTCTTGCCTGTACCTTTTCAGGAATAACCTAAGGGTTGAAAGGCATTTTGGTCATTGCCTTGAAAGCTGCAGAGGACACTAATTGCCAAGCTAATTGTGAAGTACCTTGGACAACAGAGATTGGGGTGGGATGAAATTAAACTTGCAGAGGAATTTCTATTAGAGTTACAATATGTGTGACTGACTTGAATTCCCTCACTATTCTTGAGTGCTGGTGGACTCTCTTATTTCTTTGGATGCACCAGAGAAAGAATGAGCCTGAAGAAGAGTTCAAATATCATGTGACATGTCCTGGGGATGTGGCATCCCTTCTGTTAGGCAGTCTGGGGGGTTTATTGTGTGTGATGGGGGGGTGGTAGAGTCTGGCTTTGCTCTTTCTCAAGAGTAGAGTGAGCATTTGAGTCACTTCAAGTTGGAATCTCGCTCTTGATTTGGAAAAACTGTGTGATGCTCAGACTTGCTGCGCTCAGTGCTGCAAAGCAGTCCCTAACTAGCCTTGTGTCATTATTTCATCACAGATGGTGGAGTAAAGAATGGACTTGTGTGGAACAGTAAAGGGTCCTCTGGGCAATGAGAGACTAAATCCTTCCCGATCATCCCTGTTACAGCACCTGTTCTCATCAAAATGTTTCGAATGTGTGAAACCTTTTGCTTTTGCTCAATATACCTTATGCTCTGTATATTTTTTTTAGTGTGACAGGGACTTAGGCTAAGGGCAAAAATATCTCTTCTTCAACCACTTGATTGTAAATATGTGCTTGCAATCAAATATTTATAGGTGAATGTCATAGGTAATATTCTGAAGAAGGAAGTTTCGGTCTTTTTCCTGGAAGAATCATTAAGTTTCTGGATGGTTTATAAGAGTTTGCTTTTCAGATTGTTTATACTGATTCTAGAGCAAGAAGAAACAGACAATGTACGGGGCTGTGTATATTACAAGTGAGTTGAACAGAGACCCACCTGTCCTGCTTCAAAGTTTACAATCCAGGTTTTTTGCAGACAATCAGTATGATTCCATAGAGTCATGGAATGGTTTGGGTTGAAAGGGACCTTAAGGATGATCTAGTTCCAATACCCCTACCATTAGCGGGGGACACCTTCCACTGGACCAGGTTGCTCAAAACCTCATCTGATTTGGCCTTGAACACTTCCAGGGATTGGACATCCATAAGTTTTCCGGACCAATGCCTCACCACCCTCACAGTGAAGAATTTCTCCCTAATATCTAAATCTTCAGTTTAAAGCCATTCCCCTTTGTTGTGTCAGTACACATGTGCCTTGTAAAAGTTCCTTTCCAGCTCTCTTGGAGAGGAACTTAAGAGTACCTTTTGGTGCCTTGAGGTATAAGATATACATATAAGATTTCCATTCAACGGGCATGTCATTTTCCATGTACTGAATACTGCCATTTTGATGATTTTTGCAGCCAATAACAAGTCCCATAGTTCCCATACCTGCAGCCCATTCCTACAACTGTGTGGATGAAGCACATCCCTCTCAAAGGGCACTTTGCAATACCTTTATGAAAGGAGTGTGGAAACCAACTACCTTGAGGGACAAGTGACCCAACCTTTAGAAGCTCAGGGGAGGAACTTTTGATAATTTTTTTCCTTGGCACCAAAGCTGCTCCATTTTTTCTGGATGGGCAAAAACCAAAAAAAAATCGCAGAAACCTTAAGCAGCATTTAGGAGATGATATGGTTTTGCTCATAATAATATACTCCATCTGTATTACTCTTTGTCTTAAGAGACACAAGGAATGTATGCTTTTCTGAAAACCCAACTGAGATTTCCTTTTTTTTTTTTTTCAGTGGTGGATCACGCAGAAGGACCACTTTCCAGGTGTAAATGTGACTAGGGAGGCACAATGTTTTCTGACCCTTGGGTTCCCAAGAGTGGCTGTTGCTTTCCAATGTTCTGGGAAAACAAAACAAAACCAAAAACAAACCCCCAAACAACAAACAAAACAAACAACAAAACAAACAAAAACCCCAAAACAACTAAATGCAAATCCTTCAGCTCTGTTTGGAAGGGAGAGTCTTGTTAACTTGTAGATCTTTCTCAGCTCCTATCCCATCTTCTCTCCCACCCATCTGAAGGAGGCTTGTGTTGGAGGGGACTTCTTCGGCAGATTTGCTGCGCCGATAGACTATGGATGGAAGAAGGCTGAGCAGGGAGCTGTGGAGCAGGTTTGGAAACTGCTGTGGCAGCGGCATATGGGAGACCCTTTGAAGCCTTGGCCATCTGCCTGGAGGCATAACTCTGGGCATAACCCCACCTATTAATTAACGAAGCCCTACCTGTGGGTGGAAGTTGGTTCAGCCAACAGCTCTACTGGTGCAGATCAAAGGTCCCCGTAGTCTGGTATCCTCTGTCCTGCAGTGGCCAGAGGAAGATGCTTATAGAAGGTGCGAGAGAGCAGCAAATTGCAGCATAAGCCCTTCTCACACCCATCCAGCTTCTGTTGTTCAGTGGTTTAGGGGATTCCTGAGCCAGACATATTTGATAGGTATCTCTCCTCCATGGCATCACATCATCCCTTTTGTGCTTTAGGCCTTCACAACATCATGTGGCAATGAGTTCCACAACTGCGCCATGAATTGGATGGAGAAGCACTTCCTTCTTTTGTTCTGAACCTTCTCCTTGGGAAGGTGATGTGAAAACAGAAAGCAGTTGTTCCCTCTTCACCATCTCCACAACATTTGGGATTTACAGTGCAGACAGTCCTGGGGTTCAGAGTCACAGTCTCTTCTGTTTCCATTTACAGTGATGTTGTTCCAGGTCTCCAGCTGTTTTTTCTATATGATCTCTGTGCCCTTCCAACTTATTCTCTATCACTTTGGAGTTGCTTTGATCAAACTGAACAGTATCTGATGCATGGACACCCCACACAGACCAGAACTGTTCTATACTTTCTTCAGATCCTTTCTGGTGGGCTGGTTGCTTTTTGGCGCATTCTGACTTCAAGACTCGTGAGGGAGCAGAGATGGTTGTTTCATGCCTTGGCTCTGCCGTGGTCTGGTTCTTGTTAGAGCAAGGGTGCAAAGCTGTCTGAACCCTGCTGTTTTGAGTGCTGGAGTCCCTGGAGAAGCTCACTCTGCCATGACTGTCTGCAAGGAGCAGCACTGGGGTGTAGGGGTCCACACTGGGCCTAAGTGTTGTGATTCTGTTTGGGCCTGAGTGGGAATGGTGGCTTGTGCAATGCCCAGGACTTGTGCACCCAAAGCAGTAGAGGAACTAACCCTGCAGCCTTCCCAGCAGGGAGGAGGCTGAAAAGGATGTGGGCATCAGTGAGTGTGGAAGAGGACTGTGTTTTGGAGAGCGCTATATCGGCAAGATCTTGAGGTGGGGATTAGGTAGGTACCACATTGGATCTGTTCATCCCTCTTAGATTTCGCTGCTGCTGAAGAGCTGTGCAGCAAGTCACAGCTGGCACAGTCTTTCTCAAACGTTGCATTTCCACAGCCCTGCATGCTCCAAGGTGAGGCCAAAATGGCCACATTCGTGCTGCACCACCAGCATTTGTGGCTTGCCTTTGGAGACACAAAAGGAAGAAGAAAGAAGGGGTGGGTGCATGGTGACTGTTGTCCTGTGCCCAGCCCTGGGCTGACATGTGGTTTCTCAAGTTTGAGGGGAGCAGCCCAGGAGGCTTCCTCCCACCATTACCTATCAGAGAGCATCAGCTCTGGTTCATCATGGGGATGTTGTGTATGAAGAGCTTACCTGTATCTAAGATCTGCTTCAGACAGCTCATTGTTTTAGGAGCAAAGGAACTGCTCTGGCAGGGCTTTTCTAGGTCCTGGTACCTGCCAGTGCCAGAAAAAGCAGCAACATAACTTCATTCAGAAACAGCTCAAAATTAGTTTTGCGTATCCAGGAGTCATAGTTTCATATAAACCTGTGTGGCATCATTTCAAATTAGTGTATGGTAGCTGTCGGGGGAAGGAGGGTTGTCCCTCCTTTTGTACCCCTGTTAGATGTGGTTCCAGGACCTGACTGCTCTATGGATTAGAAATTCGGGCACAGTTTGTATCTGCCTCTCCTTTTGCCACGTGGCTTATCTAATGCTTCCCCCTTTGGTGGTCCCTTCACTGATGTATGTCTACATGACTGGGCTACACTCCAAAATCCTCCATGTGTTACTTACAAGGAGGTGTAAAAGGGAGGGAGAAAGGGTTGTTCAGTGCTGAATCCCCAAGTCAGCCTACACAAGAGATGTGACAACCAGCACTTGCTCTGGCCAAGGTGATATCCCTGACATGGAACTGCCTTCCATGGGACTAAAATTCCCCCCTGCAGGGCTGGCCCCTCCACAGGGCACCAAAGGCTCAACTGCTGCAGCATTTTCTTATCTCTGCTTCCTAGAAGAAAATGGAAATAGTGAGTGCAGCAGCTTCTCAATGAGAAGGAAAATTGCTGGAGTTGAACTTTTGGGCAAGTTAAAAGGTGAGTGTGGATCAGTAGGGTGTCCTCTCTATTGTGCTTCCCCCTCTTTTTAAAATCAAATTATAGGGCCCCCACCAAAAAAAAAAAAAAAAGAAAAAAATTGGCAACAGAGAGCTCTGCTCTCTTAAGATATTCTTGAAGCTGCTTTGGCTCTTGGGATGCTGGTGGGCTGCCAGGGGTGCTTGATGCAAACCTGAGCCTGGTGAGGGTCCCCAGCATGGTGGCACAGGGGCAACCCTCACACAGGTTCCTGAGGCTCCACGGATGTGGCAGATCTGCAGAGGGGTGTTCTGGCAGTCCGCTGACATTGCTTTCAGTACAGATAAGCCAGTGAGGTTATCTCAAGTGCAGCAATATCCTCTAGAAAAGTGAGGAGGAGAACCCTCTTTGCACTGTGTCACCGTGCATAAAAACCTGTTAGTGAGCAGTGGTGGTGGGAGCAGAGACCCAGCACCTTCTAGGGGCATTGTGCAGCAGCAGCCTGGGTGTGCAGGACCCGCAGCGCCAGGCAGTGGAGGGAGTACATGGCCGACATTTTCCAGCCTGGGTGTTTAAATTTTGCTCTATATTTAGTGCCCTAAATGAGTGCTTTGATTCGCAGTGTTTCCAAGCACCTGCTGCTTCCATTGACTCTGGTGGGTCTATATGGGTCCCAGCAATCCTCGGGGTTAAGCTGCTCTATCTCCATGCCTAAATTTGGGTACTTGGGTTGGGAGCTGCGGGTGCTATATTCTGCTGGGGGTTTGTGTTTCTCTTGCTGTGGGGTATGGTGCTAAACTGGGGTTTGTGGGCAACGTGTTTTCAAAACAAAGGGTGGCTTTGATTTGCCAGTTTCTGGTTCGGCTCATCTGAGCGATTAATCATTTATCAGGGGAGAGAGAGATTAAAACTTCCAGAAATAAAAACTGAATATAGGCTGACTGCTTCTTCCCAGCAGCAGATGCCTGGCATAGATGCAGTGTGGCTGCTGTGGGACATCCCTCTTCCAGACAGAGCGTTTTCCATGGCCTGTCCCCTGCAGACCTGGTGGAAAGGCTGAACTCTAATGCTGAATAGGACCATCCTGCTGTCAAAACATCCAGCTGGCTGTAACAGCTCAGCAGGGCACTGCTACAAGCAAAGGCAGTGCTGGCCTTTTAAGGAGCCCTGGTCTGGAACTGGGCATAAACACTCTCCTCTTTCATGCTCACTTCCAGGGCAGGTAATTTATGTATCTTGGTAAGCACTGGCAACCATGTCCATGCTTCTGTCCCTTTGTAATATCCTGTTGTTGCTTTCCAGAGAAAAATACCAGCAGACATTCAAGGTTACTTCCTTGGCATGCTCTGCATGTTTTCAGCCTGATTGTATCTGCACTGCATAGACATTTCCTGACATGCTGTATCTCCCCTGCTCTTGCATCACAGGCTGAGCACTAACTGTGCATGCCTTGCTGCAGCAGACCTTTCCTTTCTGACCATAGCCCCAGCTATCTTTCAGAGGCTTGCTTCCAGCCACATTCCCTTCTTTGTCTGACTCCCAGATTGCTTCTCAGACACTTCATGATGCTCACTAGCCCTTGGATGCTGAGTCAGGTCTTTCCCCAGAGCAGATGATGAGTGAACGTGGCACGGATCAGATGCCCACACAGGTGCTGGAAAGGGCCCTCACCTCTCTTACTTCAAGACAAATGACATCTCTCAAAGGTGGTTTAAAAGGTGACCCTCATGGCAGTCTGACTGCCCCGAGCCTGCCTCCAGACACTGCTCTGGTTTTCTGCAGCACCTGGATGAAGAGAAACCCCACGATCCTCGTGTGTCCCTGGTTCACTGACCTGGCGCTGCTCCCTTTGTCCATCCAGACCTTGGGAAGTGAGAGTCCAGGTTTGTTGCTCCTCCTTGCTCCAGTTGCCTTGAAATTCATTGAGGAGATCAGAACCTGTTCCCGTCTCCCCGGCCAGGCCCAGGCTGTGGTGGCACAGTCCAGCCCCCAGCACAGAGCCTGTACTGCGCGTGATGTTGTAGATGAAAGCTGTTGTTTGTTTACAAGCTTTCCTCAATTAGAACTCATTTGCTGCTCACACACTATATTTAAAAGCTCATGTTTAAATCAGGGCTGGTGATTTAGGAGTGCCTGTTTTGTTTTCTTTCCTAGATACATACGATAATTCCTCCACCTGTTAAAAATCTGTTGCTAATATTTGCTGTCAAGTTTCTCTTTTATTTTTTTCCCCCTGCCAGGATAGCCAGAGGCCTGCAAGTGTTTATTTAACTCTAGCTGTTTACTTCTCATAAATTTTCCTGCCTGCAAATCCATTTGGGATCAGGCAGGAAAAAAGCTTTGTGATCATGCTGAATTTGATCAAAATAGTCAGAAAGTTTCAGCCTGGCCATTTTGGCAGCTCTGAAACTCTTCAGAGCCACTCTCTCAATGAGGCTTTCCAATGCACAGCCCCAGCAGTACGGAGGGGATAAGGTCATGTCCTGGTGCCACTTTATATCCCAGGGTCCTGGCCAGTGGAAGTGTTCCAGGCAGTGGGGCAGCAGCAGGATCTCTGCCCATGGGATGCTTCCCTGAGGCCCCTCCATCCTCAGGGGACTGTTCCAAGCAGAGCCACTGTGCCCTCCCACTGGGGTTTATGTGACCTTTTAGCCTTAATTGTTGCAGGTCAGCTAAGTGGGGAAAAATTGGATTTGTTAAATTGTTTCTCAAGGTTATTGTTTTCATGACTTTCCTGTCATTTTCTTTCTATTCTGTTTATTTTTAATTCATTTTTTTAATTCATTGCAAACTTATCACCTAATGTCTACATATATGAATTTCAGAATATCAAGTCAATCAGATCAGATTTACCAATAGGAGGATGACTTTAGTCTTTCAAGGAAAGTTTTGTTGAGATTGCAAAACTCTGACTATAAAAATTGTCTTGTGTTTGTGTGCACTTATTTCACTTCACCTTTCCATGAATGAAACACGTGAGAGCTTCTGAGCCAAATTCCAGTGTAAACTTAGGAAACTCAGGGTAAGCCCAGGACGAGAAGACAAACTTCCTCACCATACAGATGAACTGCTCCAGCAAGCTTCAAAAGAATGGGAGCACACCCAAGCTTTGAAACCTATGGCTTTGGGTTTCATCAGTCATTTCTCTCAACTAAACCTGTCCTGTCACAGTCTTATTTGTAAAGTTTTCCATTTTAATATTTTGCTGTCCACCTACTGAATTTTTATGAAATTGAATGTTTTCAGAGACCAAGATGGATTTTCCAATGAGCTATGAACTGGGACGCTGACAGAAATGTTCCAATGTATTTATCTGATTGGGACACATAATTTTCTTCCTCCATGCCCCTGGGCCTTCCCTATATTTCATGCTTTAGTCAAGGGCCAAGTGCCAAGTCCCATTTCCTGCTTCCACACTATGGAAGTCAGCTGAATCATTCTGGATTCTCTGCAATGCGCACGAAAAAAATTCTTTTGTTGCTTTCATAATTTTTAAAACAACTTGAATGACTTCAGGGATTCAGTCAGGAAACATAATCTTGAATAAGATAGAAACAAGAAAGTCGAGTCCTTGTTGTATCTTCCATGCTATTTCCATCTCCAATGTATTTCCTCTCTCAAATTGCTTCTCTCCAGAGTCACACTCTGCCAGAGATAACTAGGTGGCGGTGAGTGAAGAAAGGAACAGTATTGTCTACAGCTTTGAACCATGAATAGCCCTTGGAAAAACAGCAGCAGAAAGAGATACAAGTTCACATTGATAAAGTGGGATGCCAAGTGACTGAAGATTTGATCCTGTTTCACTGAAGTTGGCGGTGAACTCCCACGGACATCACTTTTATCGCTGCTCCCAGCCCATCTTGGGTGCCATCCACCACCAGCCCTGGCAGAGCATGGCTGTGAGTAGTTTTGCAGGGATGGGGCTGGCTTTGCTGGTAGATCCTCCTTCTGCTACAGCTGCTGGGACCAGGGTAACATGCACCCACGTGAAGCCATGTGGGTCAGCTGAGGTTCAGCATTGTGCTGATGTTTTGCAGTGTCCTTTGGCTTCGCGTTGTTGATGGAGTGAGCCCAGGTGCATACACATATATACATCATATTTACGTGTGTCAGGGCCTCATTAGCCACCAGTTTGTAAGCAAAAGCTCCAGCAGAGAGCTGCCATCAGTCTCCCTGATGAAGACTGAGGCCCTGAGCTCTCCACTGGTATTGCAACTCATCCATCAGCAAAAGCCACCTGTCTGTACTGGTCCAAACCCTGATATGCTCCTCACATGGCACAACAGGCTGATCCCACGAGAAAAGGTCACCTCCTTGACCTCTTACCAGACCCATCACTGTGCCTTCACCAGGTGATGGAAGAAAATGAAGCAATTTAAGGCCATTTTGATAGTTGCCTGCTTCCCTACTACCCTTCTGTGCCCCCTCAGTGCACACGACATGAAACACGGGGCAGCCCTGCAGCACAGTCACCCACCACTGTCACTGAGACCCATCGTCAAAACCCTGTGCAGTGACAGTCGACAAAGGCAAACCACTTTATTTTGGAGTCTCCAAGGAGGATAGATGAATAGCTGAACTGCAGCAACCTAATGGACTTCGGAGGCGGGGGAAGCAGGACGGGACATGCAACAATTTGCTGGGAGGCGAGCGGGGAAATGTTGTTGCAGCGATGAGGAGCGGGAGATGGAGTAACAATGGCTCCGGTTTACATTGTGCTGTACCGTCGCTGTGATCTGCTGCCAAGATCAACCCTGGAGAGAGGAACTTGAAAATAACACGAATAGTGTGGCAAGAGAGATACCCTACAGCATATCCTGCTCCCTCGGACTTCGCCTTTGAGTCAGGAGTGAAATATTGGAGCTATTGTGGTGAAGTGAGACTTAAAAATAGAAGGGAAAATTACTGGCGTTTGCTGTTTTGTTTTGTTTTTTTTTTCTTCCCCCTCCAAGGGGACATTAATTGTTTTTAAGTTGTGCTACTTCTAGTTTGAGTCAAGGAGGAAAACACTTCAAGGCATTGAAAGGGTTAGAAACCATGTCACTCATCAGCTGTGGTGTGAGGGCTGCCCCTTATCTCCATTGCTACAGTGATGCTGCTGCTCTGGTTACTCCCCCCAGTGGGTTTCAAACCACTCCTGCATTAGCCTTCATGCTCAAGATCCTTTCACAGGAGGCCTGGTTATTACCACAAGTCTTACAAAAAAGTAGTGCCCAGGCTCAGGTGGGTTAGCAGTGTTTCTGACTTCACATGTGTGTGCCCTGCAAGGGGACAGAGAGGCTGGTGCCATGGGTTCCTGCAGGGGAGGTGAAGCTGTCTTCCAGACAAAAGCTGGAGATCCTCCTCTGTCTTGCCAGAGCAACAACCTACAGCAAAAGTGGGTTTGGGGAGCTACAAAGCTTTTATTTCTTGCAGGGTTTTAACCCATTTGGGGGTTCTTTATTATTGCAGGGATCTGTGGGCAAGTGAGGTTGGCTGGTAAAGCTTAGGTGCTCAGGGAATTGCATTTACATGAATGCAGGATGAAGCAGACCAACATCAGATCTGATCACAGCAATGTGGATGCTGTTTATCTACTATCTTCAGAAATGTCACTCCCCTCTGTGTAGGGCTCCTGCCTGGGCATTGGAGGGTGCTGCCAGCACTGGACCTCTTAGGAGCGCCTTTCTGGAAGAAGAGAACCCTCCCTCTCTGCCTCTGAGCTTTCTTGGGAGCGTAGAAGCCAGTCTGGGATGCCAGCACCACCAGTACGTCCAGACAGCAGTGGATGGCTTCCAGCCACCCTCCCAGGGGGTGTCCCTCCACCCCAGACTTCCTCCCACCCTTTGATGAGTGACTGCTGCCACGGAGGGACAGGACTGCTCCCCTACAAGGATAGTGTTGCACTGCTTTGTATAAATATAGCACATGACACTTATGTCTGAGTTTACCAAATTCGGCCCTTTCTCACTGGTAAACTGTGAGAACCAGCAGGGTCACAGTGTTCATGGCCAGGAGGAATTGCTAAATCTGAGTTTACATACATCACTGAGCTCAATCACTCAAACTCAGTAGCATGTTTCACTGAAGTCCAAGTTACTCTGAAGGCACTGGGAGATGGAGCTCCTCTTTCTCTTTATCTCAGTAACTGGTCTGCTCATGTATATGCTTTCCTTCTGGTTCAAATATTGTCCTTAACTGTCAATCCACCTATGCCTTCGGTAATGTTGCAGACCTCAGCAGCACTGAATCTTTTCACCCCTTCAGAGCATGTGTGTCAGGTTGTCTCTCAGTCCTCCTTGCTGAAAATTATTTAGAGACTTGGCTTCTTAAGAGCTTCCCCCCAAGGTCTGCCTTCCTCCCCTGCCTCTTACATCCGTGATGGGTAACATCTGCCTCTGGCAAGCAGCATCAGAAACCTGGTCTCCCAAAAATGATTTCCAAAACTCTGGGTGTTTCATTTTTCCTCAGGCTCTGACCAAACCCGGTACTTTTGGGATAAGATTTACTGAACACCCTTCTGTGTCTGAGATCCTTCTGGCAGCAGGTCCTGGGCAAGCATCTCCATGGGAGGTGGCCACCCTGAATGAGGAGCTGATGGTTTCTGTGGGAGGGTGCCCAAGTGCATGGCTCCTCCAGGAGCTCAGAGGAGCCACAATACAATGGCTCATTTCTGCAGCAGATTAAATCAGCAGAAGGAAGTGAATAAAGAACAAACAGTGGGTTTTAAAAGATGGAAGGAAAAGATGATCTCTTATCTATGTGGAACCTGAAAAATACCCATGTGCTCTTCAGAGATGACACGACTTGATAAAGGTGATGAAAATACAACATGGGGGCAGAGAAACAACTCAGGGCCTGGTACTGCACTGGACATGGGGGTTGGCATCCCAGATCTTATCCCAGACCAGCCAGGACAGGTTTAATGATAGTGCTGTGGGGAGCAATTGGTTGTGTTTTGAGTCCACCACATGCTCAAGGAGGGGTATTGACTGAAACACTGAAGGAGGCTTTTCAAATGCCCTTAAAAAGGAAAGGGATAAGAATGCCAACAAGACCCAAATTCTGGAGGAAGAGTGAGTCGCCGTCTGGAATCTGAACCACTCATGCCTGGTTATGGCAGTGCTTTTAGGGCCTAAATCTCTGAGAGAAGGCTGGGGCAAGAAAGTTCAGAATGTAGGACCTTGACAGCTAGAGCTGCTCACTGGAAAAAGAGGTTTCCTTTCCACATATTTTTTAGTACAATATCCAAAGAAACCCCCTTCATTCTGTGTTCAACTTGCTGTGCAGAGTGTAGAGACATCTTCTTCCTTCCCCCCATCAAGGCAAAGCCCAAGAGCTGTGTTCACCTTCCCTGTGCCTTTGGCTTCCCCTGGGGTGGAAAAGAGGCAGGAACACTGGTGGTTTGCACCAGGGACAGGGAGAAAAGCCTGTTTGCTCCCTGGCCAGCCGGTGTCTGGCCTGGTACCTACTATGACAGAAAAATCAGATGTTAAAGGAGTCCTGGAATTCAATCTGGGTCCAAGTTTTGGAAACACATGATCTCACCTCCAGTTTTGGAGGTTAGAAACCAGTCAAAGAGCACTTTGGATCTGTACTATGGGCCACACTTCTGGAGTTGTTCTTCTGTTCACAGGAGTCACTTTCCATCTGCAGCTTCTTCCTTGAACTGGGTTTAGTTCGTCACAGAACAGAAATGTACCCCAGAGGCCGATATTCCATTAAGACCTACTTGATATTGCCCTGTTGGGCTTTGCTCCCTTCATGAAACAGTGACACATTATTGTCCTGGAGCAATGACACAAAACCATCCTGAAGCAATGACAAGCTAATGTCTTGGAGCAATGACCTGCTAATATCCTGGAGCTAGCTGTAACCAAATCCTGACTTGAGCCATGGCAATTCTTATTTTACCAGAGGACTATCAAACTCCTGGCTTCTCAGTTTTGGCACAGTGTGACTCCATATAAACACACAGAACTGCCTGAGAAACTAAACTCATTGCATTATTATGACTATTTTGTCATTTTTCTCTTTTTATTCTTCCATGTGAGCCTCAAGGAGCTCATCCCCTACTTCTAAAAGCCTGGGCACAATTATGAATCTCCACTGAATTGTCCTTCCTGCTGTAGAAAGTCCACTCTGAATGCAGATCCTTTGCAGAGTTTTATTTTGTTCATTTGGGCACACAAACATATGCCACAGCCTACATTTCCCATCAGAATGCACCTGAAATTCTGACAATGAGCTAAAAAAACCCCCCAAAACTCCTGACCCCCATCACCAAAAAAAACCTAAGTCAGTAGTCAATAATTTCAAGGAATCACAGGGACCTCACTCACATTCAGCAAACAAATTCCTTCCTGGGAATTATTAGCTTGGTTGGAAGTAACTTGCCCTCTGTGCAGTGTTGCATCTCAGGTGACAACTTAGGAACCATCAGCCCACAGCTGTCTGACTTCAGCCATGAATTTTTCACCATTTCATTCACCAATCCACACAGTAATGCCACTGAAAGGGGGCATGGTGTGGTGTCTGCTTGGTCATCAAATAATTTCTCCTTTAAAATATGAAGCCCTAGCATAGGAATACTCACACCTTCCTATTACCCTCCTGTGAATCATCCAGTTTTCAGAAGAAGGAACATTTTATGTTTGTTGCTTTTAATCTGGACAGGAAAGCAAGAAGCTTTCTCCTGTAAAATTAATTGGATGCCACAGAGCAGCCTGGTGTTTCCAAACAGGAGAAACCCATTTTCCTTATGACTAATAAATAATAAAAATTACCCATTTCAGGCAGAGGAGAGAGGTGATTCCAGGAGTGGCCTGGGTGGTACTAATCAGCTCTCCTGTCAGAGATGATGTCTGCAGTCATCTCACAAACCAAGCTCATGGCAGCAGCTCCTGCACATCTCTGAGTCAGACACAGCTTTGAAATGTCCAAGTGCCAGGTTTCCCAAGTGACCTCGAGGTGGTTTCCCAAATTGGGAGTCAAGTGCAGAGGATTTGGAGCCCACACGTCTGCAGTGGGACTGGGACACCACCCAGCTGTCCAGTAGGCCAGCTAACAGGCTCTTTGTGCAGGACCCCACCCAAGAGGGACAAAGTCACAGGAGAGGAAAATGTACTGAAAACTTACTGCATGAGGCCAGCTTTTAGTGCAGCTTCTTTCTTTTGCCTTTCTCTTGTATGCAGAGGCTGAGTTACCTGATGGAGAGTTAATGAGACCTCATGGGGGCATCTACTTAGCTCCTGCATGTACATTCCCAGGCTTGCTCCCTTGGTCTGGGCTCATGTTTGGGTCTGTAGCCGGCTGCAGGAGATGGATACCCAGCCCTGCCTTTGACCTCAGAGCATGCCCAGCAGGCCAGCTCAGCACTGCTGATGTGCCACCAGCCCCTGGCATGGGAATCACTTCCCACAAACATTGTGGTGTGCAGTCACTTTCCTGTCCACAAAGCCCTCAAATTTTGGTGGTGCAGATGAGAGAACCTGTTTGCCAAGGGTTCCACAACCCAGGAATTTGGGTCCCCTCTGATCTGATCTCACCTATGTGCCTCCACTGGTCCTTCAGCTGTTATCCTCTCTTGCAAAGAGTCTCCTTCCTTCCAACTTGTCACTGTGCTGGACAGTGCAGCAGGGCTTGCCAAAGATCCTTAGGCACCTCTGGGAGTGGAGTCACACCAACAGCAGCTGAAAAAAAAAGCACCTCTAAATATTCTGCTTTTCAGCAGTTTTTTATCCCCACCACATTTTGTCATGAAACTGGATATCCCGTGGGTCCCTTTCCTGCTTCCATTTCTGCCTGCACCTCCCCAGGGACTGCAGATCCCTCCTTTGACAGGAGATAATCTGTCAAAGGTCAGCAAGTAGTAGGGTTAATGCAGTCACAGTTCCGCAGCACAGCCCTCCTGAGCCAGATCCCAGACCACAATCATCATGGGACATTATTTGGTCAAAACTCGGAGAAGGTGTTGCCTGCAGCATCTCCCTCCCCAGGTAATGCTCACACAGTCGCTGCACTTTACTGCCTTCCACACTCCTCACACATGTTCCCCAAGGAATTCTCTCTGCAATCATGTTGATGATGGGTCACATGGGTATTGACGTATTTACACCAGGGGCAAAATCCCCAGTGCTCTCGGGATACTTGTGGCTTTTGGATATAAGAACATCTATGTTTGGGGGTGGTTGATGTTTGCTTTTTCCTCACAGGTTTTCCCCTTGCCCAGAGCCCATAAGTGGTTTTCTGCCAGCTCTGCAGCTCCTCATCCCTTCTCCTGGCAGCGGCACTGGCGATGGCACATTTCGCACGTCTGAGGGAGAGATGAGTAAAGCTACATGGGATGAGAGTTTCCTTCGGTGGGTGGGTGGCAGGGAATTCACGAGATTTTGAATCTGAGTGTGAAATATTGGTTCCAACCCAGAATGTAATGAAAAGAAAAAGAAGTTTGAAACCCTCTTCCGAAGGTACAAATGGAACTTCAGATGTCAGACCAACATTCTCCATCAATACGATCAATGCTTCTTCTTCCAGGCTCAGTTTTTTCTGAAGTGCACTGATGTTTGTAATAGAATATGCATTAAAAATTAATGAAAAGTTGTTTCAAAAAGAAAAAAAAAAGAAAAGGAGAAAAAAGCTCTTAGAAAAGGCTGAGAGAATATCTTGACCTTTGCAGGAAAGTGCCAGTGTAACTTCTTGCAAAGTCACTTTCATTTGAAAGTTCCATGTTCCCACAGAAATTTTCAACTTATTTAAGACTTGGCACTTTCTTTTCTTTTCCATTTTTTTCTTTTTTTTTTTTCCCCCCCCACTGACAGAAAAGGACTCCACGTGATTATCTGCAGGCAGCTGTCTAAGTAAGCTATGACAAAAATGTCTTCTTGTGACGCTGAAGAATGAGCAAAAGTATTTTTGGTCACTGAAGTGGGCATACTTAATATCACACATTTTCCCTCTGCACTTTTCTCAGTGTATTTCCCAAAGCTGCTGGGCAGCACATGTCTCTGCTCAGGAATTTCATCCAGGGCATTTTTCTCCCTGCCTTGGGCCCACCTGAGCATCCTGCTGCCATTTTGTCCCATTCCAATTTCCTTGTCTGTCCCAATGTGAGCCATTTGCTTCTTCTCTGTCTTTTGTCATCCTTTTCAGGATTGCAGACATTTGTTCACAAAGTATGCATTGGTGCCCACAGGTAAATTTTAAGTCCCTAAATCCCCTCTTAGATGCCTCCGTGGTGCATTAAATCTGGCTCAATAACCTCTTAAGCAACAGACCCTCCATAGGAACCAGGAGACAGTCACATCCCATGTTTTACCCCTGCAGTTTGTCCCCCACGATGAACAGGAGCATCCCATCTTGCGGCTGATTTTTTTTTTTTAACACTTGGAGACATCTGCCTGGGAAAGTATCTGCCTGCCTGGGATCCACACGTGTTTGTGCGTCAGACGCAAGTCAATGGAGGGCAATTTTCCAGAAAAGTTCCTGGGCATGTGTGTGACAGCTAGAAACTGCAGGGAGGCCCTGATGGACTGGGGAGACAGGCTGTGTCCTATAAATGACCTTTCCCAAAGGAGGAAGAGGGGGAGGGCAGTGAGGAAGATGGGGGGTGGAAGTCAGTGCAGCCATGGTGCCCTTTCTCCTTCTGCAGAGAGGGGAGGCAAATGCCATTCTCAAATGAAGATGTGAGAGTGGGGAAATCCTGCATTCATTCCCAAAAATATGGCAGATCCAGCAGCTGAGTGATGCAAGCCCTGCAGTCTTCTCCCCATCCCTATGCAAACAGCTTGTCCCTCGTTCTCCATGTCCCCCTGTGGATCAGCCATGGTGTCAGGGCTCCGAGTGGCTTTCCCTGCCTGCACGGCTTGTGCTCGCACACAATGCGACAAAGGAACCTTGTAAATCCGGGAGCAGGGATGGTGTTGGGCCTTCCAACCCCTGACCCTCCAACAATTTAGTTAATGATTCTGGTTATCAGATGCACTGGCTCAGCAGTGCATCCATCACTGGGCTGACAGGGATTCAATCCTATAAGGGGAGGGAATGTGCAAACACATTCAATCCCAGCCCGGCCGGCCCCCAGCGTGCCTCACCCCCTAAATCCAAGAACAAACAGAGAGTTTCCATCAGGGGAAGACCTGTTGTGATTAATTGTAAAATAGTAGACAGGAAGGGTCTGTAGATGCTGGTAATGCCTCAGATGCAGGACAACTCATCAGATGCTGCTTAGCTACTGCTGATCCTTGTGGTATATAGGAAAGCAAGCAAAGATGGTGTTTTCCTGTCCACAACAGTCTTTGCCCATTTCTCTGCAATATTCTAATTGCATTGAGTTCAATCCTACAGGCCAAATCTGAAGCCAGCAGCCTGCTTTGCTGAACCTAAGGCTTACACCTTGCATCTGTACTGTTTCAACATTCCGGCTCTGCACTAAAGACTCTTGTCCCATTTGCTTTCAGTCCCTGCCCAGGGCACCATGACCCTGCTCCCTGTCCTGATCAGTTCCTTCACCCCTTTTCAGTAGATTATTCTGTAATAAATCACAGCAGCCTTCCCATGATGGAAAACTCTGTTCTTGGATTTGGGGAAGTTCTGTAAAGGTGCTGTCAGCCCCAGCAGTACCAAAGGGAGGAAGACACTCTGATAGCAACAGTCCGGTCACTTTGCCCACACTAGGACCCAATCCAAGGCTTCCCAAAGCTTGTCACTGCTGCCTTACCCCTGTATTTTTGAATATCACAGTATTTTCATGGTGAGTAAGGTCTGAGGCAAAATGCTGAAATACATTTGCTAAGCTCACCAGTTTGGGTTTTTTTTAACAGGCCTAGAAAAGTCTGGAGACACTTGCTCTGAAGAGGCAGTGCAGAAACGAGCCGGAAGCGAGTTTTGAAAGACCAAACGAATAAGCGAGTTTTGAAAGACCAGCTCTCTCCTTCTGCTATAATGATACCAGAAATTCACACTCCTGTTTTGTTTTCTGCCTCATCATATCATGCATGCATGGAGTTGGTGGCAGAGAGGCACAGGACATCTCTCAGTGTGGGAATTTTCACCCTCACAGCTCCTCTGTATCGAAGAGATCCATGCAGATCTCTGTATGGAGAGGAACCACCATAAAACCTTGGCTGCCCAGGAGCACCAGGAGGCAACTGACCACAGGGTGTGTACTATCCAGTGTAGGGTGCATCTGTTTTGTGTAGCAATTGTTTCAAATTAGGCCAGTGTTAATTAGTTGCTCCTGGTTGCCTCTGCCTGAGACAGGCCACCCTCCATGCCAAGGTACAGAGCAGGCCTGGCAGCTGCCTTCACTCCTGATCAGAAACCAGACAGGCAGCGCCAGGCGGGATTTGGAAAGGTGGCAAACACTGTGGTGTACTTTGTAGCTTGTTTTGACTGTGAAAAACTTAGGCTCAGTTTTCTCAAAGCTCGCCCATAAGCAGATGACATGAGCATAGGAAGGCTGGCTGTAGAAGGAGTAAGCCAACACAGGCACCTCCTGGCCAATGGATGGTCTCTAGAGAAAAATGTCCAGTGCCAAAGCACTCTTCCTGGAGGTCCTGATGCCCCCTGCTCAGGCTCATGAGTAGTCAAAACCCCCTTCCCTGGGGTTTATATCATGACCAGGTGCAGCATCCCTATGCAGTGCTGCTTGCAAGGGAGCAGCTGGCCCCAGCCTTGGAGCTGCAGCGAGTGCACAGGTTTTCCCCGGCACTTCTTCCTTCCCTCCATGCTTTCCTGGCATCCTCAAGGAAGCAGAACATGGTCATCAGTGCAGGGAGGATAGACTGATCCATTTTTGGGTAGAATGCTGTGCCAGAGTCTGTGGTCCCACACTGGCAGCCTTTGCACTGGCCAGGCTTCGGAGGGACTGCTGGGTTAGGGAAGCCTCACTGCAGCACTGCGTGATAAGAGCAGATAAGAGAGTTCCTGCTCTGATTCCGGCATGACTAAACAAGTTTCCCGATCCCTTACCTACGCCAGCCACTCCTTGAGACAATACTGTTATCCCAGGTGGGAATGTGCAAGCAAGCAGGAGCAAACCAGAGCCGCAAGCCCTGATGCCCTGTGGCAAAAAACCAGCACTGCATACCCTTGTCCCGTGCAGGGTGCAGGCTCAGGGACCTGAGGCAGGGAGATTTCCCAAGGAAATGTCCTGGCAGGACATCAGGCTTGGAAAACACAGGCAGAGAGGAGTTCAAAATTACCGTGATGTGAGCAGGATGTGAACCAGTGCTGAAAGTATGACAAAAAGCAACTAAGAGTGCAGAGAAATGGTTTCTCTTTGCCTAGGGGAAGTTTTAAATTGGGTGCTGCAGGGGAGATGAGGCTCACAGCAATGGAATTGTTCTTCACTCCACCAGCTGTCCCCAGCTCCACCATGGATGCCATGACTGTCCCAGTGTGTGGCCCAGCACTCCCTGAATAGCATCAAACCACCATGGCCTGACCACCTTGTCCAGAAGAAACGGGCATGGAAAAACTCTCTGTAGATCAGCATGTGCAGTCAGGGCTTTTTTGACTTGGCTGGAAGAGACTGGCAGGCTGGCTCAAGACTTTTCATTGCTGTCCCAGGACAAGAAAGGCTATTTTCTCATGGATCTGTTCACTCACATGGGCACCGAGCTGGGAAAATGCTCATACTGACATCATTGCCAGGCTGACCTCAGTATTTTAGGGTAGACCATGTGCTGACCCATGGGGGAAGACTTTGAAGAGTTGGAACCTTACCCACAGGGTTCTGCCTGCCTGATTTCCCTTGGGTTTATTGAGGGTTTATCACTCTCCTTTCAAGTGATATAAGGTTTTTTTGATACTTCATAGTGTGCTTAGCTGCTGTTCTAGCAGCAGATCAAAGCAGACAGCTCCAGACCTACTCAGGACTGTGCCTCTCCGGTCTCTTCCATACAGTTACTTGACAGAAACACACCTGACTTTAGAAGCAGACCTGATGCACCACTATTGTATATTCAAGCCCTTCTGTAAGCTCATAGACACTTACCATGGGATTCTTACTCTGTTCAAATGGCAGTGAAGTCAGCAGGGCTATGCCGGTGGGAAAGCTGGAGCACAAGTCTGATGAGGAGCAGCTGAGGAAACTGGGGTTGTTCAACCTTGAGAAAAGGATGCTCAAGGGGAACCTTATTACTCTCTACAACTAACTGAAATGAGGTTGTTCACAGGTGGGGTCGGTCTCTTCTCCCAGGTAACAAGGGATAGGATGAGAGCACACAGCCTCAAGTAACACCAGTGGAGGTTTAGACTGGATTTTAGGGAAAATTTCTTCGCTGAAAGGGTGGGCAATTATGGGAAAAGGCTGCCCAGGGAAGTGGTGGAGTCACTATCCCTGAAGGAATTTAAAAGATGTGCAGAAGTGGCAGTTGAGGACATGGTTTAGTGATGGGTTTGGCAGGGCTGGGTTAACAGTTGGACCTGATGAGTTTAGTGGGTTTTCCCAATCTTAAAGATTCTAGGATACTATGAAACAGGGGCAAATGCAGCCCAAGCAAGACCCATACCTGTGACTCGGTGCACAGCTGAAAGTGGTTTATGAACCTGTTGTTTTTGCAGACTCAGGGTGTCTGTGCCCATTTAATTTCTGTGCCCGACCTGCAGTCTGGACAAACAGCATCACCTCATGCCAGGATGTGCATTCAGCACCTATTTTCAGAACAAAGGAGCAAATAACGGCCTGTTAGACCACAGTATTTAGCAGATCCCACAAGAAAGACCTTTCCAGCTATCTCAGAGGGCTAATTTGCATTCAGAGAGCCAGTTTGCTTCTCTGAACACTTCCCGGCCTGTCTGAACAGTGCCACCCCAACGGCTCCCAAGGAACATATTAATAAGCACCACTGAGTAAAGCTTTGTAGCTGCAAATCAGAAAGGTGACCAGAAAAAATATTCCGAAGTTATTTTTTCCCCAATTAAGAATTAACTTGCATAAATACAGAGGGATCATCAGGGGGTTCTGCTGTTCTTCAAGCTCATTTCTGCGAAGGACTCATGAGGCTGAGACAATCTCTTCCCCTCACAAGCAGTGAAAGTTTTCTGGTAAATAACTCTGCAAGGGATCCTGAGGTGCAATGATTGAACACAGTTTTTTTCATGAATTGTCATGGGGTGCTTAGTCCTGTGAGGACCTGCTGGGTGAGATACCTCCTTTCATCCTGAGAGCTGGGTCCATGATTGTGGTAGACCTCCTGATGTTTTGTCTCTTGGGAATTGCACCTAGGCAATGGGCTGGGAGGTCAGAAGAAAAGAAAATCGTGTGTGTCATTTGGTCAGCTCAGACCCAGGAGATTAAAAGGTGTGTGGAAATAAAACACATTAAGGATAGACTCAGGTGGTGGAAGTGATTTCCACTTTGGTAAAGAACCACCTGCCGAGTCTGTTGATCTCTACCACTGCTCAGCAGACAGGCAGCTCTAGGGTCAGAGGCATAGCAGTGGTAATTTATCATGTTTGAAGGTGCAATAGGTCTCTCCAGATGTAATTAAGTGCTCTCTAAAAGGAAGGGACTATTGCTAAGCCTTGCAGGCATGTTTACTTGACCACAGAGGCCCTCATCAGAACACTCAGTACTAATATATTATCACTAATGATGACAACCAACAGTTTCTTCTCTGCATGAATTAGAATTACACGTTCTCACTTGGCTGGAGAGTCCAATTACCCACAAGGAAAATTTTTCACATGTACAGGACAAGAAATATTAGCAATGCCTACAGCTTGTTCTTTCCTACTTTCTTTTTTATTATTATTTTTAATTTTTTTACTCTCATTTTTCCACCTTTAATTTGTTTCAAATTATTCCCAGCATTACTAGATTGGTATGAATGATCACCTACGATCACCTACCCTTTCTCTCTTTCACCAGCTCTGTGTGTCTTTAGATTCTCCAGATTTTTACAGTTAGCCCGAAGGCAATATTTGATCTCTCAAACCATCACAAGAGAATTTATCAATCTTTATTTCATCACCAAACACTTCTTCAGTATGGCATTTGACATCTGAGCTGTGTGTTCCTCTCACCATAAGTTCACCTTTGCAAATGTTCCTTCTCTAGCAAGCGTATTTTAAGGACCACTGCTCTGGTGCCCCATGCTACATCCTACACTTAACATGACAAATTGCTCCATAAAGATCATAGAAAGCTGAAGCAGTTTGAAGGAAACTGCTTATCTCAGTGCAATGTAGTGGGCTGGAGGAGTCTACTGTCCATGTGTAGGAGTGATACTGTGACAGAGCTTTCAGCAGCAGAGCAGCTTAGGAGGCTCTGTGAAGCAAAGGTAACAGCATCAGCTCTTACCACTGTTGGAGGTGAAACATGTTAAGGGACTAGCGTGATGGGAGCCTCAGAAGTGTTCTGGCTAGACCCCAAAGCAGGTGAAATAACAAAAGAAGGAAGATCTAGGAAAGTCTGAAACTGTCTGAAGGTGAAAGTCATGGCAAGCTCAGCAGCCTCTGACAGGCAGCACTGATGTCCTGAGCTGCTGTGAGGGATGGGGAGGTATTTCCTGGGCTGAAGCCACTTCCCGAGCTCCGAGGAAGCAGCACTACTGTGTACCACAGAGAGCTCAGACTCAGCTTTGAGGGCAGAATGAGTTTATGAGCCCCCAAAATCCCCAGCCATGGCTCCAGTCCTGGCTCCAACAGCAGCCCAGTGTTACATCTCTCCACTCTGATGATTTTGCTGCATCATGCAAAGTATATGCCTATCTAACACTTGCTGGATCAACAAGCCTCTGCAACAACTTCCTAGTGTCATTCCCAGTCATTTTATTCCACTGCTGGTAGTGGAATAAAGCTGGCAGCTTGTCACAGATTGCAGCTGGGCAGCTGGATCTGACCCTCAGAAATCAGGGCATTGCAATTAGTGGGGCTTGTTGCCTACAAAACAGACCTGAATGTCACCCACATTTTTCTTGGAGTCTTCACTTGGCTCAAAGGTCCTGTTCCAGACCGTCCTTGAGCTTATACTGCACAGCAGTCCCCTCCTTCCCACTGGGACCGGACACGGAGTACTGGAATCTCATTCATGCATCTGCTGTTGCACCACTGCTGCCAATCCAGCCTGGGCTTTAGGAGAGAAGAATATGATCACTTCTCAGGACCCTGGTGGAGTCACTGCACAAGCAAAGACCATCTAATCCTTGCATTCCTGCAGGAAAGAAAGTCCCCCGTGAGCTAAACATAAATGACCAACGGTGTGTGTTATTTTTAAGTCCAAAAGCCTGAAGGCAAGGTTTAAAGGCGAGTCTCATGGCATTTATTTCATGAGCTGTATTAAGTCCCCTTGTCTCTTGCCTGGATTGCGTCAGCCAGCAGTGACATATTTTGGTGCAGGATCAGCCTCTGACCCTGTTCTGAAGGCGCTTTAAGCCTCTGTACATGGCCGGAGTGGGAAAATGAGACACGGAGCAAATGCTGGCTTCCATCTACAAGTCTTGTCATCCAGGATTGACAGAGACCACAAAGTGGCCTCATAAAGGGATAAAGTCAAACGATATCCCTGCTTGATGTTCCATGTTATACCCTTCCCTCCTCCCTGGAGCCGACGGGAGGCTCGCCATGCCCCACGGTGATGTCCCTGACTGCCAGCTGTCCCTCACCCAGCAGAGGCACTGAAGCACCAAAGCAGACCCACTGCCACAGCACCTCCTCCCTGCCACCTCAGGATGTGAAATCCCAGCACATGTCACAGAATCATACAATTGTTAAGTTTGAAAAAGGCCTCTAAGATAACCGAGTCCAACCATTTACCAAGCACTGCCAGGTCCACCATTAAACCATGTCCCTAAGCACAACGTTAACACATTTTCTGAACACTTCTAGGGATGGTAACTCCCATTGCTTCCCTGGGCATCCTGATCCAATGCTTGACAAACCTTTCAGAAAAAATTTTTTTTTCTAATATCCAAACTGAACTTTCCCTGGCACAGCTTGAGGCCATTTCCTCTTGTCCTGTTGTTAGTTACCTGGGAAGAGAGCCTGACCTCCATCTGCTACAACATCCTTTCAGGTAGCGGTATAGACTGATAAGGTCTCTCTTGAGCCTTCTTTTCTCCAGGCTGAACACCCCTAGTTCCCTCATATTCTCCTCATGAGACTTGTATCCTCTTTCCCTTCACACTGGGGCTGCACCACCCCTGCCAGGTTTTGGGAGCATCTCAGCTCTCTCTCCCAAGTGCTCAGAGTACTGTACATCTCCCAGCCAAGACAAAAATCAGTCACTTCATACTATGGTTGTGTCTAAGTCCCATATTTAGCTGCTTGTCACCAGGCAGCATTAGGAGAAGAAATAAGGGTTGCAAATGCACAAGGAGGAACCTTATGGGGGGTAGCCCCTATTTCAGCACCAGCTGAGGGCATTCACCCACTGTGCCCAGGCACCAACCAGCTCTCATTGTGTTCACTCAGCCACAATTGAGCACCTGGGGTAGACACTGGTAATGCACTGCATCGGGCACTGGGTTCCTGTTCAACCCTTTCTCCACTGGAAGCAACTGCAGAAGCAGTTGAATGGTCCCCAAAACTCCACACTGTCTGCTGCGCTGATGTTTCCATGTCCCAGTAATTAATTTCCGACAGAAACGCCATTTTTGTGAGACTGCTTCAGCCAGCTGACATAACTGTAAAATATAACCAGCTCTGGCTTTTGCAATGTTTCCTACTCTAAAATGGCCATGAATATTTTTGTTACTGGGCAGACAACTGTTCCTGAAACAAGCAGCTATTTAATCTGGGATGAAATCTGGAAGGTAGGTGAGATTTTGAGGTTTTTGGAAGGAAAGACAACTCCTGTAGACAAAGAAGCCCAGGTCTTTCCCCATATAGAAAGGACTGGGGTTGGAGTCAGAAACCATGATGCCACAATGTCCATGAATGCCAGAGGTGATGGGAGGCAGACTCAGGGGAAGGATGAGTGTGGTTTCAGCCCATTTTTCAGGATGTCTTCACCTGTGCACACTCCAGCATGGACTGTGACTTGATCCTGAAACCCCAAAATCCCTGGCCTGTGCCCCCTGCTGCTCACATTTACGCTTCTCAGTACAAAGAAAGAAAGACATATGACACAGAAAACCACCACTGGTGCTTTGTTTAGATGAGCTGTCTTTTTTGTTCTTTTTTAGCTTTGACTGTGACACCCTCTCCCTTGTTCCCCTTCTCAGTGACCTCATATGCATTTTTCCTTTTCCTAAACCATGATTTTCTCTCCTGCCTTCTATAACCTGAAGACTCCAGCTCTCCTAGACAACACAGATTAGGGAACACATGTTCTACTACCAGACCAGCTTGCAAAATTCCCTTTCCTCCTCTACTGCACTGGGCTGGCACCTGGGGGGGATCTGGCACAAAAGGGGTTGATCTGAAAGCATTGTCCTCTGCATGGACAGGGGAAGGGCCTGATCATATGGACCAGTCCCTACATCTCTAGAAGTGGGTATGTGGAAGCAACAGTGACTCAGGGGTGGCAGAAGCACCTGATTTTATAATCATGGCCTCCTCCCTGCTGGGTGAGAGGGTTTGGGCAGACCCCAGTGTCTGGATATCTTCTTCAGAATCCCTTGGAACAGAGGACTGCTCCTGATGTGGTGCAGAGAAAACAAAGCAGCGGAAACACCAGCATCAGTTTGAGGATGGAGATGAGGGGACCTTGTGTCTGAATTTTTAATTAGTTGGGTCATGAGAGTGAAAAAAAAGTCATTTTAAAGAAACCAAACTGATTTAATTAGCAATAGGATTATGAGTGCACTGCTTTCCCAGGCAGAGGAAAGGGTCTCGTCTTCAACAGTTTCATTAAAATAATGACTCATACCCTCTCTTCCTCTCCCCCACCCTCACCATAGGTCCTCTTTCTCCCATGCCTGTGACTGTGCTGGGATATGCCCCCGATAATCTTCTGCTATCCTGGGGGCCTGGGAGGCAGGAGGGCCATGGAAAGAATCCCAGCGTTTCCATCTGTCGAATTCCCGAGCGGCAGAAACCTGACCCTGCACAGAGCGGGGATGCGCTGCATTATTGCTGCTGTGGCAGAGCAAGCAGCCTGTGCTCCCTGTCATGCATTATTAAGTGATCTCAGGGAGGGAAAGGCACCGACGAGAGAGAGGGTGAGTGAACCTGAAAAGTGGAAAAGCCAAAACTATCCCTCTAATGAAACAGAAATTTAAAAATAAATCCAACCCTGAGCAGCCTCAGTAGCCGATGCGGCAGCTGCTCCCATGGGCAGAGCGGGCCAGGCACAGAGACATGACAGCCATGCTGATGGTTTGCTGCAGTAGCGTGGGGGTTTTCCATTATTTTAGTGACTTTGTGAAAAATGAGGCAGTAAATGTTAAAGCCTGCAATACACTTGTTTCTGTCCTAATTAGCTCAGTGCTGAGGGAGTGGGAACACTTCGTCATTGGATGAGCTGCCCCAGAGCCAAACCCCACAGACGTGATGCAGTCCCATACATGGGCTGTGAGCCTGGCTGGGAGCTCCAGGGGTCCACTGCTGTCCCCCAAGGCTGGGGGACACCATGGCTGGTGCAAAGCAGCACAGCTTTAGCTCTGTTGTCAGCACATCCCCTTGGTCCTGAAGCACTACATGTGAGAGTAGTGGCAGGACCTCCTGCCCTGTGCAGAGCCCTGCAAAGGCCACAGCACTCCTAAACCATCAGCTGAGACTCCCCTGAGACCCACATTTAGCTGTGCAGCCATGGTCCCAATCAAACTGCTGCACCATGAAACTGCATGGCATGACACAGAGGGGAAGAGTGTGGGTGTAAGGTTTGTCCTCTGGGACTCTATCGCCCATAGAGGTGGATGTGATTTGATCTCGGAGGGAAGGGAGACTCCAGAATCCACCTGCCTCTGCACAACTGATCAGCAGGAGGGTTTGAACCCACAACCAACTTTGAGCCCACTTGAGGGGAAAGGCCATCCACCAGGGGAGATCCTGGACCAGAGATGTACACTCATCCAGGTATGCAATGTCTTTTCCCTGAGACTGTTTAGTGACGCTTTTATGGATGCTTTTGCCAATTTTCCACCCCACTGGCAACTATTCCTTATATGGAAAAACAAGAACATAGAGGAATTTAATGTGTTTCTAGTTGCTTTTAATGAAATTTAATAATTTTGGCAAGGAAGCAGAGTCAGCCCAACCAATTCTTTGTGAACCAGAGCCTGTAACTGGAAAGCCTGTCTCAAACAGGGCAAAAATGGCCACTCCTGTTATTTGCAGAAGAGGCAACATTGCGAAGGGCCAAGTATTGCAAAACCCCAGGCTCTACAGAAGGTGATTTATAGTTACCTGCAAAGATGTGAGTAAGAAGCTCAGGAATCCCAAGCTGAACAACAGCCCATTGATAAGCCCCAAGACACTGCAGGCCAAACTCTTGGCTACCCCCCAGCTGACCCCTGGCAGTGTCCTGCACTCTCCTAAAAGGCAAAGGTGTGTGGGAGAGAGGCAGCGGGGAGCACAGGAGGGCACTGCTGCAGGCCAGGGGCTCCACACGCCGGGGCTGGTTTGCTTTTGTCAGCAGAGGATGGACCAAATCCATTGCTGGAGGCAAGTGGCTACATCCCTGTCAAGGGGCCGAGGGTCAGACCTCTGCTAATAGTGTTGTGGTTTTTTTCAGGGATGTTTTCTTTCCACTTGTGCTCCCGGAAATGCAGAGGCACACAAATAGAAAAGGACAAATCAATAGGCATTTATGAGCCATGAAAAAGCGTTCTTCTCGCTCAGGTAAGATCTTAGTTGTGCTCTTTATGTGGCTGGGATGATTCATTATGCTTCCCTCTCCCCCACAGGCAAGCAGAAATAAACAGGAACGCTTTCCAAATTCTGGAAGGGCTCCCTCCCTCCCTCTCTCCCTCTCTTCTTTCCTCCCTCCCTCTTTTCCACAGTGTATTTTTCTCTCGACAGCTTAAATGGTTCTCTCTGAAAACTTGTAAATTCTTGAACCTGCTTGGTTTGCTGCAGCACAGCCTGGAATACAGGTGGATGGTCTTCCTGGCAATGGATAAACAGCTCATTTCCCTGTGTGCCAAAACACCCCTCCCGTCCCCTGAGCTCCACTTTTGCTGTCACTGGGGTCAGAGGCAAAACTTCCCCTGGCTCCAGCGGGAGCAGGAGCAGGTTTCGTCCGGCAAATCCACCCGTATCGCCATATGTTGCTTTCTCTCCCTGTTCTGTTTTCCTTTCGGCCCTATCTGCTTCATCAAAGACAGGAGCTGATGGCGGTGGCTGCGCGGGGTGTTTGCACAAAGGCGGTAATTCAAGCCCCGGCGTGAGCTGTTTTGGCAGCGTAGCCAAGGCACCGCTTGTTGCTCCAGCTGACCTCTCCGGCGGCGCCTGCCCCGGCCTCCTGGATGGATGCAGGTGGCTCTCATGCCAGCCTTCCCCCCGCTGTGCTTTTTAAAACCATTTTCCTGCGACTCGCTTGTGGATGGAGCACCTCTTGCCCTGCTTATTGGGGCTCCTGAAGGTGCTCCCGCTGGACAAGTTTGCACCTGGAATTACTTGTTAAACCCTGCGGGGCCAAGAGGTGCTGGACAAAGGCAGCAAACTGGTAACAGCACTGAGAGCAGATCGTGATGGGGATTTGAGTAGTGTAGGTCTTTGCCTGGGTAGGAGAGCCACACACTGCTCTCCATCATCCTGCACATATCAAGCTTGCAGGACCCGGTTATCAGTGCCTCATGCTGAGAACAGGCATTGCAATTCAAAACAAAGCATGACTTTTCTTCATGTATGTCCCCATTGTAGGTGCATCCTTGCATAGAGGGAGGTGCCAAGCCCTCCTGGTCATCCTTTGCAATGGTCTGGAGCAGTGTTCTCTCTGGCCTTTCCTTTGCAGAGGCTTTGTTTCGAACCTGTTGCCACCCTCCAAGGGCTCTGCAGTGAGTTCGCGGCTCCCGACAGGTTTGCAGAAAGTCCAGGGTGAAATTCCCTTTAGCTGCACATCTCAGTTCAATTTCTCCCTTCTGCGAGACATTCCAGGATGGAGAGCAGTCAGATCAAAGAGAGACAATCCCAGATGAAACATGCACAATTTGCATATTCCATTAAAAAAAATCAAAGGGGAGGGTGTGTAAAATATTTGTGCCCTGGAGCATATACAATGTATGCCCCAACAAGATGCTCCATGTAGGGCTTATACTTATTTACTCTGATGCCTAATAACAAAAAAAAAAACAAAGAGAAAGGGGAAAAAAAGAAAGAAAAGGAAAAAAAAAGAGGCTGTTTAAATTTTTCACATCTGTAATTTTAACAGATTCTGGTTCATCTGATACAAACTGACCATCTCCTTGAAAGGAGCACAGATACCCCTAAAAACCTTGGGCTGACTTTGGCAAAATGCTTACTTTTGAAGGTCAAACTAAATACATTCCTTGTGCAGTGGGAGGTCCCCATTGATAGAAATCTTTATTGCTCTGATTCTGCTGTTTCATTTAACATTTGATAGACCCCAAACACAGGGGAGGTGAGTGGAGGATACATGGATCTTTCTCTGCCAAATTTTAAAATGACGCTGAGAAAAGCCAAACTGGCAAAGCTGGGTTTGTTTTAGGCTGAGAAAAGCATGGGCTGAGAATTTCATTCTGCTGCTGGCTCTGCTGGCAGCCGGCTGCATGGCAGTGACAAGGTCACCGCTCTGTGCCACTGTTTCTCCATCTACAAAAAAAAAGTTATTGATCCCTTTTTGTAGAATTTTGACACCATTATTTTTAGCATTAATATTCTTGCTGCTTTTTACTACCCCAGTGATGGCTGTTAAGCCAGCCCATGTTGCTCACCCAGGTGTCTGAGCACAGTGTGGGTGATACTGTTAAGCGTGGGGAGAGGTGACCTATGCTGCTTATCCTGAATCTAATGACTGTGTCCTTCTTTCTACCTCACATCTCCAGCTTCAAAGTGTGCACTGAGCTGCGCTGCCTTCCAGCAGGAGATGAAAAGTAAAAGGCCAACTGCTCTGTGCCCGCCCTGGAGGAGTGGGTCACAGGGCTGCTGTGCTGACCCCCACCTCCAAAGCCTTCCTTTGCAGCAGTGGGTCAGGACTGCACAGCAGCAGGCCCTGAGGGATGTAGGGAAGGCTGCAGGGCAGCACACAGAGAGGAGAGGCAGGGGGAGATGATGAGTGCATGCCCAGATGGGAAAACACCATTGGCAAGAGCAGAGCATCTCCTCCCTCCTGTGACCTCCCCAGCCCTGCCCCAGCAGAGGCACAGCCTTTGGCTGTCTCGTGCAGGGGTATGGGCTGAAGGAGACACAGTTCTCCTCTTCGCTGCAGGGGTTTTCTCGTGGCTGAAGCCCTGCTGTGCCAGTGCCCCACACTGCCTGTAAACCCAACGTGCCATGAGCCTCATCCCTTGATCCCATGGCTGCCATGCCTCACTCCAGCCATTCTCCCCCTTGAAGGGAGCAGGCATTGAAACTGTGCATGGACATGCCCTGAGAAGGATGCTGGCTTCCTCCCACTGAGTATTCCTGGCTGTTGGCACACCACAGCAGCGCTGTATTGATTCTCTTAAAGGCGACGGCCGAGTCCCTCATAATTTATTGAGAACCAGCCGGGTGGTTTTTGCTGACTCCCACGCCTTCTGTGGCTCACATTAACAGCAATCGGGTGCCAGCATCAAGCAGTTTTTGAGAATGCAATTCCTGTCACAGAGCATCTTCCAAGAAAAAAGTAATACGCAGGAAGAATGCACCTCGAGACATCAAGCGTTTTAGCGTTGGTTTGTTTGCCTTTTCCCAACAGCCTGCCTCTAAGGTACATCATTTCTGGCATCAGGTTTCCTCACGTAGAGACCATTTAAGTACTTAAGGTGCTCTCTATGTACTCAGCCAAATGTTTTGCCAAGAAACCTAGAATTTCTTTGCTTTAGAGGCATAAAGTCTTCCATCTGAGTCTTAATTATAGGGTTGAATACACAATGAAACGGCTGCTAAGCCCCTACATGTATGGAATGTAACACCACTTCACTGCGCCTCACCTGAAAGACAACTTGTAAAAAAGCCACATATGAGCAATAAACTGGAAGGACACTAATAAGAAAAGAGAAAAGATTTAAGTAAAAAAATCCTCCCTCCAGTAAATAATTAGGTTTTTTTTCTGATTGTGCTCCTCCCGATAAAAGACAAAGAGCTCTGTCAGGAAGTGACTCCCTCTGAGAACCTACTTCCAGAAAATGTGGTTTCAGTGGTCTAGACCATCTGTTCATGGCCAGGGGAAGGGTGGGTCTGAACCCGTCTGCATTCAAACCCCTTTGACGTGGGTGACGAAGCTCTCCTGAATTGTGCTCCTGGGCTGGGTGTCCCAGGGGAGGCAGAAGGAGCAAAGGAGTGACAGACCTCTCCTGGAAGGAGGAAGCCCAAAAACCACTGCTGCTGGGACGTGTCCTTGGTGCTATTAATGATCTGCAGTGCTGGAGTCAACAGGAAATTTGCCTGGGTTTCTTTGGGCCGGAGGTCAAACCGATCTGCAAGGTTTGTTTGGCATGTGGGCAGAGGCTGAGGTAGCTCCAAGGACATGGCAAACACAGATGCTCCTTCGAAGATGCCCTGGGGCTCTCCAGAGCACAGAGAAGCCGTGGGCAGCGGTCTCATGGCCATACTTGGGCCAGCCCAGACCAGGCAGGACTGTGCCCACCCAACTGGGGTTCCCCACCACATAATTTGTATTGCAGAGGCTGTACCACAGGGTTTGTGGATAAAAGGGACTGCCCAGCTCCAGGGAATAGGAAGGGGTATAGGGGGCTTCCTTTCTGGGAGGGAGAGGGCACAGGCTGAGTCAGAGTGGTGCATGGGGTGGGAAGCCCTGGAGAGGCAAGTCTGCTCTCCATGCCACAGCAGCTGGCTTTGCCTCATGGCACAAAGAACTGGAGAATAAAATGAAGCCCCCTGGACAAATCCTTGGCATGGCTGGGTCATCTGCTCAGGGTCAGAGGCAGGAGAACAACAAACAGCAAGATGAAGTTAGTGTTGCCGTTGCTTCGACAGAAACATGCACTGCATTACTTAGGAGGGGAAGAAGCCTCATCAAAGCATACCTGAAAGGAGGGAGCATGCTTCACCCAGAGCACACAACCCTCATTTTCAACCTGTAATTTATTTTTTTCCATAGAAAGATCAAATTAGTTGCTTTAGCTGCTTTAGCTCCATCCCTAATTAAATGTTTTTCCTTTTTCCTTTTTCCAAATGGCAAATGCCTGCAAATTCAAACAAGTTGTATCACCTGGCAGAATTAATTTTTAGTCAGGACATGCCTGTCATTCCAAACAAATTAGATATCTGAAGGGGTGGGTCTAGCTGCAATTCTGTGCACTAACCAAACCAAGTGGTTATGATCCACACGGGGCCAAAAACGATATTCTTCAGGCGACAGTAACCCCTATGCATACCAGCACCTCGCTGAATCAAAGAGTAAACACCCATTGTACCCGGGCATATGCTGCTGTGGGTCTCTCAGCCAGTGTTTAATGACCTTGTCAGGGAATGTGTGTGCTGTACTCTTACATTTTTAAGAAAGCATAATGGTGCTTTTGTCTTCTGTTTTTTCCTGTGTGGCAAGTTGCAGCTAGTCTTCAAACTTTGCTTAAAAACTTCACTTATTACTTCTGGGCAGTACTCTTCCAGTTCTGTGCTTTTTTTTTTTTTTTCCCCCCTTATTTTTTTCCCCACTACACGTGTGTCTCTCAGCAGATATCAAACTCTCTTTTTTAGTGCTGTAATTGATAGTTTGCAAACCAGTTGTGTGTCTGTGCATGTGTGTATCTGCAGACTCACAGTCTCCAGTCTGCTGGACAACCATACAGCGAAAGCATAACTTCTGCCCCTAAGACCTAAAATAAACACTAATACTCCATCCAAAGGTCCCTAGTGTTTAGTGTCTCCTTATTCAGGACTGAGGTTCACTAGGTGGCTGTCTTTTGACACATGTCAAAGTCTCCCACTACGTTAAAGACCTTACAAGATTTTATAGACACTGGGAAGACTGAAAACTCAGAATTCACAACCAAAGTGAAAAAGGCTTTCAGGAGAAACTAGGATATAGAGTCTTTTATGACAAGAGAAAATGGCCTTAATCTGAAAAAGGGAAGGTTTGGGTCAGATATTAGCAAGAAATTCCTCCCTGTGAGGGTGGTGAGGCACCAGCATAGGGTGCCCAGAGAAGCCATGGATACCTCACCCCTGGAAGTGTTCAAGACCAGTTTGGATGGTGCTTTGAGCAACCTGGTCTAGTGGAAGGTGTCCCTGCCCATGGCAGGGGGATTGGAACTAGATGGTCTTTAAGGTCCCTTCCAACCAAAAACTTTCTATGATTCCATGATTCTCTTTTTTCCTGTGCTTGCCCTGCTGTGGGCATGGGTGGGCAAAGCAGATGTACAGCTCATCAGCCTTCCCTAAATTCACAGCTACTGACCTGGAAAACTGCAGGCATCCAAACCTGCAGTTCAGCCACAGGAAGGGACACCTCATTGTAGATAAGATAACAAACTGTGTGCAAACACACAGAAAGCTGACATAGAACCTTCATATAAAGTTCTTGGGGCCTGTCATTGGGATTGGGAGGTTCAAGATATTTTTGGGGATTAGGAGTTAATAGGAACTCTTTGTCCAGAGTAATAAGAAAGAAGTCAGGACTTTTGTTGACTTTGATCAATGCAGCTGCAAATTTTTTATAAAACCTAACATTCTTTTTAACCAGCTTTAGTCACTGGAGAAAAGCATTTGTGGCACAAGATTCATCTCGCAGTGATTTAAATATTTACAACATTGCTGTCCTGTCAGAGCTCCCTTCACAGTCCTGTAACATGTTCTAGAGAAGGATGGATGTAATTAATTTTGGGCATATATTTCAGCATGAGATAAATCCTGTTTGAAGCCAAAGACAGCAGCAGGCTAGACAGTAACCAGCTAGATGGAGGCACCTATAACTAGGGACACGAATTTCACACGAAGTACAATTTAAGTGTTGAACAGGTCTACAAGCCAACTGCTTTTGCTGCAAAATTTGTAGGAAAATTAGTCAGAGAGCTGGAGGAATCTGGCTCTAGGCAAGGAACATTATCATCTCCTGGCAGGAAGAAAAGGCACTGGGAAGAGAACAATTAGGAAAGTGTATGAATATTAAAATCCTAATGGCTCCTGGGGTGCCTGTTAACTTTGCTAATACCTTAATGCAAAGGAAGATACACAATGCACCTTCCTAAAGCAGATGATTATGAGGATAAAGGGAGCCTTTTGATCAGCAGATTTTTCTTAATGCCCTCTAATGCCTCTTGGGAGCCAGCTTTCCACTGGAGGGCTGAAGAGGAGAGACCCAGAACTCTTAGTCTCAGCCATGGAGGGTTGCTCTTCCAAAACCACCTGAGAGCATCATCAAGCATGCTGAAGGGAAGGGAGGGTATGGGGGGGGGGGGAAATCCCAGGGAAACTCCTAAAACATTATGAGATTTGCTGCAATGATGTCTCAAGGAGCCCAGCTCAGCTGATTTGCCAGGAGGTTTTTGTTCCCATTGCCTCAAGGAGTGCAGCTCAGTTGATTTGCCAGGAGGTTTTTGTTCCCATTGCCTGAAGGACAGTGCTGTCAGAGGCGTGGAAGAACCAGAAAACTGGGCTGAAGGAGCCCTTTCTCTCCTCATTGCTTCACCATAGAATATCCTGAGTTAGAAGGGACCCACAAGGGTCATTGAGTCCAACTCTACCACACACCACAAACCTGGGTATGAAACACAACCAGCTCTGCAGGACATAAACTGGCAGGAGACAAGGGAAAGGACGGCAAGACACAAAGAGGAGGGTGGGAGCAAGGCCCTGAGAAGGTGGTTTATCCTATGAAATGCTGCAAAGGGGGTGGAATTTCATCACTCATGCCTCAGATGAGTGCTTCACTCCCCAAAGCCCTACTTTTCACCCTGGATCAGGGGCTGCTGACTCCACATGCTGCAGCCCCATGCTGCCCCACACTGCAAGCCTCCCAAGAGCCTTCCCAGGAGCATGATAGCTTGCTCCAGGGATGGACACACAGCTGAGCCCTGAGATAGGCAGGAGATGTTACTGTGGACAGGATGTGTCCCTTCCCCTAGCTGGGATGCAGGTGGTTCAGCAGCCCCCACATCCAGCTCCATGCCTGCTGGTCCCACCCCAACACTTCCCACCTTCCAGGGTTCATGAAATGCCACACCACACAGTCTGAACATACATGTGAACACATACTTTTGTATGCACCTACAGACTTTACTGGTATAGGAGACCATTACATAAAATGTCAGAGCTTTAAGATCCTGCACAGGTGCCCCACATGAAGACAACTCTTCCCATCCCGAAGCGCTTACAATTGAAACATAAGAGCAGAGGCAACAGGTGGACATGGACAGCCAGGCTGAAGGGAAGCACACAGCAAAAAAGGAAACCCAGAAATGCAGGCAGTGCTGAAGAAGATGCAAATCCCTCTATTGAGGTTGGTTTTGCGCATTTCAATGCACAAAAAAAATTTCAAGCGCTGCATTCTGGGTTGTACAGATAATGCTGGAGACAAAAACGGATCAACCATAATCGTATGCTCTAATATGGGCAAACACTGGCAACTCCTAAAGGCTTGTGTCCTGTACAGGAGATCCCAAATTAGCTATTTTTGTTTAAATGACACTTCTGCCCTTACAGCTTTTCTCGCCAGCTGTCCTATGGAGGACTGTGTTCTATATCCGTTTGTTTACCTACTCTGCTGTAGGAACCGTTCCTATGACAGCTCCTATTAGAAAGAACACCTGCAAGTCTGAAACCCTGTGCTCCTTGGGCTGGAAATTAATCATTCATCTTGATGGGATGAAGCCTAAGTCGTTTAAAAAAGGGGAAGAGCGAGAATTTCCAAAGAGTTGTTAGAAATGTGTGTGGGGAGCTGCAACTAGAAGACGGCAGCTTCAGATAGTGATTTCCAAAATCCCCCTCTGCCAGCATGTTATATGATGGATTTGAGATGGAAATCTGCTGTTGCCTTCCTTTGTGAACTACTTGTCTGATGATAAGCTTTCAGGATTCCTGAATTTGCTCTCTTTCTGCACTGCTGAAATTAAATTGAGGTCCAGCATGAAGTTCAAATTTTGGCAGTGTTAGATGCCAAACATCCAAGAGTAGACATTGTAAAAGTAATCAAAGATTTCTGCACCAGCGGAAGACTCCAGTAGTGACATCTCATACTGCTGTAACCTTCTTTGGTCAACAGAAAAATGCCAATTTACTCCACCAAGGAGGCCAACCTGGGCTATAGCATCTGGAGTGGAAATGTGCTGTTGAGCCTTTCCCTGTCTGGCAGTGGACTGTTCTTGGGCCATGCTTGCTAGAAAATGGAGCTTAATGTCTAGTAATGTTGTTTGTGTCACTTCCCCAAAAGACATTCCCATAATTTCCTAGAGTACAAAACCAGGAAAAGACTTTTTAAATGGTCTCTTTTTTTGCCTTATCTGTGGGTTTTTCCACAAAGCAGGATGAAGCATGACTGCTGTGCATATTAGAACGCTGCCAGCAGTTCTCTAGCAAGAATGCCATGACATGAGCTTTATCAAGCACAGGTGACAGAAGAACAGGTCCCTGCTGGGGACCTGAGTAGCAGTCAGGTAAAAGCAGGGTCATGATGATTTCGTCCTGCTACTTAGATGAAGATAGATTGGACATTTTACAGTGGCTGCCTTGCTCTGCAGCCTCACTCAGGCTCTCTTGGATGGTAACTCTTTCTTACTGGGGGCTTTCTATGCTCCTAGATTTGAAGGTTCTCTTCCACTACCTTGTCACTCCCCTTGGCTCACAAACTCCAGGAGTGAGTGAAGAAAAACACCATTAATTTAAAATTCTGATTTTGGTTCTCACCTGGCAGGGTTCATGACACAGCTCCTTAGAGCAGTGTCTGCAGTGTATGGGGCTCACCTTATACACTTCATGCTGGGAGCTGACAGCAAACTGAAGAGCAAATGAAACCTCTGCAAACAAACTCTTCTCTTTTAGAAGCACAGATCTACGCGAATTATTTTAACATTTTGGCTCTTGAGCGATACCTCTGAGTCTCAGAAGCATGAAAGACCTTGACCTGAGCTTGTCCCAGAGCCCAGATTTCACGACTGATCCAAGAGGTTCCATCCAGCTCTACTCCCCCCTACAAAACCTTGGGAAAACGAGACTCAGGTTCTCAGTCAGAGCCACGTATCTGGATGTATATGGTGGCCCAGCAAGCTGCTAAAGCAAACACTGGCAGCACTACCCCTTGACTCACCCTGTAACACAATACAGAGCAGCTCCCAGGACTGATGCTTTGCAGTGCTGTCACCCGAGGAACCACTGGACTCTGCTGGTAAACTAATCCTTGAGGTGAGGCTGGGGGGCAAAGGGGAGAGGGGCACACTGGGGAGGATAATCCCCATCTCCTTTAAGAATTAAACACTGTGTTCTACTGCTCCAACACTGTGTAGCACTTGGCTCTGTGAAACACTGAGGAAAGCCAGGAAATTCCAGGTGTGCAAGCTGCCCAGCTCTCAGCTGGGTGCCAGGCAAAGGGGCTTGCCCAGGTCCCTCTGCAGAGGCAGAGAGCAGGCACCATGGAGGACCACACACTCCATAGTCCCAAGTCCCTGGCCCCTCAGAGGGGAAAACCCCATCCCAGAGATACCAAAACATGGAGAGACACCCTAAATCATACCTCCTGCCCGTGGGCAGTAAGAGCCTGATTTGCTCAGATAGATCTGTATTTTTAATTTCCAGGATTTTATTGGCACCTACGCCTTGAGTGGCACTTCCTCATCAGGTCTGTGATTCCAAAGCCTGTGCCACAAGCAGCACTGGAGATCCTGCAGTCCAGGGAAGACAGTCAGGGCTCAGATAGGATGAGAGCTGTATGTATGTCCTGGGTAGCTGCCCCTCTCCAGCCTTTCACAGGTTGCCACCTCACTGAGGTTATATTTAGCGAGGCATCTGCGGTGACAGTCATTTTTCCAGTATTTAGGAAATGCTAGTGCTGTCTTCTGGTTGGCTGCCAGGTGCTACTGGGAAACATGTGCTGGGATTATTTTCAGCACTCCCACCACCACAGTGCCCATCAATCACCCCTGTGGGGCTGCTTCAAGTCTGTCTGGACCACAGCAGCCTCACAAAGTCCTCCTGCCTCCCCAGGGCGGGGGGAACACAAGCATGAGGGGGCTCAAGGGGGGCATGCAGATCATTTTTAAAGGAATTCCTGTCACGCCAGGCTTGGCTGAGCCCACCCAAGCCCACTGCAAAGCCTGGGGTGATGTTTAAAAAGAGTGGGACTGGACTGGGGGCACACTCTGGCTTCGTGATGAAGGCTTCCTCACAAATGGTTTCCAGGAGGAAAAGCTGAGGAAATATTCTTCTTCCTTGACGTGCTGGCTCACAGCACAGGTTTCAGCAAATGGGATGTTGTTTCACTTCATAGCAGTTTCTCCCAAGAAGGAGCTCTGAGTTTGCTTTCTGCAGGGGATGTCTTGTTACTTAGAAAGCAAAATGTACCAAGTAATTGCTCTTAACTAAGTGAGGCATCAGAGGTGAGCAGATGGTTTTACAAGTATTGTTCTTATATAATTGATGCACTCTGTTAAGCCCCTTATTTTCTTTTGAACAGGATTTTTCTTTTCAATGTACTTTGGCCACAGCAGCATCAAAGAAGCATGGCTTGAACAAACACTTCTGCCAGGTCTTGACTGCACTTTCCCCTGGATTGCAAAAGCCTTTCCCCAGCGTTTGCAGGAGAAGGACCTGCCTCCACATCTCAGTACCCACCACTGACCACTGGGGCTTTTCCTTCGGGCTCATCATGCCCATGGATTTTCCATCTCAGCCTCTCCCCTTCTTCACAGCTATGCTTCCCTTCCCTGCCTGCTCTCCCACACATATTTCCGTGCTGTGGGCCAACTATATGCTGAGGTCAGCCCAGGAATGAACCTCCAGGAGGGCTTTTGCTGCTCTCATCCCAGAGCAAGGTCTGGCTTTCCTGTGGGTTCAGCACTGCTGACAAGCCCCTGCAGGCTGGGATGAGGACGGATGGGGAGGATCCCAGACCAGGGCACCTCATCAGCTTAGGAAGGGATACAGCAACAGTGGCTGCCTCACCAGCATTGCTCCTTGGGCTCCTGCCTTCCATGCAAACCCCTGGGAAAACACATTGCAGTCACAATGTTTCAGGAAAATCCACACCCATGAAAAAGGAGAAGGTTTCCCAGATGGCTGAAAACAGCAAAGTCTGTTTTCCAGCTGAGCATCCCAATCAGACACCACAGTCATGGCCCCAAGCCTTTGCTCCAAAATGTCCACTGAGATTTCTCTTTCTCCCACCGAAGCTTTCTTCCATTTCTGTTGTGCCTCAATAGTCTTAAAACAACATTTTAATCTTCATGCTTTGCTTGGCTGCTCAATTATTTTTTTTCACTGGAATATATGCATATATCAAGCTGCTGGTAAATGTAAAAATGTCTTGTAAATAATGTCATTAACAGTCACAAAGTGATGGCTGTGAATTAAAAATGATTTACAGAGGAAATCTGGACACTGTTTAGAACAACTGATAAGATACAGAATTTTGCAATAGGTGTGTGAGACAGAAAAAGACATAAAATTTCCCAAATATGTTGCTGGTGATGGATGGATTTGTCACTGTGCTGTATCTTTTGTTCCAGATTCTCCTGTATGTGGGCTCAGAGAAGCATCTTTTCATGGAATTGCTTATAAAAGTGTTTAGGTTTCCCTGATGGGAGTGCTGATCTGCATTACATATTATGGCAGAAGCAGATAGGGGGATGGATTATTTGGTTGCTGGGGGTGGGGAGGTCCTGTTTGTGCCAAGAAAGACATTAGATGCAAATCCCCTGCAGCTGATGTTTTTACGATTGTAGTGGGTATGCAGAGGTCCCTTTAGCTATGTGGGGTGTATGCCAATGTCACAAGCCAAACACAGAGTGCGACTCCTGGCAGACATCACTGAATAGCCCAGTTGCTCTTTTAAAGCATCCATGCAAGCGTTGAAGCAGCATCTACATCACCTTTCCACACCTAACACTGACTCCCACATCTCCCTTTTACCTTGTTCTTGAGAACAAATGTCACCAGCCATCAACTCTCCATGAAAGGTTCCCTCACTGGCCAGGCAGGCAGAGGCACACTGCACAATGAGGGACAGAAAGATCAGTGAAAGGCTGAATTTTCTACCTGTTTGCCGCATCAGAGCAGCATGAATTCTCATCCCTCAGTTTTCAGGTCAAAACAGTGGTTCAAAGTCGAAGATACTACCCAACGCTGGAAGGGAAAGCATTTGGGGCCATCCAGTCCAGCCCCCCTCAATCCTGTGAGCATCACTCTCCAGTGCTGCCCCTGCATGTCCCCACCATGCAGTGCAGGATCAGGGCTGTCCTCAACACCTAAAACACATTTCCAGTGGAAGGCCAGAAACCCCTGTGTGCCACAGGAAGGATGCAAGAGGAAACAAGTTGTCACCTCTGTCCTGGGCCCAGACTATAGGAGGGCTTTAATAGGTGGAAAGTCCCAGCTGAGCCATAACCCACTGCCAAGGCTCAGACAGCGCAAGCCCCTCCCTAGTTACCATTGCACCTGGGATTTTTGCTAAACAATCAAGAAAACAGTTTCTTATCAGTCTCTTGCTGCCCCTCCCCAAATGCAGAGTTCTGTCAATAGCCAGGTTTCTCCCCGAAGTTTCCAGGAATATGTGAGATGGTCACTGTAGCTCAGGCATTCAGTGAAAATCAGATTCAAACAAAAATATCTGTGTCTTGAGGATTATGAGAAGGTGACAGTCTTTTCTCCCAAGATTGCCTAACTCCCCCAGAGAGGGCTGCCTGCAGTCATGGTGTGTTGCTGGTGTGTAGCTTGTTCACTGGCAAATTCAACTCGTGGAAAAACTCATGGTGGGTTGAATCTAAGAATGGAGATGCTCCTGCCCAGAATGGGAAGCATTTTTCATTTATTTTATTTTTAGGTTTTGGGTATTTCTCCAGAAACCTTGAAAGTTGACATATCTTTTAGGAAGTGAGCATGACTGACTTTTTATTGGAGTAATAGAAACTGAAACACGGAAATTAAGCAAAATATTTTTTTCTTACAGGAACTGCAAGGTCGTGTTTAAGGCCAAGTGTCCAGAGTGTCTTCAGAAGTCCTTCCTCAACCAGGCACCCAGCTTACTTGTGCAGTTTTTGGGGGAGGAAGGAGTGACACAGGGACATGGCAGCCTCCAAATCCCCTTCTCCCAGCCATGGGGAGAGCATCGCTCTTTTCATCATCCCTGTGCAATACATACATGGGGATCGTTAGATCTCATCTTGAGCTGAAAATCTGCATCACAAATTTTCCCCTGAGCATGCTTTCACAAGTCACTAACAAATCCCCAGGCATGTAGTCCATAATTGAAAATATGCAGCAAAAAATATAAAGTATCAGGGAAGATTTTCTCTGCTTTCCTGTGTGTGATGTCTTTTGAATCATGGCTACTCAGTACAGGCAAAACTTGAGGAGCTGCACAAGTTTCCCAACTCAGGAAAATGTTCCCATAGACTTCAGAGGGATATTTACATGGGTCAAAGTCCAGAATACATCCATGATGGTGAAAGAGGTGATCCTTGTGTTTAGTTGTCCAGGTTTCATAAGTAAAAGGGGAAATCAAAACCTGTGGTTTTTTACACATTAAATGGTTATTATGTGAGATCTAATGAGCTAATTTCAGGGCAAACCCTGTGTGTGTGTATGTGTGTGTGTATGTTACGTGTAACCCTGGTGAGTGACTGCCCTGGAGCCCCTACATATGAAGACTTCAATCAAGATTAGTTAAAATGTAATAAATCTAAGTAGGCAGACATGGTCTGCCCAAACTATTAATAGCTGGAGTGAGGAACTCAACAACTGCTGGTTGCTCAAAGGGCTTAAATGGATAAAATGAAACAGAAGGTATATGTTTTATTATAGGGTGTCACAGTGTTATCAGATGCGTGGAAATCATCCTTGCAATGCTACTGCACCACTAAATCTTGCATGCAGGCTGAATGAAGAGGATTATTTCCAATATCCTTTTGCTCATGCTGCTGTCACAGCTTTTCCATATTTGACTTTGGGAAAAGAAGAGTTTGCAATATGAAGAGTCATGGCAACGCTGTGTGTCAGCACCAAATCAAATCAGTCATGGCTGATCTCATCGGTACATCAGAAGTTCCAAAGCCAGAAGAAATGGCTAAAGATCCTCTGCAGGGATCCACTGGTATTTGGGTTTATATCCATTTCAAAGGGAAGAAGATATGGATAAAGCACTTTATGGCAGACTGACGTAAAGCATTTATGAATGTAAGAGAGTAGGCAACTTCATCCAGTATACCAGAGAAAAAATGCCTTTAGAAGTGGATTTTATTCTCAATTCTAAAGTCTGACTCCGGTTTGGACACTTCTTCTTAATCCTTGCTCACCTTTACACTCTCTTGGGCACTGTGGCTGCCAGTGATGTGACACAGGCACCATTTATCAGCATACTCTTATTCAAGAACTACCCCAATGTGCCCAATCTTAGCATCTGTAGGTGGTATCATAATGCTAATATAACCTGGGGGTTGGCTTGAAATATTTTTAGATGTGCTTTAATATGGGACTCTATGTGGGTGTGTAGCTGGGATTAGCAGGTTTTCTGCAGATACTACTAGAACTGCCAGAAATGAACAATGGAAAATAAAACCTAATTTCCATCATATATTCTCGTCTCTTCCAGAAAAATGACAAAATATATTAGAATGTTGGAAGTGGGACACGTTTTTTTGACTACAACAATACTAATTCCCGTAATAGCTAATAGTGACTTCCCAAGCTCCCTTCTTTTGTTTCAGCTTCCAAATTCATAGTACTATGAAGGATGACAAGTCATAGTGCTGATATAGGGAATTTTTCTTTTTGTTGGCACAACATGAAGTCATGTCCAGCTTGCTCACGTTCCCCATATGGGCCTAGGAGTCTGCTTTGTACTTAGTCTTCAAGACTTGAATATAGATCTACAAGTTGAACCTTTCATCCAGTGACCCTTTAAAATAATGCAACTTCCTGAAAATCTGCCACAACCTTAGGAAAATGAAGAATGGGAACGAATTAGAGTGATAGCAGCCTTCCAGTAGCTAAAGGGGGCTACAGGAAGGCTGGAGAGGGAGTTTTAACAGGGGTGTATCATGACAGGACAAGAAATAATGACTTCAAACTGACAGAGGGTAGGTTTAGATCAGACTTTAGGAAGAAATTCTTCTCTGTGAGGGTGGTAAGGCACTGGAACAGGTTGCCCAGAGAAGTTATGGATGCTCTAGCCCTGGAAGTGTTCAAGGTCAGGCTGGATGGGTCTTGGAGGAATCTGGTCTAGTGGAAGATGTCCCTTCCCATAGCAGAGGGATTGGAACTGAATGATCTTTAAGATTCCTTCCAACCCAAACAATTCTATGATTTCTATGAAAACTCATAAAGATTACCTTGGAAAACAGAGGTTGGTCTTGAAAAGCTGTTTGTTCACTTGAAGGGGCCTATTAGATGTGCTTGACACATTCAGTGTCACGTGACAGAAAAATCCTGGGCCTCTAAGGTACCACTCAGAAAGGGAAGATGCAGGTAAGCAACTGTTGCCCAGGTGGACCATGGCATACCAGTGGTACAGGCACTGATCTGTCTTGTGTTGCAGGACAACCCTTCCTGGGGCTGCTCCCATCTATCACAGTGCCTCACTGCCTGGATCAGACAGAGTTTTCACGTGAATTCTTTGCTGCCCTCCCTCCAGCTACAGCCACTGTCCAGACCTGTCCTACACACAAGGTCATGCAAGGATTAGCAGTTCTCCCCTGAGACTCCCATCACACAGGAGGCTTAAAAAAATAGTATCTTGGGTTGGACTATAAGTGCATGGGCAGAGATTAACACAAGGTGCTCCTTCCCAAAAGGAAGCCCAGGACTGTCCCAAATGCATTGCTACCTAAGACAAGACAGAGGCCCTTTCTGTGGCACCAAATGACACAAACTGACTATGTCCATGCTCCATAGTATTTAGGACTGGATCCCCATTAGGCCCCATGTGATGGCCCTCCAACATGAATATTTTTTACCTATTTTTCCATCTCAAAGTCTCTGCAGCAGCACTGAGGTCATCCTGTCACCAGTCAGAACATTTGAAGTGGAGGTTGTGTATTTCATGCCCTGGGGAGAAGCTCTGAGAAGATTGAAGCATATGGGGCCATGCCCCATGCTGCAGGGGTAGGGGATGGCAGGAATAAGCATCTGGACAGGCTTATCCATATAATTGTTAGTATAAGGTCCAGCACATCAGCTACACCATGTCACCATGTCCTGCATGGTCAGGAAACATGTAACAGGATGATCCCAGAAAAGGGAAAATGAATTGTCTCTCCTACAGACTGATGGGGCTGTTCTGCAGTGCCTGCAGTGTGTTGGCTGACTATCTTCTCTCTGGCCATCTGTAACCAATGAAAGCAGCACATAAAGTGTGAGAAGGCAGATGATAACAGCTCAAGCTGGAAAAGAGAAGCAGAGAAAGAGAGAGGAAGCTGTTTGTGCTGCCAGAATCTATTCTTCTAGATACAGGGGTTTCATTTATTTTGCAACATACATGAGAGATTAGGGAAAAAAACCCCAAAAAACTAGAAGTGAATCCTAAAATGAAGAATTTAGACCTATGAGAAACCATGAGTTTTGTACTGAAAAAAAAATCAATAATTTGAACTATTGGTATTGATCTATTAAAATACTTGAAATTGCAATTCTCTTCCTTATTTTCCCCCTTTTACTCTTCATTCTAAGTCCCTTTGTTCCTCGCTTGTCACTCAATGTCACATAGATTTTATGATAATCTGCGTTTTCTCTCCAGCTTTCTTACAATCATCTGTTTGCCCGTGTCTCATTTCTCTCCCCGTCACTCCGGGTGCAAATCATCTGACGCAATTTTAGCCATTTGAGAGGGAGCTGCTCACTCGAGCTGGGCTTCTGGGCTCATTTTACAGTGGGTAGAGAGAGACCCAGCTGGCAGTTTATCCCACGCTCTCTAGGAAGGGGCAAAAGGCTTAGCTTAGCTTTCACTAGACATCTACTCTAAAGCAGTGGAGAAAGAGGGTGACAAGCCCTGTCATCTGTGACTTTCCAATAACTGCATAATACTGGGCTTAAAAGGACAAAAGGAAGGATAAAGCAAAGACATGCTATTATTTGAAAGGAAAAAAAAAGCAGAAAACCAAAATTCTCCACTTGTCGGAAAAATGAGACTTTTTTTTTTATATATATTTTTATATTTTTTATATTTATTTTTATTTTCATTTTTATTTTTATTTATGTATTTTATATATATTTCCTAAATATTATATTTAGGAAAATCCAAAACTTTTCACATGAATTCCAACTTTAGGACAAAAAGGGAATTTTAAGCAAAAAAATACAAATCATATTTAGTAAAATTATAGCCATCTTTTCTCGAAGCTTTCCCATGATGTAGTTGGATACTTTTTGAAAGGTGAGAGAACGTTTTAAGCAAGAACAATCTCTAAGCATCTATGAGCAGATTTGTCATTGACCACAGAGCAGATGTGTTCTGTGTTGGGGCAGATGTTGTAATGAGAACAGGGGAACCCAACACATGGATCAGAATCACATTTTATCTGGAAACCTGGTGCATTGTCCACAAAAAAAACCAACAAAGCTAAACCAGGTATTAAATTTATTAGAAAATTATCTACAACTTGAAGAAAGTTCCAGTATTTTCTTTTTTTTTTTTTTAAGAAAAACATATCTGTATAACTTCATATGATATTTAAGTGCCTCTATCTCCACTTCCCTGTCAGCCCCACATCATCACTTGACATCTTTTCAGTTCTCCCTATTTGTCTCAATTAAAAGATCAAACGTAATTTTTTAGCTGATTTTCCAACCTGAAATTTTTAATTCCATTTTTCCAACATCCTATTAAATGTCAATCTCTCCACACATGCATAAATTACTTAATAAAGTTGGGGGGCGGGGAGGGGAGGGAAGAACAAGGCCACATTACATAAAAAATCCAAATAATTCGCAAATCATGGCTAACGAATAAATGCTACAGATGCTGTGTGGATTTTGATTCCATAGAGCTGCTCTGCTACCTAAAGCCTGTCCAGTCACTCTGCCCCTTCCAAGGGCCTGGCTCCCTCAGCATTGTGCACAGCTGTTTTCATGTGCCACTGCAGGGAGGTGATCCTGCTGCAGGGTCCTCCCGTGGGTCTGAGGTGTGGGGTCTAAGTGATTTGATAAGGTGTTCAAGCTCAGAATTTGGAGCACTGTTCCCTGGAGTAGTGCTCTGTATAACAGCATCTCCCAGAGATCCTGGCTCTCCAGCTGAGCCCCAGCCTTCGTGTGCAATTGTAATGAGCGGGAGAAACCTTCTTTCTTCTCATTTTAGTAATAATTCATTAAATTGGAAATTACCCCAGCTGGAAAATCGATATCTCCCTGGCTTATAGGGGCATATGAATGCACAGCTCCTTCTGCAAACAGAGGTTTAATTTACTTCCCAATTGCTGTGAACTGCTGAGATATTAACTGCACCAGTGTCCCGTGTAATCATGAACGAGGTCAGGCTCTAATGTTTGCAAGCTCCTGTCCAACAAACAGGCCTTTTGACAGTGAATTTGTTGGTAAGGCTGTCAAAAACAAGCACTTTCTACTTCTAAAAGCACAATTTTTGTGACGTAGATGGGCCACCATTATTGCAGGCTTGTTGCCCCTTGCAAGCATTCACTGAGATGCTCAGACACACCTGTGACAGAGGCACCGTGGCCCAAGCCAGAGCCAACAAAGATTTTCCCCCTCGTTGTGTTGCCCTGACATCAGGGTTTGCCAGAACTGGCAGTGAAGCAGTTATTATGACTCCCAAGCCATGCTTTCATGATCATTTCTTCCCCAAAGAATTTCCCTTGGTGTTGATGTCGGAGTTTAGGATCACCTACTGGCGACCAGCAGATCCAGGCAGCAGTTTTGTGAAGCATGTTAGATCCTCCATGACTTTCCTGGTATTCTCAGCTGCCTCCAGCCACTCTCTCCCTCCCTGCTATCTACCTCCAGGTCTTTTTCCTCTCCTCTAAGCTGGTAACTCGATATCTTTCTGTCTCCAAGTGCCTCTGTGTTAAATTCATGTTCATAAACTTGCAAAGGCAACTATAAAAATGCAAAAAAAAAGGAATATATGTTAATGTATTCTGTGATCATAAAACCAGAAAAGGGAGAAAAGAAAACAGTGATTTTATCTCTGTAGAAAGAATAAATTTAAGAAACATTACCAAACATAGCTATAGGACATGGCTAATGACTCTATTTCAGGTCTTAACCTCCATAGCGACCTGCCCATAAATGAGGTATTTTTTCAACCTCGTGTACTTCCCAAGCTGCAAATAATCCTCAGCATCAGTGATTCCAGTGTCATTTATTTGCACCAGTGTGCCTTTATTTTTCAAATAAAAAGCACAGTGCCACACATTTTGCCTACAGCTGGAATAACATGAGAGTTGTTAGCTGTTAAATTCACCCAAGGGGAGCAGTTTAAGGTAAAGCAGCGTTAGCCTGGAGCACATGTCACAGCACAAGAGAACCCCTTGAAAATGAAAATAAAAATGCAAATCTGCCCTCTGTGTTGCCTGTTACATTGTGGCACCAGTTGAGCCTAGTCTCTAGGTTTTAAACATTAAGAGAACAGCCCTGTTTGATTTTTCTCTCCCAGGTTGGTTCTTTAGCTCAGTGCACAGATATTATTCTGCCAAATAACTCCTGTGTAATTTGAGCTACGCTACAAGATTAATCCCCTCTTGTTTTTTTTTAGAGGACAACCTGATGGAAAGAGCTGCAGTTAGCAGGTGGGCTTGTGGCAAAGAAAAGAGAGCAAGGATCAATTATAGCCTTGAACGTGGCTGCTCAAGTATGTATCAGATAACCACCAATTCCCTGAAAATCTGTCACTATCCAGCAGTTGCTATGCAAGGGTGAGTGTGAGGCTGCTTACTTCATGTTCATAATTGGGCCAGGTGGGTGATGCCTTTTAAGGAGAAGTGGCAGGAGGAATGCATTGGGACCCAGGACGAACAGCCCTCTTGTTTTTGCCAGAGTAAAATGTACTTGATGGCCTGAGAGAACTGGTTTTGTCTGCAAAGGGTTTGTGCAGGGCTGCCACGTAGAAACAGAGCCCTGTCAGTCAGGTTGTGATGCTGTTTTGCTGGCATGGATATGTACAGGACAAAGAATGGATCTGATCTAGGAAGCACTTGCTTTCCCCTGGACACAGCCCCTCTCTGAATATCCCCCATTTTTTCACTGTAACCTATGTCTCTGTGCATTTCCAGTTTCTAATTTTTCCTCCTGCTGGCACGGTCACACAGACATCCTCATTTTAATACAATCCTTGGGGGAGGGCACAAAATCTGTTGATTGGTTTAATTGGTCAGACAAGATTATCACAGGTAAATGCTTAAAATTGTTCCCTTATCTGTGGGTGTACATGTAAAGCTCTTTGATGAGAGAAAGAACATGCTGGTTCCACATCTCACCTCTTCAAGTGATGCCTTGAACCCGGTGAAACATCTGGCTGATGCAGCTGCCACACTTATCAGATCTTCATGTTCACCAAGACAAACCCCCACTTTATATTCCCTCCTGCTGCCATCTCACCCGACAGAAGTTTTACTTGCACTGCTGAAACAGAAAATGGAAAAGAGACCTGAGATCAGAAGCTTGAGACCCACCAGCATTGTCAGGTATGGAAGTGGCCCTTGGGTACAAAATCTCACAGATCAGCTGTGCATGCACAGGCTTTCCAACACCTGGGCCTCAGCCAACTTCCTGGGAAGTGCATGTGCCAGGACTGCTCAAGTTTTTTCCCTGAGCTATCACAAAGTCTGACCATCAGCCAAAGAAGTGCAAGGATGGGTGGGCTTGGAGGTGAGGAGACACATCCTCAGCCATGTGAGCTCTCCTCTGCTTGGTTCAGGAGCACCAAACCTGATAGGACTGTACCAGCTGGACCTCCTCGGTGGTCACACAAAACCAGATGTAGCAAAACAAAGAGAAAGCAGCAGGTAGCTGAATGAATGAAGAAAGCTGAGCAACAGGTGAAGAAAAGAAGGGGCAGTGGGACGCCTCCCTGACAAGGTGATCACAGATCAAGCTGTCCCCACATCTGTGTGCTTCTCAAGTGCTCTGCAGACCAAAGTTGATTCATAGCTGTTCCTCAGAAAACCTTTTCAATGCACAAAAACAAGGCCATAAAAAAGACAAAGTCCTCCTCAGAGGCCAGGAAAAATAACCAAGGCAAAACAAGTACAACAAAATAAACACGTATTTTAAAGCCAAGAGACCAGTAAATTCTTAAGGGTCAAGAAATTAAACTCTGTTTTCAGAAAGGACTCAAAAGATTGAAGTAATGGGAACTCAGGGACTTGTGGTTGCCACTACATAATGGGACAGCTGAAGTCAGGGACTGCTCCCAGCTGTCCTCTTTATGTTCCCTATCCAAAAGAAGCAGGACATGTGCCTGCCTCAGCCACTGCATTTTTAACTCCACGTGAGTCAGGACCCTTAGGTTCCTCCTTTTGAAGAAGGGGTGTAGGTCCTTACATCTCTTAGTTGTGTTTAAAAATACTTACCGAAAACCAGACATGGAGTTACAGGGCAGTGACTCACAACTGCCTGTTATTTACCAAATAATTTTATGGTGTACTAAGCACTTATTATGTTCTTCAGTGCCCTCCCAGGGGAATTGTTGCAAACAAATTTTGGGAGATGGTGCCTGTCCCAAAGCACTTGCAGTCTGGACAGACAAGACAGACGAAGTGTGGAAGGATAAACAGTGGGGCAGATAGGTGTTTTGCCAGAGGTCACAGCATTAAAACTGAGACTGGTTCTCCTGATGCCCCATTCTCAGTCAGGTACTTTAGTATCTGTAGTTCGTTCAGTATCAGTTCATTTAGTTCTGACACTGTTATTCCCAACTATAGAAAAAGTTAATTGAAAGATACGGCAGGACAGAATATTAACAATAAATGGTAGGGGCTGTTTGCAGGAGTAGTTATGAGAGAGGAACTAATCCTCAGGGTTCCCTGCTCCATGAAAGCAGGCTGGTTGTCTTTGACACTACTTTTACTTTCTCTCTTCTGCCACTGAGAAATGGTGATTTACCTGCACAGGATGGGACATTCATTGCAAGAGTGCTTGATGTAGATCCTATTGCTGTCCCATAGGTACAAGTGATATATCCACAGTATTCCAACTCATCTGTGGCAGAGCAGAGGCTGATGATGCAGGGATGTCCTCCAACAGCTGAGCAGGGGATGAAGAGTGAGTCATTTGTCTGCTCTCCTCAGCCAGCAGCTTTGCAATTCTGTCCTTGGTTCATCAGCTGGTGGGTTTTGGGGTGACCACTCATGCTATCCAGTGTACTTGGGGTGTTCTACACACCCATCACATCTCCATTCCTGCTTTCCTATTGCAGAGGTGTCATTCCGATGTTTCCCTTTTTCCCAGGAGGAGACAGTGATGTGAGCTCAGAGACCTGTGAGGCCCGTGGAGAGAAAGGGAAGTGGAGGGGATTACATCTGCTACCTGGACACCTTGAAAGGAGCACTGGGAAAGCTGGAGCTACAAGCTAAATGTTAACACCTGCCTCTGAGAGTTCTCTGCTTTGTCTATAGTTGGAATATTTGTCCTTGAAGCAGCTCAGCTATGCCCCTGAGGAGGAAGAGCAACAAGAATATCTGAGGGCACTGCAGCAGCCAAGAAACATAAATGTGTGTATCTTAGGCTTTTGTGGTTCCATCACATCTTGCTGGATATTAGAAAAGGAGACAATTTTTAACAGCAAAGGATCCAGACACAAAATGAGTAAGAATTCAGACCCTTTACAAACCACTCGCATTTTAATAACAGTTATTCCTACAGAGAGGCAGCAAAGGGACTTGTGGTTGCCACTACATAATAGGATAGCAAAGAGAGGATCCCTGAGGGATCACAGAGATATTCCAGCTGCATGAACATGCTTCCTATGGCATTTTTTCCTGATTTTCTAAATGCACAAAAGAGTGTGGATGGAGAGAGGTGAGGAAAGCTCTTGTGAGAAAGATGGAAGAGGAGCACCTTTGCCAGGTGGTGATGTCCAACCAGATCTGTGAAAGGTTTCTCACTCCAGGGACTACTTTGAGGGAATTTTGTGTGGACAAAAGTTATTTGTGCATGCAGAGGGCTGTCAGTTTAGGCTGTGGTGTAGCAGAGCCATCAGACTTCAGAGGAGCTCTGGCTGTGAAAGCCAAGGACAGGTCTCTCCTGAGGAACCAAAGACACAGCGTGTAAGGGTGGTACCTCTGTGTGGGTATAAGGTGGATTCAGTTGAAGAGAAGAATTGGATCTCGAGGCTTTTCTAAACCAAGGGGAAATCAACTGAATCCTTCCTGGTGGAGGGTGGAAACAGGAAAATCCCCTCTACCCAACAACTGCCTGAACCTGCAACATCAAAGGTTGGCCAACTTTAAGGTGAAGAGAAGATAGCAATGGTGTCTCTTGGTGCAGACCACAGTGGGTCTTCCAAATAGTTGTGTGAGTGTCTGAGTGAGTACAGAAACAGGGCTAAGCCCACCACAGCTTTTCAGCCAAGCTCTGGGCAAGGGTGGGACCTGAGCACCAGGCAAATTCCTCTCCAGCCCTCCGATATGAGCTGCTTCCCAAGACATCAGGAGCAACATGAGCAGCAGAGGAGTGGGCACAAGGCAGACCTTCCCCAGCTTGCACACCTTGGCAGCGAGGAACCCGCCGAGCCGCTCGCCCGCCGCTGCCGCCAGCCACGTGCCAGCGAGCCTGCCCAGCCTTGCAGCAGCTTTATCATTTTAATTAAGCTCTGCAAACCACGAGCTGTTGGGACAGGATTCATGCCTCTGGTATTCGCTCTTGGCTCTGGTGGGGACACCCTCTCTGCGGCTTTTGGGTGACGGGGAGGGGCCCTGCACACCGCGGTGCTGGTGGGGCACTGGCGGGTGCCCGGCAGCTCTGCCGACACCCCGGTGCCTGATTCCTGCAGGGTTACTCAGCTGGCTGGAGCACACGGTGCAGGAGGTATGGGCTCCCTCAGGGCACAGATTTGGCTGCTCTGGGTGAGATCCAAGCGATGCTTGTAGCAATCCCACACACCGGCGAGGAGTGATGTGATGGCCAGGGGAGGGTCACAGGGTCCCCTGGCAAGGAGGGGATGTTGGCTGCCTCTGTCTGGCTCCTTGCAATTGCTGCCATGCCCAGGCTCTGCCCTGACTGAACCGGGTGAAAAGGCAGGTTTTTTGTAAGTGTGCACAGTGCCGTGCAAGGCTTTACATGTTCCCCATCCAAGAAGAGGCAGGAGCTGAATGTGGGGTTGCTTTGGTCTGCCCCGGTGAGCTGTTGTAGCACTTCCCATGGGGTTTCCCAGCCAGACCCCATGGCCCTCAGTGAGCCCCAGCCTGACAGGGTGGCAGCATGCCCAGGCCTGGCATGCTGGGGCACCTTTCCAGCTTCATCCGTGGTGGCCATGCCTTCCCTCCCTGCCCACGCTGTCTCGAGAGCTTCCTGCAAGCACCAGCAGTGGTGCCAAACAGAGGGTGTAATCCCTAGGGGCTCTGGAAATCTGTGTGCTGTGTGTCCCTGAGGAGGCTCAAAGGTACATACTCAAGAGCAGCCTTACTGGTGGACACTTTGGCAGGCTGCAGCTCCAAGCTGGCTGTCCTTCATTCCAGGATGACATGGAGCCACGTTGTTAGTGCCAGAGCAGTGCCTGGGTTGTAATGAGAAGGGATACTACTCTGTGTACAGAAGATACATCCTCCAGTAGCTCCTCAGGAGCATATTTCTTTCTATAGGTGAAATAATAAGGATTTTCCTTCTTTCTTTTTTTTTTTTTCTGTTTGTGAAAGCAAAAGGTCTCAGTGAAAGCATTTTAGTTCCAATAATTTGACTAAGCTTTGAATTCCTGTGGTCACAGAAAGTGACCATATGAACATCCATAAAAACATCAGACCTTAATCACATGTGCAATTTTCCCCTGGCTTCTCCAGCAGCAGCAGCAGCAGGCAATGTGTTGCAGCGATGCCATACATGCTCCTGGGAGGAAGGAGAAAGGCCCACCTATGGGGGTGGCTCCAGGGTAAATGGGCCAAACTCCCACCATCTACAAGCATGACAAAATTTTTGAGTAGCATTTCTAGCCAAATTTAGTGGAGCTGCTCCAGCCACTGGAACCAAGATCACCCTTTAACCTGACACACTTCTGAGCAGCCTCAACAGCGACATCACCATGCTCCATGGCACTGGGCAAGGACCAGGAATGGCAAGTGTGCCTTCTTCTCTTCTGTGCCACCTTCATCCCCACACAGCTGAGGGTCTGTTTAGCTTCCCAGGGTTTTCAAGATATTTTGTTGAATTTTTATTAGTGATGAAGGTTTTATGTTATACTTAATGTGGTGATTTGGCTCTTAATTATTTTCTCTTCTAGGAAATTACTTTAAACTTTTATAGTTGCTGTTTTAAAAGTTTAAGCACTTTCTTTCCCATTGTGTTTCTTCCCTTCCTCAAAAGAAATGTCATTTATAGGACACTGGTGCCTGCACCCAAAGTTCTAATTGCTTGTGGAAACTTGTCTGTCTATGTGTGTGTCAGCTGTTTTATACCAGAATCACAAATGCATTTAAAGAAAAAAAAAAAAAGATAAAAGAAAATGGAGTGTAATAAAAAGTATAGCTGAAGGGGTTTGAGAGGTATCTCCATATCAAGAAAAGTTACGTCACCTGTGAAAACATCAGATATACTCTCACAGCTCTACAGTCATTATCCTCATTAGCAGAGTTGTTATTGCCGCTGGAACAAGCGTGAGCTCAGGGCCATGGAAGCTGGAGGGCTCCGGGCCACATCCTGCACATCCTGCAGCAGGCGTGATGGGGGGCCTGACCCAGACATGCAACGGCAAAAAACTTGTGCAGAAGAGATGAAGGAGAATTTTTGTAGCTGCGGTTTTGGGAGAAGCATTTTTCTCGAGAAGGAGCATTTCAGAAAATCCTTTTTGTTATTTCTCTCTCACTGCAAACACAGTAGGGCAACTGGCATAAGAAATTGGGCACATTCCTAGAAGAGAGGGAAGATTATTTATAAAGCTCTTCCCTAGACAGGAACTGCCTGCAGCCCAGCAGAGATCTGCCTACTGGGAGCCCATGGGAGAGGTACACAAAGAGTCCACCTTCACCTTCAGCCACCAGCAACTACCAAGACTGTCACACTATCTTCCTGCTCTCCCAGGGATCATGGAAAACTTCAGTGCTCCATTTAGAGGACTTGCTTTAGTCCTGTCTGTGGCAGAGGAGAGAGGTGGATGCTTCTAGGAGGTTTTCTCACCCTAAGGAGAATACTGAGAGGAATGGGCTGCATCTTCTCACAGCCTCGGAGCTGTTCATCAGTGATAAACAAAGGCCAGTCTGAATCAACACATTTTCTTTGAAAAGGACTACTGCAGGCAGGTTGGCAGAATTAAATCTCAACGAAGGTGGGTATTTTTGTAAACAAATTCTGTTATAAAAAAGACCAACCCCCTTTCCTAGGAAGCCACCCACTTTTTGCATGCCAGCTGCTCTGCTGCCTGGAAACTTTCCAGACAAAGTGCAAAAAAGTTTCTGGATGGGCTGCAAATTAATTCAGCAGCAGTTCATTTGCTTCCCTTAGCTGCATGTACCAATTGCAAATAAAGTTAACACATGATATTTGCTACTTTGAATCATTGATAAAACACTACAGGAATTATTTATAGCCTGCTTTCTCTGCGTACATGGAGATTTGGTCTGAGGATCAAGAAATCAAGCTCTCTAGCACCAGTTAAACCCCCTCTTGTGAAAGTTTAATAAATCAACATCAATGGAGAATAATGTACAGATTTATACCATGCCAGCTGGAATCCTGGAAGACAGGTTTGCCACTTCATTAGAGAGAGGAATCACACCAGTTTTCACAAGCAAACAAGAGGAACTGATGTTCATGTTGTTCTGCACGGGCTGGGTTCTCTGCTGTTCTCTGCTGCTGGAGCTCCAGCAGCAGCACCACTAAAATTTACCCCTAACTGGGCATCCAGATTACAAAAAATAAGAAATATATTTAATTTAAATGTCAGCATTTTACAAATAAGCCTCTAAATAAAATCCGGGCACTCCTCAGTATGCTCTGTGTCTCATTTCTAGACAGCACCAATATCCCATTTACAGGTCAATTGTAGACTAATCCATAAGTGTATGTATGGGTGTAGATACAATTTTTTTGGTGTAGATACAATTTAATGGCTAGCATGGGGTATCACAGGCCCAGACTGCACTACAGGCTCCATTAGCTTATCATCTGAAATGTTTCTTTTCCATATCAATCATCTCCTCTTAAAGCACATTTAACTCTTCAGACTTCATGGTTGTGGGATAGTGCTGGATTAGATCACTTCAATTTAGCAGCTGACTATGTATGAATCTGGAAAAGTCCTTCTGCATGTATAGTTACCTATTTTGCATTTCAAAATGAGATGGACCACTTATCTGTAAAACTGGTCTTTAGGTACACTGACAGCACCATAACAGATACAAAAAGTTATCCTTTCTTCAGCCTCTGAAAGAAGACAGGTGATGCCTCCAGAGACTGTTGAACAATTGATATGTTGGAGAACCCCTTTGGAAAGAGAACAAAACAGAAGTTCCCATGCCATCAAGACTGATTTTTTTCACAGGGTCTACCAGCTTTTGTGATCCTGCTGCCAAATTAGCTCTGCTGCTGCAAGGAGAACTTGCAGAGGTCTTGAGCCTATGAAAGTGAACCTGGTTTACCTTTCTCCTCTATCATACCAGGAAAAGCTTGCAGTTGACAGGTGAGGTCACCACAAGGCCTGCAGATAACAGGCTGGAGATGGCTGCAGGCATTTCCAAAGGCATAGGCATCATCCAGAAGTGAGCTCTGTGCAGTGAGCAGCGAGTACAAGGCATCCAGTACATGCAAGTGCCAGGAAGTGCCTGACATTTGGAGAATTTATTTACTCATTGTTCACATGAACATCGAGTCCCAGGGAGCCTGGACACCCAGAAACAAGCCAGACAGTGAGGGTGCTTGTGACCAAGCTGTCTGTCAGTCAAATACCCCCTGGCTTGAACTGAGGGTGTCTTCAAATTGTCATGCAGAACCATACCTCCTCTCTTCCTTGAACCCTCTCTAGATTTGAACCAGGTTAAGTAATTGGAAGGATCAAAGGGGAGTTAAATACATGGCTCTTGACTTCTTTCAAAGTTGGACGAAACAGTGTTTACTTCCTTGCATTCCTTCAGGGAGCTCCTGTCCAATACGGGAGATCTAATGACCTAATCCATGTGAAGCCCTGGAGATACTGTATTTGCATCGAAGATTGAATGCAAACTTCGTGCTTGTACCTTGTGCGGTTGAAGGGCTTGGCATGAGCACAGAGGTGGGAGCTACAGAGGGCACTGTTGCCTGTCTGTCTGTCTGTCCGTCTGAGGGATCAGGAGAAAGTGATGGCAGCACCTTGCCACAAAAAGGCTAGAAGATAAAAGTCTTACTAGCTGCTATTCAGGATTTGCTGTAATGATGCAGAGAATGCCTCCAACACTGCAGGTTCCTCAGTGTGGGCCAGAAGTGAGACCCCAAAGGATTTTGAAAAGCAGGGTTTTCCCCCCCTCAAATTAAAAAACTCCTAATTGCTTCCAAGGCATCTGCTCACGCCCCAAACTCTCTTCCTCTCCCAATACTCTGCCAGTCAGTCACCACCTCCTTGGGTGCCATCCTCACTCCTGGAGTGTAGCGGGATGAGCCCAAGGGCCCTGCAAGGAGGTGACTGTGCCCCATGGTCATCCAGGCATGGTCTGCTAAGGTCACACCACTGAACACTGGTGTGGAGTCATGACAGCAGACAAGGTCACCAGGAGGGCAAAAAAGTTCCAGGGGCTGAGTCTTTCCATTTAAAGTATCAACTTCCCCCTTCCCTCTCTCTTCCCAAGGCCACTGGTCTTCAGAATTTGTTAAAATCTTGGCCTCTGTGGTTGCAGAGGCGTCCTGTTTGCTTCAGCTTCCCCTCATCAAGGCTGTTTTCTTCCTGCTGTTTCTCCCCCATTTGCTGAGGTCCAAACACCTTTTCTCCTCTATCATCCCATTTGTTGGTAGTCTGAAGTCACCACAGCTCTCGCAGGCTGTGAAGTTGCTCCTAGCCCACGATGCTCAACCTTGAAACGGGAATCAAATCAAATGAGGACTCTGCCCACGTGTGGCATTAGCTGGTGATAAGCAGCAGCACATCTCCAAAAGAAACCTTGCTCAGTGGGAATCAGAATTAACATGTCCCCTTGAGCAGCCTCCTCTTGGTCAGAGCTTGAAGGAGTCACACAGACTGGATGTCATTTCCAGACAAAGCCTGCACAACACCCAGATATTGCAGACTGTTGATGGCTTCTAAAAGGGGTTGAAAACATCATCACCACAGCATAATTATTTGTAAAGCGGGCCAATTTCAACGCTCAGCACAATAGTTTTAAACAATACTTGATGAAAATCAATTCCCAAGTCTGTTGAGAGGCTGATAACATCCCCGGCTTACACTGCTCGTCCTGCTGGCGTGCTCATTCCCAAGTAACCATATTAGAGGCAGATGTCACACAGGAATGTAACTCCACTAACCATTAAGAGACACTGAACCCCTTTGTCTTCTGAAGCAAGTTTCCATGGGAATATACTGGGTAGAATAATTTTGGAATAAAAAACAACCCTGAAATAATTTAATGGGATATTTCTTTAATTTTCCTTGTATGAAAAAATCCAAACTTATCGGGGGTAAGGGGACGCCTCTCCTCAGGGGTAAATGGCCGTGAAATGCTAGCTCACATCCAACTGCTGTGGGACCAGGCCATTTAGTTGTCGTTGGTATCTTTGCAAATCTACCTCCTAGGTGAAATTGCACTCTGCTGTTCTGCCAAAAAGCAGTAGTCATTTTTGTTTTCAGGAGGACTTTCTTATCCTAGATGAGAATACACAGATATTCTCATAACTTTAGAAAACCTTTCAAAACCCAGGTGCAGAGCTTTGGCATCAGCAGCCTCCCCAGAGCACTTTATAGCACATAAATCTTGCTCCTAGTTAATGAAACAGTGCTGGTGTGAGCCAAGGAACCATGAGAACTTAAAATGCTCTTCTCCTCCCATCCCACTTATCAGAGATTGCTGCTGCTTTTTCAGAGGCAGAGTGAAGAGTTTTATTGCTTTAAAGGTGACTTTAACACTGGTAAGGATGCTGCATTTGTTGGACATGGGAATTTCCCCTGCCCTTGGTGGACCAGCTGCTCTCCTGCTTTCACCTGGCTCTGGAACTGGTCTTTCGACTCTCACTGTTGCTTTAACCCCAGTCTGAGTCCTCAGCAAGGCTGGAACTGTTGTGCAGTTGTGGAGAGGCACAACCACACCACTTTCCCAGCCAACGACTTTCCTGGGCATGTGGCTGCCGAACACTGGAGCAGAGCAAAATGCAAAGTGCTGTAAATGAGATAAGGATGACCCTTCTGTTATGAATGTTTCAGTCCTCTGTGTTGTGAGCTGCAGGAAAATTCAAGGTGCATTGCCTTTTGTTGATGAAGAGCTTTGCAAGGGTGAGAGAGGAGATAACATCACTGAGACCATACTTTTCCCACCAAAGGCATCTTGGAGCAAAACCCCCTTTTTGCCCAAAGTTAAAGCTGCAGGTGCCAGACTGCTTTTCAACCAGGGATGCTCAAGTTCAAGCTGAGCCAAGCAGAACCAGAGGAAAAGATTGTACCTCCAACCCGTCAGGAAATCAGGATTAGCACATGAAGCAGGAGCTGCGTTTAAAGGCTTTTTTAACCTCCTGCTTAACAGAAGTCTTTACTTTAATCTATAATGGCATCTTGTTTTGTCTTAATGAAGTTATGCAAAAAGTTCTTCGCCTAAAAGGAGCAACCCAGGATTTTCTTTCTTCCCTTCAAGTTGAGATGAAAAGGACTGCCTCCAGCCTGAAAGTTTGTTTCCTTGAGGAAACGGAAAGCAAAGAACTTACTTATATGAATGTTGCATATCAAGTACCTTTGAATTTCAAGGGGTAAAAATCAGCCTTGACCTGGCTTCTGTGTCCAGGTTTTCATAACATTTTTCCCACCCTGCTGGCGCCGAGGTCAATCGGTTGCACTTCTGCTTCAGTCTGTTTTAATTCTGGTCTCTTAGTGCTGATTTCTGTGTGCAAGACATGGAAGCCACACCCCAGTGTATGCTACTCCCAGCCATTAACAATCTTGTGCTAAACAAACACACAGCGATACTTCTGCATCTGGTTTTACTGGCAGCAGAAGGAGACATTATATGTCTCTGGAAATCTGATAAAACAGTGACATATAAATCCTGGATTGCAGACATGGCCAGTTTAACTACACCGGACAGAATTTGCTGCAATGCTTAAGGCTGAGAATAAGATTTTTCAGTTTTTCTAACCACTGTAGACCAGAAAATTTTAAAATTAGTATTTGGCAATATCTGCAACTTTTTACCAGCAGATAATAACCCCTCAAATTCAGTTTCTGCAGTCTGCCCTACTGTAGGGTAATGACTCCTCATTTGTTCTGACTTCTTTGTGGAGCATTGCACAAGCCTGCCTTTCTTCCATGAATATTTTAAAAAGCTGGATAGTTGCTTGGCAAAAGCCTGGGCTTGTGCCTGCATATTGTGCAGTCTATACCATGCTCTGCCACAAGCTTCCTGCATGACCTTGAAAAGCGCCTGCATTTCTCCCATTTCTCAATTTCCCATCACTGCAGTGCGCATTTCCTTTCTTCTGTACTTTGCCTGTAAATTCCTTGAACAAGTAAATATCCCTCTATATATTCTTCTTTAAACAGGGCTTACTGCTTATCTTGTTTAAGTTTTCAGATGTTAGAAAAAATATGATTAAATTAGAAAAAAAAGGTCTACCACTGGTTTTGTAGCTGCAATACTTAAGATTGAGCATGATACATAGATATAGTATAGATATAGATATAGAAATAGATATAGATATAATTATATGATTTTTAGCTGTGTTTTCAAGAGCCATTCAACTAGCATCACGTAAGGAGAAAATAGCCAATGCTATAAGCTGGCACTTGGGTGCAGACACTGAGACAACACTGAGACAAGGGAGGAAGAGCAACACCCTTGAATCCCTTGCAAGTGAGATTTAATACTTGGAACAGGACAACCTTGCTACAGAAGACGACTGCCAGACCTTGTCTCTGCTATGAGCAGTGTGCCCTTTCCCAGGGGTGGACTAAAATGTCTGCAGTGCCATAATCAAGAGTCCTGAAATGTGTTGATGTCCCGGCTCCCTGGCCGCAGTGTGAGCATACCCCATCCTGCTGCCACCAAGTCCTGTGGGCAATGATCCCTTTCATCCTCCCCAGTGCACTGGCTGTTACCCTTTGAAAGGAGGGGACCAGAAGGGCATTAGGGAGGAGGTGGTCCTGGTTTTTCACTGTAAATGAGGAAAGCAATGATGTGGAAACCTGGACCAGGGATGGGCTTGAAGGATGAGTTTGCAGAAGAGTGAGTGGCAGAGCCAGGATCATACAGCAAAAGTGGAAGCAGACATGATCAGGAGAGCACTAAGGACAGGGTAGATGGAGATTTTGCCAAGACTGGTGGAGGAAGATGGAAAAAGAGTGAACTGGGAGTGAAAATTTTAACTTTTGCCATTCCTGAAAGTGATTCCTCATGAAGAAAATAGTGAGCAACCAGGACATCAGAATTTCCCTCAGACTCCAGGACATTCCTGGCCTGGAGAACCCAGAAGCATCTGGATGGTTTTAATAGGGAAACACAGTCTGCATTTGTTTAAAATTTAGTCCCTGTCCCTGACCTTTTCAAGAACTGCAAGTGCAAGACTTCTGGCAAGAAACTTCCCTCCCTGCTACCAAAACAGAGCCACCACCTTTCTCAGCAGACAGGGCAGTCTAGTGCAGCAGTAATGGAAAAGCCATTGCTGAAACACTCCATTCAGCATGTTTAAAGGGGCTTCATTGAACAAAATCTGAAAGAAGAATCCAGAAAAGAATAATATTCTTATTAAGCTACAAAATTTACATTATTAGTGGTAGAGCAATTCACAGTGCATGTATATAGGCTACATTTAAGGAGCATACTATCTGTACATTAAAAAGTCACTCAGAGTGTTATGGAAAAAGAGTATCTACAGATAACATTGACACAAGCAAAGCTGTGAGCACTTAACTGCTTATCTTTGCTTAAGTGACCTCTTAGAAACACACATCTTCAGATCCACCTTAATTTACAGAGCTTAGGTATGAATGAAATTTGCACCCCAGCTCTTCCATTTTATTATTCTAGATACTGAAATAGATTCTTTTCTTAGCTTCTTGGTTGAAGATAACATGTCTGCCTGTTAAGATCTAGACCCCTTCTGAAGAGATGTTGCTAGTGCTCTGGCCCATGTTTTGCCATAGTTGAGTAGTTTCTATGCTTTGCCTTGATGAAAATGTAGGATTTGTCCTTTGGGGTTGATGTTGCATTTATAGTTTCTAAACAGGCCTTTGTAGTTTAAATCCTGGAGATGTAATTCATTGTGGAGAAACTGTACACAGTTAAGCTTTGTCAAAAAAGAAAATATGTATTATATGTGTGCATAACAAGAATTTGAGGGCAAAATTCTTCTGTCTGAGCCACATAATGGGGTGAGAAGGTATGCTGGAGAGGTACTGTGGCCAGTTGTTTGAGTGCAATTACATGATCTGCTCTCTTTGATGGTAAAGCTAACTTCAGATGTTCCAGTGAAATAGAAAAATTCCAAACACTGTGCTTGATAATTTAATTTTCCACTGATATATGTGTGTGTCCTTCAGAGACGCATTCTTGTTGAAACAGCTTAATTAGTGACAGGTATGACAATAAGGTATATAACGTGGATCTTCTGTGAGCTCTGTGGCTCAGAGGAGAGTTTTGCCGGGCTGGATCAGCAGAGGGGCTGATGTCCACAGGAGAAAGATGAAAATAGCTGCAGTGTGTAATTGTCATCCCGGAGTTTGGTGGATTTGACACTTTACACCAGCAGCACTTGAAAATCAGGGAGGGTTCCTGGAGCTGAGTGTTAAGTACATGAACCTGAGCAGCGTAAATGTCACAGGAATAAGGCCAGATTGGGAACCGGTGTTTGCTCATAATCGAGTCTCCTGCCTTTGTTCAGAGACATGATTGAAGTCCATGTACCAGTACTCTCAAGCACTATCTTTTTCCCCTCTCTCTTTCCCTTTTCTTCAGATAAGAGCATAGCACAGGTTATTCTAAGCTTACAGGAAATGACAGTGATATTAATCACTGATTAATCAGGATCTCTCCCAAAGGCCCTGTTATTTTGAATATTCATATTGCCATGGCATTAGGAATGTCAGAATTGCCATTGTTCTGCAATGACACATAATGACACATCCCTGCTCTTCCCGCACAGCATCTCAGGGATGCAGCTCTGATGAGAGTGAACCACACTTTCTTCTGAAGCACTGCCCCTGTTCTCCAGATGTGAGGCAGAGGCACAGAGACATGAAATGACTTGGCCAGATCACATGGGATCCCAAGGAGAGCCAGGAAAGGAACGCAGGTCTTCTTAATCCTGGCACAGGGAGGGAACTTTGTTTCTTATAAACAAAATAATTCACATACCTGACATGAAAGGATGTATCAAGGTGATGAATGTATGTGTGAATACATGTGCATGTAGATAATAGACACCAAATGTGTGTGAGATATATAATATTAGACGTGTAACTCATTCAGACTTGGCCAGAAAGAGCTATTGTAGTGCTGGCTGAACAAATTTATGCAAATGAGTCACTGATGAAATTAATAAGCTTTAAAATATTCTTCAGGCAAATCAAGTGTTTGTGGAACTGTTAGTCCCTTATTCCCGGCCTAGAAAAAAGGTTATGATGGAAAAATGAGTCTTAACGGAGGGAGAAGGTGTATGAACAGATGTTGTCCATCTCCCCACCATCAACCCAAGGTCATCCTTGGGTTAGACTACCAGGATTACCCTTTGGGCCAGCTGTTAGTCAGCTTGGGGAGTTTGTTGCTTTAGAAGGCTGTGGAGGCAAGGAGTGCCAGCAGGGCCAAGGGATTACACAAATTCATAAACAAAAGGTGCAAGCAGGAATGCGCCCTATAATGTCACAAGTTGGAACACGGAAAATTCCAGTGAGATATAAGGCCAAAAAATTTTTTACCATGACGATGGTCAAATATAGCACAAGTGACCCGGGGAGGCTGTGGGATTTCCCATTCTCGGAGGTCCTCAAGGCTGGACTAGACAAGTCCCTGAGCAAGTTGATCTTTGTCCAGCTCAAAGCTGGACTGAGTCATCTCCAGAGGTGCCTCCCAGCATAAGTTGTTCCTTGGTTCTCTAACCAAGTTACCAGCTCTTCCTTTCACTCCGCTCTTTCTTTCCTCTCCTCCCCACTGGCTCCCTTTCTCCCTAACACATCTGGTCTTGCAGGAGGATGAGTTTGCTCCCCCTCTTGCCCAGGAACCCTCAGGCTGTAGCCTTCAGGATTCCTATAATACTCTCAGGTCTCATGTCTTTTAAGGCTAATTTCTTTGCTCTTCTCTCTGGAGAATTTCCAGTCCAAGCCCCTTGAAAGAGAAACACTGGTTTTCCTCAGGCAGGAGGTGCATGGTGATGGGAACCTCTGGGATATAACCAGCCAGGGAAAGAGCTGGCCCAACCCTGCTAGCAAAAGGTGGTTTCCATGCTCATGGTAGACCAATTTCCTAACACTCATCATGCTCTTGCATTTTACTTGGCCCGTGTTCCCACCTTGCCAGCCGTGCTATGGGAAGTCTGCAATGATCTGGCAGAATTTTTTTCTGGGCATCAAGTTCACTCAAAAAGAAAAAAACGCCAAACAATTTTGGCCCACCTGGCCTAACACTGTAAACAGTGGGAATGTACTCAGCTTCAGCTGGTTTGGTCTCTGCACAACAAATGCCTTGCTTAGCTGGTCTGTCAATGTTCATTTATGTGGAAATGAAGAGGCAGTGACAGCACTAGATGTATTAACAGGAAAGAAGACACTGAATTTTAAGTGCCCATACTAGAACTGGGGAGACTGTTTCAATGTTTTGTGCGTCTTCCTGCCCTGAAGTATTTCAAACACTCATGTCTTGTTTGCTGAACACTCTGAACAATACACGTGTAGTTACAGTTTGATATCATAAATCACCCAAAGAACAAGATGGTCTTTCAGAACAGAGAGGACAATTTCGAGGAAGTTTATTTTTTAAATGGCAATATTTATCCTCTTAGTACTTCAGAAAGGAAAAAAAAAAAAAAAAAAAAAAGGGATCTTAGCTGTTGGGCCTGAAAAGCACCTGGAAAACATTAGAAAAAGCCTATATTCTGTCTTTGACATTTTATATTTCTGTGTATGTGTGAGTGCACATGCATGTATGTGCATATATAAGTATATAAAAAATCAAACAAAATAAAAGTGGGCAGGACCAGGTTTCACAAGCCAAGTGAAATCCAAAGCTCAAATTTTATTTTAGATAAATGCACATTTTTGAACCAGCTTGAAAATATGAAGCTAAGCAGGAACAGACAGAACAAGCAGTGGTGGAAGTCGAGTTTCTCCTTCAGAGGCTGGGCTGGAATGGCTGCGCTGGCAGAGACCCCAGATCGTGTATATACTAATGGCAGGAGCTCCGTATCTGATATAGCTGTGCTGTGTTTCCTGGTAATGTAAGTTGGGTCAGCAAAAGAAATCTTGGAAGGTCCATCAACTGAATGTTGACGTTCCATCTCAGGAAGATTTCCAGAGTTTGTTTTTGTTCAGAGTGGGGTTGAAAACCTGAAACTTTAAAACTACCATAAGGGAAACCTTTGAGAAAAAGAATACAAACAAACACGAGGTATGGTTCCTTGATTTAAATTAAATCTATTGATCTGATTAATTTTTGTTTGTCAATGTTTCCATTTTGTACTATATTTTGTTACTACTTTGTTATGTTATGATCCATGTTACAGTAGGATATCAAAATAAGAATCTGTTCTGTGGTGGAAAATATAAACTACTTTATTCTGAGAAAGGTGGAACAGGATGTTTCAACAACTTTTCTGCACAATTTTACAAATCTTCCCAATTCTAATAGAAACAATTAGTCTTACTTCCACTGACATCTCTCTGCCTAGTCCCATATTTAAATATTAAATAGTTAGAAAACAAAAGACATACCTGATGGCCAGCAGCTCCAGGTAGACAAATACTACTTGTAAATTAGGTGCAGTATTTTCTCTTGATCAGAGACAGCATGTTATCATTGTAGGGCATTGCCAAAGGATGTAAAAGACACAGCACAGGCTGTGTTTTTTCTTTTACTCAGGTGTGTTATTTATATACATTCTACGGGATCAACCTAATTACCAAAGGAGTGATAACTGCAAGTTTTGCAAGTGGGGCTATGAAACACTGCAAGGGTTTGGAGCTGGAATATGAAGTGGCTTCAGCCTAAAGAGGTGTGTGACAGCTCACACTGTTCCCACAGTCAGTCCAGGGAAAGGTGATGCCCTCTCACTTCACATCAAACTCTTTTTCTGTACAAGTGATAAATTGGCGGCAAATGTTTACTCTCTGCCATGAAGTGAACAGAGGAAGTGATTATCATCGCTGCTCCCTTCCAAATAATAATGAAAGCATCCTCTTCATTTTCATGAACTCTTCAGTATTTGATCACCTGCTCCTCTCGAGCAAAGTGTCCTCTTCCCAGGGGCACATCACCGGATTTGTTAGCCCTGCCAAGGGTTTGGCTTGGCTCCAGCTCTTCTGTGTACATGAACAAGTCTTTCCTTGGTAAGAAGAGGTCCTGACTTGTGATATCTCTACTCTGAATAGGTTTGTTGCAAAACAGTTGTTCAGCAATTCATTAGACACAGAGGAGAAATGATGATGATCAGTATCATCCCAACTCTATTGTGGATCGCCAAATTCAGGAGCAAAAAAAAAGAAAAAAAAACGCAAGAAAAACAAAAACAAAATCAACCAACCAAAAGAAAACAAAACAAACAACAACAAAACCAAAATTGAGGCTGTTTTCTTTCCTAATAAATAGAATTAGAGAGAGAAGTCAGATTTCTGTCTCTGTCACATCCATTTTCACCTCTTCCCAGACACTGTTACTGGCCAGTGATGTTCCGAGCTTTTGAACGGGACTGGATCTACCTATGGCCCTGCTTGAGGCTGCTGGAGATTAGTACACAGAAACATACATAGTTTGGACAGGACTTTTGTGCTGATACTTCATGACAGGGTGAACTGTTGAACTTAGTGTTTTCTCAACCCTTTCTATACACTCCTCATGATGGCTGATCACAGCAGGAAGAAGGAAAAGTCAGAAACTGAGGATAGAAGGCCATCGAAGTGAGTCCACACTCATTTCCCAAGAATAGCAGACCCTGAAAATCAGTGTCTTTCCCATTTTTGTACAGAGGATGTACAGCACTGCACCTTGGAGCTCATTTCTGTGAAGAGTTAAAGCATTCTCTTGTATTTATCTTCACAGCTGTCCTGCCTTTTGGACCCTTTCTAGGCATGATGTATCATGGCCCAGGTGCAGCAACGCCCTCCCACAATGTGCACTTTGGATGAAGATTTCCAGGCACTGTGGGAGAAGATGTTTTCCAGCAGGAGACCTGTGTTGCTGCTCTGACCTCCACAGAAGACGGAGCCAGAGCTCCTCGGCTTGCTCTGTGACAGCTCACCCCCAGGGGCTGTGATCTGCCTCTGAGCCACGGCCTGTTGCAGGTTCACACAAAGGGATGGCATCTCCAGAAGTCTCCCCACTTCCCTCCTTGCTCCTGCCATAATTTATTAGTAGCTGATGTCAGGAGCAAATTGTCTTCTGTCACCCTCTCAGCTGCCCTGCCAAGTGGCTGCTGGGTGGGACTGGAGTGCAGCTCTCTGCCCTCTCCCAAAGGACATATTCTGCTCCTGGGGATTTCGCCAGCCAGAAGAGGAAGGAGCTCCCACTGCAATCTGGGTATGGGAAAAAAATGAGAGGAGACAAAGAATAATCAGTAAAGAGGAGGAATGAGAAGAGTGCTCAGAGTCACTGAGCAAACAGACAGTGGCATCCAGGCATGTGCTGCACTTGCATGGTTTCCACCCTGTGACCCAAGAGCCTTGGCTCTCCCAGGACTTGGCCATGGTGGGGTTAGGGTAGAGAGGGAAGGGACAAAGGTAATAGTTTCGCAAGGACATAATGATCTTGAGCAATTTCTGTGCAGGCATAAACATGATTTCCTGCAGCACTGCTTGGCACATACGTCTCCTCCCTCACTCAAAGAGGACTGAATGCTTTTGTTTACTGTGTTCAATGCAAGGAAAACTTCTGACATATGTTTTATTTATGAGGTGTCCTAACGTAGTGATACTTTTTGTGTGCATGAGGTAGGGAGGGAATTGATTGCCTCTCTATGGCCCCTAATTTGAATGGCTGAGGGCTGGGTTTATAGACATGTGTGGAGGGATGTCTTAAAAGCTGTACAGATTTGGGCTGTGTAAGATGATCAGTAAAAGTGAACTGTCTACTACTATGTTCACAGACCATGCAGCTTTCCTCAGAGCTCATCTGCTTCTTAGAGATGCCTAAAAGACAGCAAAGGTGGTTCTGAAATCAGGAGAAGAGAGTCAAAAATATCTCGATCCTGACTCAATCCAAGTGACTTTATGAAGATGTCTCAATTCTCCAATACCTTGCAGCAAGGACTCCCAAGAACTATGTGAGGAGATGACTGATGTGACATGAGTAGAGAGGCAGGGACCCCTTAGCAGAGGGGATTGGAGGACTTCTGTCCTGGCTGGGCAAAGATGTTTTCTCTTGAGGCTGAAGAGATGGTGAGTGCTCGGCCCAGGCAGATAAAACAGTCAATAAAAGTGGCAGCAGGGGGTGAAGAGGAAAAGCATGTCAGAGGAAGTGTCCTGGGACAAGGCAAAAGTAATGAGACTGACCATAAGGTAAGAAAAATACAGAGCCTAGGTGGAGGCTCCAAGAAGTATGAAACTGGGATTCATTACAGACTGGGTCAGGAAATAATGGGCAGATGGGACTGTTTGGGGCAGAGTGCAGGCAAGAACTGGAGACAGTGGGATTAAGCCTCGAACAAGGGCATGCACTGAGCAACATGCTGCTCAAAAGTGAGTCATTTAAAAGCAGTTTGGGTGCATCTGCCCTGCAGTTACTTCTGTGAACGCAATGAATTATTAGATTTGCTGGCATGGGCTGTTCTGCACAGGGCAGGTTACTATAGTAGTGTTTACTTTTATGGCAAACAAACTTTTCCAGTGCAAGTTACCTTGGGGACAAGCCTCCCTACTGAGCAATAGCAATGTTACAGCTCAGCCCATGTTTGAGCCTTTTCTTAGTCTCTACTCACAGGAGGATTTGATGGAAAAGGGCTTTAATGACCACTTTAGGAAAGAAAAAGGTACCTATAGCTTCCTGCTGACTTAAGTGTTAGCGCTGGAGGGGTTTCCATGCAAAACAGTCCATTCAACAAACCCACAAATGGGGTTTTGGGGAAATGGATGCTTTTCTCTTGAAAACAAGTGGAATTTACCAGTACTTTTGGACCAGCTAAATGCAAACACTTTCTGTGTAGGGATGTGGTGTAGAAGAAGGATATGAGAGGTTGAAGATGATGATGATGAAAAGATCAAAAAAGATACTGAATTTTCTTTGTTTCATTTGGAAACACCTTCTTTTCATTCAATTCTCATCCTCTTTTCATAGTCATCTCCTTCTAAGCTTTTCTTAAGGGCTTCAGTAACTTGCAAAGAAATTAAGCACTTTCCTTTCTGAAGGTCTAAAGGTCTGGGATTTCCAAAATTATTTTTTCTTCCATGTCACAAAGAAACCCCAAACCTAGTAAGAAAGAATATTTTATATAATGCAAGCAATGCAAATGAAGGCTGGTGTATGGTAGTCAGCCTGGATCTGGGCCCTTGGGGAGCACTGCTTGGAGTTGGAAATGGCCATGTTCTTTTAGGAAAAAAAGCAAGGTATGTGCATGCCACTACTCTGGCAGGGTGGGGAAGGAAGCATCTGAGGATCTGGTCCCTCTCTCTGTCACATGCAGGTCCATTGTGTTACAACTCTTGTGTGTTTGAGTGTAATATCCACCCTGACCTGGCCATGCGTGTAAAGCACAAGGCATGGGCTGGTCTATATATATTTTTCTTCAGGAAACATCAAAGTCACTTCCCCTGTAATGTTTCTTCACCGACTTAACTGAAGCAATGACTACAGTGACGTGGTGAGGAGGAGAAGTATCTGACTGCCCCCGCAGCCGAGCTCAGGCTATGCCGGCTCCCTCACGGCAAAGGGCTATTTGCATCAGCTTCCTCACTGCAGAGAACTTCCTTGGCCCAGTGAGCACACAGCCTGATCTCTTTTCCCCCTGAAATATCTTAGTCTCTGAGTCATCCTATCCACAGAATTAAGGGCAAAATTCAGCTCGTCATATCCTGCTTTTTACTCAAAGAAAACAATGAGCAACAGGTCTGCCAGCATGGTCCGATTGCGCTGGGGACTCCTGTGGGCCCCCACTGGAATCCAAGGGGATGTGGGTGACATCTGTCCCAAAATCCAGATGGCTTCTTTGGTCCATGTATCTGGATGTATCAGAGGATACACTTGGGTTTCCAGATAGGCCTCTTGCTTTGTAACATGTCTGCTGGTGGAGCTGGGTGTTTGCAAGGCCTCCTCTCCCGGCTCAGCGTACAATGATCCCTCTGGACTTCAGCAGGATGCACTGCAGCTTGTTTTTGGCATCAACCTCACACACTTTGGCTTCCAAGTCACTTCTAACTACAGGGCCTAATTTATTTGGAAGAGGCTCTGCTTTGCTACACAGTTTTTTGGTAGCTCATTGACTGATACAAAATCCCTTTTCCCTCATTTTTTTAGACTAGGATTAGTAGGAAGAATGTGGCAGCCAATAGGTACCATAGAGCTGGCAGGAAAAAAATTGCCATGCAAAATCCTACTATCCCTGAATTAGCATCAAGGCATTCTAGCATCCAGGTACAAATGCGACAGGATCTGACAGCATTTTATGTCAACTTTGTTCCAGCCACAGGAACAAAAGAGAAATTTACTTTCTATCAGTTTCACAAATGCAAATTCTATCAACATCCTATGCCATGCAGAAATGGCAAATGTCTCCTCTTTAGAACAAGCTACAAGAAAATGTGGTTTGGAGTTATAATCCAAAGGAATTCTCCTTTGACAGGCTGACTGCTCAGTTGCAGACAGGCTGACTGCTCAGTTGCATGCAGAAAGTCCAAGGTAAGGTAGGTTTTCTGTGGGTTGGGTTTGGTTTTGTTTTTTTTTCTCCAAAGCCCAATTTGTCTCTCTAGAGGGTATATGAGCCATAGCTAAAATCTCTTAGAGTTGTGCAGTGGAGCCCGTGGCTCCAGTAGCTGCTCGGGGATTTTGCAGCTGTTCTCCAGCAGAGATGTGTAATAACTGTGCAGTAACACACACGTATTTTCTTTCATAGTGGATGTTAATTTATGAGCTCGCTTAGAACTTTAGCACTTGGTTGGTTTACACTACACCTCTTTTTGTTATACAGAGGCAGCGTTTCCTGAACGAGGACGGCAACTGGATACGGGGTTACCTCAAATCCTTGGCAAGGTCTACTACTCAGAAATTCCACCCTAAACCCAGTCAAGTCTTTTGTCACAGAACATTATTAGTTCCCTCTAAAAGGCCCTGAGAGTCACTAAGTACTTTTGTTTTTTTTAAACCCAAACTTATCTCAAATGGGAAGTAGAAAAGGTGATGGGAGGCTTATTTCTAGCGAGAAGATGCAGACTGAGAACAGGATGCTTTTCTCTGGTGCTCTTGTAACATGTGATGCATTTGGAGATGCTGCTCATTTCTAAGGTTCTCTATTGCACCTGTGCAAAATCTGACAATATTTTTAAATCCATAGATGTCCACACATCATGGAGGTGCTCACTGTCAGTCCTGTGCATTGAGCCTATTGGTATAAAAATCCCTTTCTGGGTATAGTCGGCATCACTTTCATTTCTAGACCTTACTGTTAAGCTCCCTGAGCAAAGGCTGATGCAAGAGAAAACATAGTTCAGGTTTAAATAATGTCCTTCTCACATTATATGTAGGTCAGCATTAGTGACATAAGAAACCACTTCTATGCTTCAGGGTAGAGGTCACATCACAGAGATATCTAACAACTTCCTTGCAAGCTACAACTGTCTTAGAGACACCCTAAAAACAGGTTTCATCCAACCAGTGCTCTGCAAAATAGGTGCTTGGGCCCTCATCCAGAGGGGTGGAAGGAAGAATCAAGGTTGTGCTCTCCTAGTGTAGCAAAAGGGGATTCCCATGCAGTAGGTGAGTAGGTGGGCATCCTACTCACTGGGCTGGGGCATACACTTAGCATCCAGTCCCTCCTTCCCTATCCTACTCACATTTACAAAAATGTCTGCAACTCTAGTCCCTTTCCCTCCAAATTATCTTTTTACTTTCAAGTAAAAGAAGTCTTCAAGTAGTCCCAGGTGAAACAAATTATTAGGACTGCAAAAAAAATGTTTTATTTGATCTGGTTTTTTAAAGCTTTATGGGTTTTCTGAAACTCACAGCAAACCAAAAGAAAACCTCAGCTTATTTCAAGCGTGGTTTAAGCATGTGGTTAATTTCTCCTGGTTTCTAAAGGTACTTTCTACAATACTTGGAGGCAAACTCATGCCCAAGTGCTTCATTGAATGAATTCCCCCTGCTCGCCAAACGAAGAGGAACAGAGAACCACAACAGCTTAGTATCACAAAGACCTGCTAAAGGACCTCTTCTTGGGCTTCAGCTAGAGCAGCCTTTCAGAGCTTCATTTCCAAATCCAGACAAATCTCTGGAAGTTGTTCTGACACGTATTATAATAATAAATAAATAATCACATGGCATTTTATTACACCATCAGAACTCTCTTTGCATGGGATACCAGTGGATCTGGATGAAGCCAATTCTAATTACAGATAAAAGGTTTGGTGCATGAAAAGAAGATAGTATTTACACCCAATTATCTGAGGGAGGAGAGATAGTGATGTGCTTCCTTTTATCATTTTCATTAAATTTCTTTTGAAATTCAAAGGCTCCTTGAGTTTCTGAAGATGCAACAGTCTTTTCAACTTGCCGTCAGTGAGATACAGGTTGTTTTCCACAATGTCTTGTGCAAGTTCAGACACTGGGATCTCTCTCCTTCCTCCCTTGACTCCAGTAGAGCATTACATGGTGCTTGCTCATCCAGTTGCATCTTTCATGTCCCTTTGCTGCAGTTTAAACTCCTGGACTTGTATTTCACTTATTTCAGGTCTGAGGCCGGGCACCTTGTATTTGCGAACTGTCTCTGCCTTCACATCACCTCGAGTGAAGGAAATCTCCAAGCTTTTGGGGGTTGTTGGGCAGCAGTAACGCCAGCCCATTCAATGCTAACAGAAGGCAGCTGGATCTACGGATGCTGTTTTACCTCAGAGAACCCTCTGAGGGGACAGAGAGAGGGAATGGGAAGCAGCCAGGTGGACATGTTATCCCAAAGAAAGCAGCTCTCAGGAGTAGGGCAGAGCAGGACCTTGTCAGCTCCATTGCTGCTTGGAGTCCAGAAGATCTGGAGTTTGTGACTCTTTTCCTCCCTCCCTCTTGGGCACTCTGAGCCCAGCCTCTTTTCTTGATCTTAGAATAGGTCACTTCTCCTCTCCATTTCTCCATCTGCAAATTGGGGATGGTGTGCGTAAAGCTCCCTGAAATCCTCTGCAGGGAGGTGCCACAGAATGGAAAGTATTAGCTATCAGTATCCTTGTTAATATTCTGCTCAACTCTGAGTGAAGTCACATAATCCTGTGTTTGGGTCATCACTATTTGTTGCTATGGAAATGCATGTTATCAGATACTACAAATTCAGTGTCTGAGGACATCTGAGGAGGGGGAAAATCCTTTGTTTGAAGAAACACTTGTGTCAGCAGCAGGAAACTTTGCAAAGAAGAAGAGAATTCACCTATTTCTTTTGTTGTCCAAAATTTGCTAGAATGATTGAATACACTCACCCTCTGAAAGATGGTATCTCTTACTCGATGCACTATTCCAAAACTGCACATGCTGGGTGAATTTCCTGCAGTCATATGTGGATGCATCTGGTAGGATCATTAACACCAGAGCAGAAGACAAATGCAAAGTATGTGCTTGGCCATATGGGTGAACGTGAGCTGCTTAAGACTGTGCGCCGTAACAGAGATGGAAAGTCTTACAAGGGAAGATCACTATCCCCCCATCTCGTTGGTAAGGGATTAAGGCAGTTGGTCTTGCAGGAGTATTCATAGAGCGTGAGGCCAAAGGGGACACTTAGGTCACCTAGGCCAACCTCCTGAATGTTACAGGTCATGGTATTTCACCCAGTGAGCCCCGAGCTGAGGCCTGTAGCTTATGTTGAGGCTACAGCAAAGCTTCCAGGCAGATCAAAGAGGTAGATGATAATAACTCCCTATCCAGTTTGTTCCAGTGAATAAACACTCTCACTGGTAATGTACAACTGGTAAGTGTGGGTGCAGATCAAACCAAGCACGTTACAATGGGGTCAAACACAGACATGGGTGCACTGGCCCAGTTTAGCTTCCAAATCCAAGCTGGTGGGGTTACATCACCCTACACCTCAGTCCTTCCTGGATCCAAACATCTGCAGGAATATGCCATTTCCTTGGGAATGTGCTTATTTACCAAGCATCTACGCAACCTTCCTTGAGTGGCACAGAACAGGCTTTTTCAGTAGCTTGCTGCTCATTTCTAAGGTTCTCTATTGCACCTGTGCAAAATCTGACAATATTTTTAAATCCATAGATGTCCACACATCATGGAGGTGCTCACTGTCAGTCCTGTGCATTGAGCCTATTGGTATAAAAATCCCTTTCTGGGTATAGTCGGCATCACTTTCATTTCTAGACCTTACTGTTAAGCTCCCTGAGCAAAGGCTGATGCAAGAGAAAACATAGTTCAGGTTTTCATAATGTCTCTGTTCAAGGCATTTCCTGGTCACACTCTTACCTCATGCTTAAAGATGAAACAGAAGCCCTGCCTTTATTTCTCTTTGGGTCTCTTTACTGCGTGCATTTCTCACCCTTTAATGGATGTATACTTTACTTTTTCATCGCATTTTCCTCCCTGCCTCATAGAAAGCTGATTTCAGGTTAAAAGCAGGCAGAAAGGTATCTAAGACCAAGAAGGTCAGGTTGACTTTTCCTAGTTAAGGTGCTTATTTTCAGCTATTTGGGCAAGTTGTAAAAGCTTGGTAATACTTGTGGGGATGCAGCCACTGGGAGGGAGGACTGAAAGAAACACACATATATATCATGCATATACTATTTTTAGCAGGTAAACATCTGCACCCAGCTCTAACAGAAGGCTCTTGCAGTGAGAAATGGCCAATCTATGAAAAAATGTATGTGTGCTTTTAGGTATGAATATATTTAGACATGTATATACATATATATACACACACACATATATATATATGTCTACATTTTAATATATATATTTACCAATATCTTTCTATGACAAATACTTAATCCACCTAAATGAAATTTTCCATATTTAATGGAGGGTTCTAGTGACAGACTTACTCTTACTATAGAAAGGAATATATGTTGTAGGGTAATTGTATATTGTGCTCTATAAATTCCCTGTCAGCTAAGAAAGATGATACAGCTTTTATTTTGACCGAGTTTCAGGTTTACAACTCGGACAGTAAAGATCAGGCTGGGAATCTGGACAGCAGCTTACTATTTCTGCACCTCTACTACCATGGTGATTTTTGCCATCAGAACCGAAACCACCAATTACAGAGCTGAATCATGAAACAAGATGGGATATACTTTGCTTTTCCGTCCAAGGCAGCCGAACTTGCAAAGCTTTTGGTACTTGTAATTAATATTAACACACTCCAAGTCTCAAGAAGACATCCAGAACTGCCAAAGGTGCTGCTCATCAGGAGCAGAAATAGTGAACTTAGATCTTGTTTGCAGGAAGCCATTTTTGGACACTTTCTATGGCTATTACAAGTTACTTCAGTGCCTGTGACATTGTCACTTTTTTCACAGACTGCCAGTATTTGCTACAAATATCACAGACACTCAGGAAAAATGCTGGTGGGGAAAACCAGTGCCTGTTGTCCCATGTGTGATGGGAGAATGCAGGTGATACTTTTTCCAGCTTGGCAAGTTGTTCTTCGTGGACCTCAGCTCTGCTCTTTGCTGAAGCACAGACCACAATTCTGACCTTGCAGGGTGGTTTAGCAAGAAGTATACAGACTTAATTGTTAGGACTGTTGCAGGTAAAAACCCCAAATAGGCATATAATAACACACAACAGAGTGCCATATAATTTTAGAAATATTTAATACATCCAAATTCTGTATGAGCTAGCCACAATACATGCCACTCCTTAGTAAAGCTCAGCTAAAAAGTAGTTACTATTTTGTAGCTTTTTTTCAAGCAGTTTCTTTAGTCAAGATTTGCAAATGTGGTCAACTTTTGATCATTTTGGTTGCTTGCAACAAACACTTGGCAGAAGGGGAGGACACTCAGATATGCTGCACTCATATTTTTTCCGTCAATACTTGTCTCTGCTTTAAGGAGGGAGAAACCTCATTAACTTGCAGGGAAAAGGGGCAAAAGGACGTGAACCACAGCAGGCACAAAGGGTGTCTACAGAAGATGCTGTAATGGCCCAGCCATAGCCACATCTTGTGTTTTATTAGACTCCAGAGTCTCCAGTCAAAAGACACACAGCCCTGGGCAGCTGGGCTCTGCCTCTTTGTTCTTGGAGTTACTTGTTTTTAAGACTTGCTGGGTACACATCAGAGGCCAACACAAGAAGCTCAGCCTGCAGGCCAGGAGTTACAAACCACATCAGCAAGACACACTTCTTTCACTTACATATCTCTGCTGAACTCCAGCCAGTTTGAGCCAAACACAGCATTTCTGCAGATCAGTCCTGACACCGCTGAGCTTCAGCATCAGTGATCTCCCATCCTGATTTCTGCAAACCCTTTGATGGCAGCTAGTGCCAGGGACAGAGCAGCATAAACCAAGAGACTGCCATGCATGGGGGATCAAAGACTTGGTGCTGCCAGCTGCACTGTAGGCTGTTGCTAAATGCTGCACTGCCCTTGGGTGAGGACTTTACTCAATCAGTACTTGATTAGGACATCTCCAGGGCACATTCAAAGGCATATAGGTGTTAGGACATAAGAAATTTTTCCTAATATCCAATCTAAACCTCCCCATGCATAACTTTAGGCAGTTTCTTCTTGTCCATCACTTTTTGCCTGGAAGAAGAGCCCAACTCCCACCTGGCTACACCCTCTTTTCAGGGAGTTGTAGAGATTCATAAGGTTCCTCCTGGGTCTCCTTTTCTCCACACTAAACAACCCCATCTTCCTCAGTAGCTCCTCATCTCTCTTGTGCTCCAGACCCTTCCCCAGCTTTGTTGCCCTGCTTTGGACATGCATACTTGGATCTAGTTTAGCAGAACTGACTGGAAAAACCCACACCCAGAAAGCACCACTACCTGACTCCTTTATGGGGAGCTGTCCTGTGCGGCTGCAACAGAGCAGACCTCTTCTCCTGCCCCAGCTCCCTAGAAATCCTGCCCTGGCATTGCCCCATGGCTAATTGCCATTGCCCTTGGGGCCTGTGTAAACCAATATTTTCTGGCTTGACTTCTTCATGCAGTGGAGGAGATGCCTGCAGCAAGTGCTGGTGATGTGTCCCACGTACTGCTGGATGTTTCCAGCCTGGTCCTGACTGCGTGACTTTGGTCTGCTCACTGCTTGTGTACAGGCACTTGGGGATTTTCCAGAAAAAAAAAAAACTTATGCCCGTTGCCTGCTCTTCTGCTCCCTTTCATTGGATTTAAATGGTGCCAGGTAAAGCTTAAGGGTTTTAAGTGAGCAAAACAAAACCGATGGCGAAATGAAGCCATGAGTCTACAAGGCAAGACGGATGGTGTGTTTGCTACAGATACCTGAGGGCAGAGTTTTGTTTTTTATTCACCTTGGCTGCGCCAGGATGCCTCTCATTTCACACACATTTCAGCCGGGGCCTTTATGGCAGCTCTGAATGATGATTTTTCGGTCACAAGTAACATTTTCTGTATCTCCTAGTCCACTTGGTTTTCACTCTCCAGTTCCAGTCACAATTTCCTGAATTATTTTCCACTTGGAAGCACTTCTGCACCTCACCCAGCTGTGTCTGCCTCGAGTGCCCCTGCTCCTTCCACTGCCTCCACCTCAAAACCTCAGCCCTTTCTCCCACATCTTACAAAAGCTGCGTGCTCCTCTCTGTAGGGACAAGCTCCTTTCCCAGCCCTCTCCTCCGCGTCCGCATCAGCAGTGCACTTTGCAAGCCTCTTCCTTCCGTGCTCTTTTCTTAGGCTGGACTCCCTTCTCCAACTCCCCCCGCCACCTCCCCTGCTCTCCAGCAAAAACCAGCACTCGCTGTGCCTCCAGCCTGGGGACGCCGACTTCCTCCTCCCGGAGCAGCCGCAGCAGCTTCCTCTGACCGCGGCTGTCCCAGACACTCTGGCTCCAGGGCACACCCTCCACGTGCACAAAAACACTGCACCAAGGCTTTGCTTTCTTCTTCAAAAATTCAGCTCACCCCAGCCAGCTGTGCTGCTGAGGAAACACCTGTAATGCCTGTCACCCACCGTGCCACCGCCAGCCTGGACACCCCAATCAGCTCCGCCAGCCGTCGTGACCCACCGCCGGGGGGCATCTCTAAGGGCTGCAGCATTTGCTCATGTCCTTTTGCATCCTTGCATCCTCTAGGATGCTCCTGACAGAAGATGACATTTTTTTCAAACCAAGTCTATTGTTTTGTTATAGTACAGATGCCTTGTAAGCCACGAGGCACGAAAATGTTAGGTGGATCCATAGAAAACAACCCTGATTGTGCGGAAGGTTGCACAGGAGATGGGGAATATTCTTCTGGAGTTTAGTGCCTGTGGACAAGCTTAGCCCAAGGCATTGTAGAGAATGGGTTGGGAGAGACAGAGGCATATATCAGGATAGGGAGCCCTGTTCACTCAGCTGCCCTCCCAGGTGCCATGACTCACCATCCTGCACCGTCAGCTTGTGTAACCGAGGGTGAATCCCTGCCTGCCAGCGGATCCTGTTGAAGCTTGCTTGGAGGCAGGCTGCTCTGCACATGTCACCACCCTGGGCAGAGCTGTCAGGGATGGGGACAGGACCTGGCTGTTCACGAGCAGCCCTGCCATGGCCACAGAGCAGTGGCGCTGCTGTTGTCAGTGAAGTCTGGACCATCCCCAGTGACCTGTGCCTGCACTGTGCAGATGCCCACATGATTGCTGGCAAAGGGATAACCAGGCTCTCAGCACAGTTCATGCCTTGGATGCTGCCAGTTCCCAGGCAGATGTCTGTTTTCAGGTCGCATGAATTCAACAGACTTGGAACAAGCTGCAACTTGGCAGAGACATCCAAAGAATATCCAGATGTTGCAGGAAGTGCTGTCAGATCGGGTCAACCTAGGACTAATTCAGTGCTGGTAGAGGCCATGGTGGTTTTGGCCTCCAGCCTTCCAAGCAGAAAGCTACTTTTAATTTCCTGGTGGCTTGTGGCCACTAGAACCACCAGGATGTCCCATTCCCAGCTGTTGGAGTCTGAGTGTCATTGGCCAAGCCCACTTTTTATGTACTTAATTTTCTGCTGCAATTTAAAACTAGAGAAGTTTTGTTGATTTCCTCCTTTCTAGGCAATGGTTGTGTAACACTCCTGGCTTGGGAAAGCAGCTGTGTTCCACTCCAAAGCAGCTGTGCTGCAGTGGCGGATTTTGGACATCCACATTACCTAGATAGAGTGTTTGTCATCTATCTGGACACACTTCGGTCTGGGAGGGAATACTGTGATGATGATGATGAGTTAAATGCCTTAACCTCGTTTGGGAATTTTACTGGGGAACATGTGCAGAACTTGGCTAGCAAGGGGTGGGGATAATCAGCCTGTTCTTTACATTTCTGTTCGCTTAAACTACATATGTTCTGGCAAATGCTACCTGGAAAGCCTGGCATGGCTGCAAGCTCTCCATCTCAAGCAAACCCCGGGTCTGCCTACAGGATGGGAGACTGCTCTGGGAAGCAGTGCCAACAATGTCTCGAGATGCTTTCTGTGCAGTGGGGTGACAAGAAAAGTCTAGCTCTTTCACAGAGGGATGGAGGGTGGAGTGACATGCAGCCAGGAAAACAATCTTGCATTTGATACCAGAATGGGTCATGCTAGGGCAGCAAGAGGATGTGAAGACACTGGAGGTTGTAAAGGAGGATCAGTGAAGTAGGGATGTAGCTGGAAAATGAGATTTGGGATTGAGGACGAGGATTCCTCTTGCTTGTCAGACAGCTGGTTGAGAAATCACTTAATCACTGCAAGTGGGTGATTCCACCGGGAAGAGAACTGAACAAGGGGAAGTGGAGATGCTTTTGAGTCTTGCTAGTGAAGCTGAAACATGAGCTAACAACACGAAGCCTGGTAAAACAAACTTCGCAGTAAGGAGTCCACTGACATCTCACCTTCCCACTTTGTTGCAACAAGAAAGGATGTTTATCTGCATGATGTGCTCTGATCCAGCTACTGGGAATACTCTTCAGTGAAGTCAGTATGTACAATAGGGTAAGGCTGCATGGTGTGGGGAGTACTCTTTACTCTGAATCCAACTCCTGCTCTCTCTCTTCCTGGATGTTGTGGAGAAAAAGGCCAGCTGCAATTGTCCTCAATATGTTTATCACAGATGTGGCTCTGTCTTCAGAATATAATAGTAATACAAGCTCGTGGCTCCTGCAGGAGTAGAAGCATAGTAAGAGTATATCTTTTGCTCGTTTACCACCTCTCTCTCAAGGTTTAGTATGCTTCCAGTTTCTAATATGACAGCAAAAAGGGACAGACCTGAAAACTGCAGTGTTCCTGGAAATATACTTCTACCTTGCTGATACCTGCCTGACTGGGGTTGCCAGCAGACATCACATGCTGTAAGAGGGTGCACACAGATTGTTTTTTCCAGAGAGAAGCAGTAGGAAGTGCAGGTACATCTGCAGAGGGTTGGGTGATTCAGTGGGGAGTTCCCAGAAGCAGCCAGTGAAAGGATGCTGGGCTTACTGGAAAAGGTCAGGTGCCATTGCCCCCAACAGAGCAGGAGCACAGGGGGGTGAGCTGGTGGGTTGTACTCACCAAACCACACTCACCAAGCAGCTCTGTTTGAGCAACCTGTCCCCCAGAGAAGCTGGACTTTGTGGCATGTGTGGGAGAGAAGCAGCAGCTGAGTGCTAAGGGAAAAGGTGTCTTGCAAAGGATGTATAACAGAATAGAAAGGGACTTAAGATGATCATTCAGTCCAACTGCCTGACCCCTGCAGGGCTGACCAAAATCAATGTGTGTTGTTAAGGGCATTGTACAAATGCCTCTTTAAACACTGACAGGCTGGGGGCATTAACCATGTCTGTGGAATGCTGTTCCAGTGTTTTACCACTCTCCTAGTAAAGAAATGTTTTGTTCTGTCAAGTCTGAACTTCTCCTGGAGCAGCTCTGAACCTTTCCCATGCATCAGATCACTTGGTCCCATGGAGAAGAGATCAGCACTTCCCCTTCTCAAGGAACTGCAGAGAGCAACGAGGTCACTCCTCAGCCTCCTCTTCTCCAAAACAGGCAAGCCCAAAGTCCTCAGCTCCTTATAGGACATTCCTTCCAGTCTTTTCACCAGCTTTGTTATCCTGCTCTGGATGCATTCAAGTCCCTTAGCATCTTTCTTGAATTTATCAATACAGCAGGATAATCACCTCTGTTGACTGATGGCTGGGGAGAGGCTGAGGTGCTTCCATTCCCTCACTCTTGTAAGATGAGGATGCTGTAAGGGGCATCATCTCTGTGAGATCTGGTGAGAGTGTTTTTACATACATGACAGCAAATCCCCTTATGAGACCTTGTAGTATTTAACAGCAAGAAAAGGCCATAGAAATGAGAAAACCAAAATATTTTTTTTGCCCAAGACTCCTAGATTTGTTGCCTGTTTTGGGTGCACCTAGTCTTTTAGAAATTACTTATGTTCATTTTACACATTGCCTGGGAACTATTAACAGTTTCCAATAAGGATGTTATACACCATCACACTGATCTTTTATTCAGTATAACACTGCCAAATCCTGGTCAGAAGAGTCGTGGACTGTACTTGGGCAATAAGTGGAAGTGCAAGATGAAAAGTGGTGTAACAGTTATGAAGGCAGTGTTACCACATCCCCTTTTGACTCGTGGCTCTAACTTGCTGATGATCAAAGTGAATACAGCATTTGAGGGTCAAAATTGTTTTTTTTTCTTCAGACCAGAGAGCAAGGACCTGGATTCATTTTGCCTTCCTCTGCAGCAGTGAGTTGCTGGCTGCCTGCTGGTATCATGGAGGCACAGCTCACTGAAGCTCTTCTCTGCCACTGTTGAGGCATCAGACTACAGCAGGATCAGTCTGTTCCATTCCCAGACTTTTGACTGAGACCCTATAGCCTTGAGAGGATCAAGACATTTTGCCTAACCAAGTCACCAGATGCAGTACTCAGGTGAAATCTGATGGTCTGTGATTGCCAAGCCAGGTAAGACAAACTAATGGTTTTCAACTGCATCATCCTTTGGGTCCATATTACCTTGTGTATCATGCCCCATGGGGCCTGCAACACTTTTGGGGCATGTGGAGCAGGAACTGGGATGGGCAACTCAGAGGGTCAGAGCCAAGGAGGTGTCCCCACCAGGAAGGCTGTGGGAAGGCTCATCCCAAGGAGAAGCTTCTGGGTGCAGTGGGAGCAAGTGGCCTGACGCTCTTTCAGGAGGGCTCCTGAGAGCCTGGGGATGCTGTGCTTTGAAATCCACATGAGGTTTCCCCTGGGTGAGTGTGATGGGGTTTCAGAGCTGTTCCCAAACTGCTCAAGTGCTCAGGTATCCTCAGGGTGTGCAATGGACTCTCACCATGTCTAACTCCTACCAATGTCTGGGATGTTTTTTAGGCATTTCCTTTTCCCTGTACTGCTTCTCCTTTCTGTCTCCTCTCCTGTGCTGCAGCCATGGACCCATCCACAGCACCCAGCTCCAACTGAGCTGCTTTGGGAAGGGAAGCAGGACCCCAGGGGCAGTCCTGGATGTTTGGTAGCCCCTGTCTCAGACATTACTGTGAGTGTTGCTGTGTCTCACTCAGAGCTCTGCTCATAAGGGAAACTTCTCACGTGTTCTTCTTGGCTCCTCTATTCCCAGTCACAGTAATTATGTGTCTGCTTCTTGGCCTTCATTTGTACTAAGCTGTTGTGCCTCAAGTGAGCGCTTATTAGCACTTCCTTCTCCAAAAAGGAGTGACTGCAAAATAAGCCAAGGGTCATTTCCCTTCCCTTGAGACCAGGAGACATCCTGGCTTTTAAATCAGACTCCATAAATTTTAAGGCTTAGCATCTCATGTGTTTTGCCTGGAGAGGGGTGGAGATTCCCCCAGCGAGAGCAAGGAAAAGAGGTTCCTTCTGATGTGACAGTACATTGCTTGGGCGAGTATTTTTGAGGTATATGAGACAAATGACAGCACAGACCACTGAAAAAAATCAGTGTATCACAAATGTATCAAGTGTGTGAAACAAATCAGAAGAAGTGGAAGAAGGAAGTGACTATTTTCTATTTCTTGCATCATCTTACTTGCATATCATCCTGCAGAGTTGGGCATCAGCAGGTGGAGCTGCTAAACATCACCCAACAAAAAATGCTGCCAATAAATAGAATGCTGTTGTTGAAAATCAAAACAAGTACACCGTGCTACTTGTGATCAATGCAAATTTTTAGACTGAAAATATTTCTGATATCTGCAATGCTCACTATAAGCTCACAATCAAGGATTCAGACTATTGTCAGAAGCTTGAAACTATCAGGACTGCATGCTAGTGGTGTGATATGGCAGGGAGGTCAAGAGCAGCTGGCTGGTTTCAGTGATGAGGATGGTATTAGTACCTCAACATGTTCTGGCCCTTCGATGGAGTGTCCCTGTAGTGCCTGTGTTTACATCCTGAGAGCAGAAACAAGGGCTGCATCAAGGAGTTCCTCTCTGCCCCACCCCTTTCAGGGTGAGGGTCAGTACTGGTAGCTGGAGGAGTGTGCTCCAAGGGCAAACACCCCCCCTGAGGCAGCACATCTGGCCCAGGAACCACCAGAGGTGTGATCCCAGACTCAGCACTATTTCTTGGTTAAAGTCCACAGGTTCCCCACGTCCCCTCCCTAACAAATTCCGCAGGTCCTAGGGCTAGCTTTTCTTTTCCCCAACAAGTCCATGCCTTTTCCTGGGCCTCTGTTTTAATTTCTTTTCTACAGACTCAGCTGTGATGTTGCTATAATTTGCACATTCAGGAGGGCTCATGGCCCAAAGAAGTCCAACTTTTCTAAACCTAGGAGCTGGTAAGTGAGATTTTTATGTAGCCCAGAGCTGCAATCCAGACCACCTCCACCAGAAGGGTTCATGGAAGCAGCTCATGTGCAGTAGGCAAATGTGTGACCAGGGTTCTTTCACTCCATGCCGGGAGTGTACATCCTGCTTGGCTGTGGTAAGACAGAAGCCTGATGGTTTCGTCCTCAGATAGGGATTAGATCACTAACACACCATCCACCGGTGTAACCCACAAGGTGGGTACGTGGGATGATCCTACCATAGGAGCCACACCTGAACCCAAGCTGTGTGTGGCATTACAAGCCCACTTCTGCCTGAAAATCTAAGTATTACTCAGTGTATGGAGCAACCAATGTGCAGAGGAAACCTGCTGTCGCTTTCTCTGACAACTGACAACTAGGGGTGAGGGTGCCACTGAGGGAGGGAGAACGAAAGGAAGCAGAACAACACTGTTTCTTGATTTCTATTCTGCAATTAAGAAAGGGTTGTGTTATTTCGTTTTCACGTGCCTCAACTCCCACCAGCTGCATGCACCCACCCACAGCATGTGTGCCGTGTTTTTATTACGGCTGTAGCCTCAGGTAGCGTGGAATTGGGGCCAAGCACACATTAGTAAAATTAGGAGAAATATCATCTGACGGGTCTGGACGGTGCTGTGGGCAGAGCATATTTGGCAAGACTGCTTCCTTCACAATCCAGCCGAGAGACATTCCCTGATCCTATCTGAACAGAGACTGAACTTGCAAAACGAGTCCCAGCTTGTGAGCTGTGAGTCAGGGATGTCTTAAACACTGCCTCAGCATCCAACAGCAACAAGCCCTTTTTATCTTGTTCATCCTGCTTAAAAAACTGCAGCAAGCCCTGATGTTAACAGAGCGGTTTTGAGAGCTGCAAGACATAAGACTGGTCTTTTTCACACCCTCCAGCTCTTACTTATTTTGTGTTTGTCCATTTTTGACCCATTATTGTCCTCTTCTCTGGGTCAGCTAATGGAACTCTCAACTGCACTGATCACAGGCAGTGTTTTGAAACCTGCATCTGCTCCATATGTCCATGTTCATGTTCCTCACTGGTGAGCCATAAGGATATACTCACTTCAGTGGGTTTGGCTATGTAGCGGCCTTTAAAGGACGTGTGCTCCTAAAATCCAATATACTTTCCAACTTCTTTTGAGTACCACTGTGGTAAAGAAAGCCCCCTTCATGACTAAAGTAATTTCATGAATTGTCTGCCAGGACAGGCAGGAATCTGTGGAACACCCTGCAGCACCCCTCCATCGTATCTGAGGAACACTAATTAGAAATGTTGCATTTGGGAACCATTTGCTGAAAAAACAGTGATGAAAAACATCAGATACGAGGAAGACAGGACTTACACTGATCTATTCCAGAAAATCCCAGCTGGTATTGGTATCACAATGGCTCAAGTTATCCTTGCCCAAGTTTCAGTGAGAAAGTGCAGGTGTAAAGGCAGCATGGATTAATGACTGCAGAGGTACATGCCTCTTGTTACTAGAAGATGGAGAGAGAAAATATTATTTACGTATGAAACAAAGGAATTTAAGACAGAAGTCTATAGTAACAGAGTGTAGAAGGCATAGTGTTTTATTCAAATACAGAGCAATGGAGACAAAGGGACTATGTGGGATGTGCCTAATGCCTTCATAGCCTTGATTTATCTTACTTCAAAAACAGGTATGTCACAGAGAATAAATGAGTCCTGGACAGTTATAAAAAAATTACTTTATGGAGGAGAGACGGTCATGCCCCTATGTAACAAGAATGTACCAAGATTTACCATTCTCTTGTGTACCAAGAAAGACACATTCAAATCTAATTTTCTAAGAAGGGAAGAGAAAGATCAGATTGGAAAGAAAATAAAGGCATCTTGAAACTGGCTTTTATCTTAAATATATTTTGCTCTTTTTCCACCATGCAGTGTAATGCACTGTTCATGCCCCTTTTCTCACTTTCCTTCTGTTTTGCAGTATCACTCATTGCTCTTTACATGTCAGTACTGCCCACTGTCAGCACCACGCACATTCCTTCAACAAACAACACCATTCCCCTCTCATGGGCTTAGGATGAATTATTTCAGAGATATCATACAAGGGCCTTAAATATATTGGCTTTAGAGCTATTTTTACTTGCAAGTGCTTGAGCCAGACCTTTGATGTTTCATTTGGGTTCAGGGTAAAATAAAGAACCCAATAAAATAAGCAAGAGCTGGTGGTTTTGTTCTAAGTGTTACCAGAAGCCAGGGTGAGACTCAGAAGAGGAAGGGAAGGAGGTTGCCAAAGATTTCTGTTGGATACTTACTCTCTCCAGGGCTTGTAAATCCGTTCCGTAACACTCTTAATCCCTCCTCCTGCAGGGGAGTATGGTATCGCTGAAATCTTCATGATCTCCTGCAAACAAAAGCTTTAATGCAGTCTTTTGTTTATTGTCTCTGCAAAAAAATAGGGGTCATTTCTCCTCTGGAGCCTGAAGGAAGTTATTGAGTGTCCTATCCTGCTCTGATTCCTATCCAGCATTTTGACAGGCATGGGCTAGTCCATATCCAGACACAGCCTCGCTGGATGTGCCAAAGGAATGGAGTGCTGTAGTCCGTGGCATGACAATTTTCCAAAGTCAGGGTGCAGGGAAGGTAACCACAACTACCTGGCTTGAAGACAATGTCCGTAAGACACTGGAAGCAGCCTCTGGAGAAGACTGAAGGCCGTTCAAGCTGTTTGCTGACCAAGGGTCTCCTTGCTAATGTTGTGCAGAGGGACCTGGGGACTCCCCAGGTCTTTGCCAGGACCCTGAGTGTTGGGGCTGAGATGGAATGTGGGGCTGGTGTGCCCCTCCAAGGCATTCTGTGGCTATGCTCAGGGCATATGGCACGGAGGAGAGAGGCAAGCTGGGTCCTGAGAGCAGCCTTGGGAATACCCTTAGCTAACATCAGTGTCATCAAAGGTGGCAGCATTCAGGAGGCTGACCTGACCTGCTCCTGCCTCCCCACCCATGTGGGATCTGAGGAAAGTCAGAAGTGCAGAGCAGCTCCAGTATAGTCCTTTTAGTGAGTCTGACCTGAGACAAGACAGGAACTTTCTCATTTGGTGCCACCTAAAAGGAAGAAGGAAGGAGACTGTACCCTACCAACCTCAATTGGTTGTACAGGGAATGATCCACATACAAACCAATACCATCCTGCAACCATGTCTTGGTAATTGAGTTGCCTCCTTGCTGTTTCATTTAATGAATTTTACTTACCTTTTACTATATCTTTCAGCATGTGGAAAGGCCCATTGTCTTCTGTACCTATTTCAAGGAGACTATGTATTAGAGACAGACAGGTATAAACCTGTTGTGTCTAATATGCTTGTGTGGAAAGGAGGTAAAAAAATTTTTGTTTTGAAAAAAGGAAAATGAAATCCTATACACACCATTTTATAGGAAAGATGTTCTGGGAAGAATATTGGAGAATAGAAAAAAAAGTGTGGAGTAAAATGAAAACAAGTCACAGGTAAGTAGTCAGAGAAAATGCAGAGTACAGCAAGATGGTGTTGATGCTAAAATGAGAAGAGTTTGGAATGTTACTGAACAGAGAGCTAACCTTGTGGCACCTACTGAGATTAGCAATGTATCCAGGAAACAGCAACATGAAACATGGAATAATATAGGCTTCCAGCACTCAGGAAAAAATATCCCCAAAGGACACTCAGAAGCAGCCACGTTAAGGAAAGGCTGGGAGGTGATACAGGAGGAAAATGTACGTGTAACTTTTGGCAGCCAGCTGGCATTGCAAAGGACCCTGCCACGCTCAGTGGGCAGCAGCTAACCTGCCTGGCTCAGATACAGCTGGAAGGTTGCTGTTGATTTCTTGGAATCTCAATGCCAAACACTGTAAAATCAGAGGCCTCAAAGAAGAGTAGAGACATGATCAGATCATTTGGTGTGGGTTTGATTCATGAAGATAAAATGTTGCTTAAATATAAGCTGGCTAAGAGATAAGAAAATAGTAGACATGAGTCTACAAGCATCTGAAGGATATAAGCAGGGTCACAAATGCACTTGAAGACAGAGAAAATAGGATGTAATAGGAAGAAGGGAAAATTCCCTACTAGTATTGAAAAGATACCTTGGATATAGGGTGTCTGACTAAGAAAAAATTTTCTTGCATGTCTTTCTCTTTCAAATAACAGAAAATATTCTGTAGATACAGTCTTGCTTGGATTGGGTAAAAAACCAATAATTGCAGCTCAGACTTTTGAGACACAATGCTTCCTGATGAAAGGTTAATTTAAAAAGTCAATTGAAAAAAACCTCACCTATTTCAGTTTTCTAAAATTCCTTTAAAAGTATTGTGTGCACTGAGCAGCCAAATGAAAGCCAAGAAGCTGAGAGCTAAAAGTTAGCAAAATCATTAAAGAAACAGCAAAGAAATATTAAGAGCACAATGCATTCAAATTGGCACAGAGGGCCAGATGGTACATACCCAAGGGTATTAAAGGAATTAGCTGAAAAACTCTTAGGCCCATTATCCATTATATTCAAGTGCTCCTGGAGAACTGAGGAAGCCCTGGTGACTGGCAGAGGGAAAACATCATGCTTCTTTTCCAAAAGGGGAATTACAGATCAATTAACTTGACATCCTTTCCAGGTGAAACTTGGTCTCTAATACTCAGAAACTACTGGTAGTTGTTCTGCAGGAGGAAAAAACCAGAAATGTGTCACATACATAGAGAGGTCACATTAAGAAAAGCAGTTGCACCCAAGTGATAGACCTTACAGGCAGATTATACTCACAGTGTTGATGGGAGGAGGAAAATCACAGGGGGTGGGAAGTGTTGGGTGGGGAGAGAGAAGGATAAGCAGCTGCTTATCCATCATGTGGGATGAGTATACACAGTAGTGGAATATGTTGGTGGGAGGAAGAAGGGATACAGGCCCTTGAGTCACTCAGTAAATTTGCCTGTAAGGGTTTCACTCACAGACAAGACAGCTGGTTGTACAGATAACTCTTCTGCAGAAAGCTCCTTGATTTCAGTAAGTAGTTTTACTCAGTTTCTTCAGAGATGGTATTCCTGTAGATCCTGATGCATCCCTAAAGGATTCCATGCAGGCACAGTTGGCTTTAACAGTGGTTGGATTGGGCCCAAAGCATTACAAGAAAGATGTAGGGTGGATACAGAGAATAACAATGAAAGAGATTAAAATCAGCCCCTACAATAGAAAGTGGAGCATGCCTTTAAATATTGCCGTGCTGGGCTCCTCAGGGAGTCCTGCTGTTTTGGACATTATATTCATCTGCAGTAGCATCGAGGAAGGAGAAGAAAAATACATCAATCAAAATCAAAGATAACACTCAGCTGGAGTGTGAATTGCAAATCATTTATTAGAAGTACCATGCTAAAGGGACTTCAATAAATGAAGAGTGGGACACAGTGGGAATAGCAAGAAATTGAAAAAATCTAAATGCAGAAACATCTACAGGGCAACATTGCTCACTAAGAAGAGGTCAAAGCAGTAACCCCAGAGACTGTGGAGGGGGTAATCCAGAAGAGCTCCTTGGATGCTAATGTTTAGAGAAAGCTACAGCTGATAATTCTTTAAAAGCACCCAGATCAATCTGCTTTTGAAATGCTAATAGGAATACCACTTGGGCCAGAGCCTACTGAAAAGAGTGCAGGCAAACAGGTAATATTATAGATTAACTGGTATAGACAAGAGGATGGAAGGAGTGACCTATTTACCAGGAAGATCAAAGGAAATAAACACATAAATAGCCTGGAGGAAAAAAAAAATAAGGAAGGCAGCAGTGTATAGTTTGATATAGAGACAAAGCTTACCATGAAAGAATGCTGCTGGGTGGTAGAGAGAACCAGGACTCTTTAGAGAGCATTGGTGGGGCTACATACGTGGCCAACACTTGGACTGGGAAATGGGGTAATGGTCTGACAACTTCACAGGATCTCCAGCAGGACTGGCTTGAAAAGGTGTCCACTGTCTGGAAGAATAGGGTTTAAAACCACCACATACTCTGGTCTTATGTTTGGTTCTCCGCCTCCACCAAGTCACCATCTTGCTGCCTCTGAGATCACAGTATGTTTACAGTCACATTTTTGGCAATGTTCCTTGGGCCAGTAGATGTGCAAACGAAAGCAAAATCATCAGAGCTTGAATACTGGGTTAAAAGTGTCATAGTGAGTGGAAGGAATGTTGCTGCAGAAGAGGTGGAAATTCCCAGTGGCACGGGGTTAGATCACTCCAGATGTGTACAAACAGGCTTTGGCAAGACAAACATCAGGTGGTAAAGAAAAGGACATAAATTATCACATGGAGAAGCCCAGTCCCAGAAGAAGGATTGCAGATGTCCTTTGTATTGGTGCTGTTTGTTCCTCTTACTTGGAGAGTAATTAATGTGGGCCAATGGAGACATAAATCTCACCTTCTTCTTGATATCCCTGTGGTAGTGCCACGGTTCTCCAGTGTGGGAACTGGGAGACAGATGTGCTAGACTGCCACACCTCAAGGACTTGACTCCTGTTAGCTCACAACCTCAACTAGACTTTTATAATAGACAAGATATTAATGCTACACCTGAATCGTAGTTTTGCCCATCATCTTGCAGTGTCTCTCTTTTCTCTGTGGACCATCAATTTGCAAAAAGATGAGAGGACTTATTGAGAATTTCAGTGATTTCCTTACAAAACTACCAGACCACTGGTTCCACCTGTGCTCCTGTTTCTCTGAGCTCTCTGCTCACCGACTCCTGGCTTGGATTCCCAGTGCGAATTATGTTCCAGAAATCTCAAAATGTGCATTGGCCAGATGGCAAAATTCTTCTTTGTTTTCACACACATCATCTCCAAGCCTTTATTAACACAGGGCTTTCAGGAGCCCATGGCTCTCTGCTCTTGAATTTGCACCCAGCAGAGACACTCCTTGTTCTTATCTGATCTTCACCACAAGCAGCAGCTCTTCACCTCGCTGCTCCGGCAGTACTGCTCACAGCAGGCTAAGGAATTCCTGGCAGTTCTTCTCCATGGAAAGGCTTTCGCTCTACGAAGTGATATGAAATCCACCCACATGTTTGGGAGGGTGACAGAGCACTGTAGTCGTACGGCATCACTCGGGTGCCCGTAACAGTGACTGTAGCAACACCAACGGAAGCTCTGAAGGAAGGGGATGAGAAATTCACTCCCACCACTTGACTCATGTGGGCTGCTGCTTGGATACAGGTTGGAGCAGCCGCTGAAGTCATGGCTATCCGTGGGCTGCTGAGTTTCCAACTTGATGTTTTATGGGGCTCTGTCTATCAAAATATTTGGGATCTTCTCATCTGTGGTTACCGTGCCCGATTCAGAAGCGTGTTTTGGCTGCACAGAAGCCATATCGAGGCACCACCTTGCTCAAATGCTGGCTGAGTTATCTGCCTTTTGAGCCTGGTTACTGGTGAAAGACCATGCTTGTGCAGGAGCTATGAGCTGTTGAAAATAGTTTTTAAGGGGCATCCCAAGGCTCCAGGGCTGCTATTCTGACTGGACAATGTGGTGCTTGCATAAGTATTGTTTCGGAGCAATTGTTGTATTTGGGACTAGTAATCAAGGTCCCAAAATTAATTTTTATATTTTCAAAGAAGATGTTACATTGTCTAATCTTCAAATTGCACATCACTTTGCTGTTACTAAATAAGAGGAAGAGCAGGCTTGTGGTTTAGAAGGTGGGATGAGTAGTCCGGAGTCAGTTCCTAGTCCTAGCCCAGTTTCCCATAACCCAAGTTACTTAATCCTCCTACCCTTATGTATTACAGTTCCCCATCAGGAGATAAGGCTAATACTACCTTTCCCCACATCATCTGTTTTATCTATTAAAGAATAGTGGGAGATGGGGAGAAGATTTAATATAAAAATTCACAACCTCCTACACAGTGGAGTATTTCATCTTGATTAAGGACATATATCTTATTGATATTTATACTTATTTCAGCTCTTCCACCACATTCTTTTATACAAAGGAAGACTATTACAGAAAACAACTGTTATAGAGCATGGCTAATTAGATATTACGTGTATCTGTCTCTCTAGTTTAAAGAGTCATCTGTTTAAAGAGTTTATCTGTCTGGTATGGGCAATGTGTTAGAGGCCAAGTGGTTTTGTAAGTGGCCAAGTCTTGTGATGGAGAGTTTATTTTGACTGAAAGTCTGAAGACTAACTCTTCATTTTCACATAATGGCTCGCAGAACTAGCTATTATTCACTGCATGTCTACACCATGAAAGGATAACACATGTAATTAAAATTAATGCAGGTATTTTTTCTGTTTGGGTACAGATCACCATAAGTCTATTTTAATTCATAAGTATAATATCTATTCTATGTTTTGCAAGGAAGAGTAAGCTATACTGTTTCCAAATTGTGGTGAGTCAATGACAGAGTATTTTAAACTTCCTATTAAGGTGAGTGGTGATCCCCTAGTCTTCTTTCAAATTTATGATCTTCCTTCCTGCCTTTAATTGTCCTAGTTTTCCTGAGGAAATCAAAACATAATGGTATGAACGAGTCATTTTGTTGTACAAAATGCACATGATTTGCCTTTAATGCTTTTTACCTTTCTAAGGCTAAGAGTGCAGAATTTGTGTGCTGTGGGCCTGAGTCAGACCTTGTGATGATGGTGGTGAAAAGATTCTGATGAATGGTTGGGTTTGTTTGGCTTGACCTCCAAAATTTCTGAGGATACTCAGGGCCACATCCAGTCCTGAAATCATCTTATACAATCTCAGATGCTTGAAATTCGTGAGCTTAATCTATGTTAGGTACTGTAATCTTTGGTAAAACAATTGCAGAAAAATTCTTTACATGCCTTTTCCATGGTCATTGTAAGAACACGAAGAATCACCAGTGTTGCCAACCATGCAGGGCAATTAACCCTTCCCACTGGAGAGCTTCTCACAATGTGACAATCTGATAAGAAAAATATGCTCTGCCAGAGTGCAAAGGGGTTCACACATAAGTGCCCCTGCAGCTGTCGGGTTCAGTGTGATCAACTGCCCTGGAACTTGTACAGTTACCAGGAAGCAGTCTGGCAGTGATCTAGTTCTCCCACCCAAACCATCCCCACAAGGTCATACACAGATTTCAAGCCTGTGAACAGAAACCTTAAGTCCCTGCCCAGGCATTTTCTGTGCCCTTGTATTCAGCCTTCTGCAGGGGCTGAGTCGTAGACATCTCTGAGATGAATTCTCCTCCATCCCCTCTTGCCAGCTAACAGGAAACAAAAGGTTAACTTTCAGTTTGGGTGCTTCTTATCCATGACTGCATGAGTTTATTTTAATCAATGGGATGGAAAGAGAGGTGTCAGTGCTTGCAAACCGAGAGTTCTTGGCAATATTGATGCCACTTTTGATTTATGCTTGATACATGTCACTTTCTGTTTCTGTTCTTTACAGTTTTTAAGTGACCTGACAAGCAATCTGTGGGTTTCAGAGTAGGTCTGTGGTGGGCTCAACGTGTGGAAGACGTTATATTGATAAAGAATGAGATTTTACACCAAGGTAGGGAAGCTGTGCCAAACTTTGAACTACCTCAACATTATTTCCATTGACAAAGTACCTTTTAACATTATTCCTCATCTGAATTTTTCATGGGAACAAAGTTAATTCTCCTTCATAAACCCTGCAGCAATATCAGGCTCACATTTGATGAGAAAAATCGGTTTTACTTTTCATTTATAGATGAGACTGGTCTTTACAATAAGGTTTTCATCACTGCAGCTTCTTTAAATGATTAAAAAGACGTAAGGGAAACAGAGTGAGAAATATTGACTTTTTTTAGGTAATCAAATGCTGAATCACTACAAAACATGCAGTGTGCTCTTCAACCTGCTGCCAAGGAGAGTGAGAAAGTAAGCTCTTCTCCCATGTTTGTCTGTGTCATCCTCTCATGGTGTCTGTTCTACAAACAGCACCATTTGTGCATTTGAGAATCAACAAGCTTGCAGATGGGACTCTTGTGTAAACCAAAGGTGAGACAGATCCTGACTTGGAGGGTAGTCCAGGTTATACTGGTGTCTTCTTGAGGTTACTTTGCCAAATAAGGGTATGCTGAACACATTCACTCCTTCTGATAGATAGGACCATTCACAGCTATTTGCCAAGAACTGCCTCTGTGCCTGCAGAATACTAGTTTCTTCAAAGTTGGTAGTTATCTGGCCTTGAACAATTCCAGGTATGGGACATCCACAGCTTCTCTGGGCAGCCTGTTGCAGTGCCTCACCACCCTCACAGGGAAGACTTTTTTCCTGTCTAGTCTAAACCTACTCTCAGTTGGAATCCATTCTCCCTTATCATGTCACTACATGCCCTTGTAAAGTCTCCCTACAATGTACATATTTTGTACCTATTCTTTTTGAACAGTAGCATTTGAGCTACAAAACCAAGTCCTGACAGGGACAGCATTTCTGTTCATTCATTTAGCTCATGGTGCTAATAACACCAAGGTCATGGGTTTGATCCCCATTTAAGAGTCAGACTTGGTGATTCTTGTGTGTCCCTTCCAACTCGGAATATTCTGTGATTCTGTAATGTGACAATGCATCATTCATTTTCTACTCATTTACCCCCAAAGACCATGACAATGAGTGTTATGACGTGGAGCAATATTAATTACATTTAAATTATAATTACTGTTCATAGGACGGAGATGCAAGCTAATACACCTCCTTCCACACTACTGTAGGATACGTTTTGCTTTCAAACTATCCTAAATGAAGTATCTTCCTGAAGTCTCTGCTGCTCCCATATGTTGCTTTTAAATATCAGATGAGTTTTTCCAGTTGGTTTCAACATCTTATGCTGTGGCCAGCTGATGTAATTTGGCATAGATCCATTATGCCATTGGAAATATGTCAGTCTGTACCAGCTGAGATGACAGCACAGTTCTGGTTTTAAATATACTTAACATCTTTTTAATGCTTTCTTGAACAATGCTAGTAAAACCTGTTTTATCTCAGTTTCTGTCCTCAGTAAGCATATGGGCAAAAGTTAACATCTTGGGGAAGACAAAAGAGAACAGGATCTGTCCCCGCTCAGTCTTTAAAGGCAAATATTCCTTACAAAGTCATCATGGGAGGGACTGATTTTCTGTGAGACTGGTGGGATAGAAGAACATAATTTACCATTTTAAGTGGTTCTGAAAACAGAGCTAAATTCAAAGCATTGGAGAAAATCTTTTTGGCTTCAACTCTGGCGCTGCTTAAATTATTCACTGTAAATATATGACCATACTGATTTAACAATTTTGCTGTTCTTTGTCATTTTGTTGAGCAAGTTGACCTTGATTTGCTGACTGTTCAAAGCACAGTTTTGCCTATTAAGAAACTTTCAAGTGTTCACCTTGGACTGCATGAAGATATTACTGATATCATTCTTGATACCTCTCCTTTGAAGTGCCAGCCTTCTTGCCAGTTATGTCAAAGAGAAGTACATACACATTGCTCTCATGATCCCATGTAAAACCCTGATTTGGCAGGGCTTTTTACTTGCCTGGAGTTGCCACATGCTGATGGTCGCTTGTGAGGTTTCTCATCTCCACACCCTGATGTTCCTTGTGGGATGTTGGAGGGGGCTGTCAGGGACTAATGATGTTTTGGGGTGAAGTAGTTAACTCCTATATGTTCTACCCCATGCTGGGTTCATTTTCCCCAGGTGTCTTTGGGGTGGTTGCTGGTACCATGAGTGAAACTGAGCATCCTATGCGGGTCTCTCAATGGGGACAGAAAGCTGGACGAAGCAGAGGCTGGAACAGTTTTCCCAAATGTGTGCCAGTGGCAGGAGTGGCATTCCATTTCCCAGCTAAGCTCACCCCAGAATAAGGCAGTGCAGTATAAACCCACAGTGGGATATATCCTGACATGCCACATGCAGAGATTCCTTGTTGCTTTGAGGGGAGAGCCCAGTACAGCTGTGTGGGAGCTGTTCTCTTGTGCTCCAGGAGCCTACAGATGCACTTTGGCCCCACAGCCAGACAGTCTGCACTACAGGGAATGTACTCAACTGTTGAACTGTTCCTTAATTCATTTATTGAGTTAACAGGAAATATGGGTTAATAACTGGCTACTTCAGTAAAACCAGAAGGATTGAACAAGAGCATGAAGCAAATGTCGGGTGATGAAGATAAAGCATGGACAAAGATGGGTGTTCCCAAAATGGAAGGTGACTAAATGTACCTTCTGCCGGAATTTCAGTCCTTGTGGGAAGACTGGCATTTAGGTTGGCAGTAATTGATACCCTTGGATGGTGTGGTCCCTGAGGTACAGAGCTTCAGCTGTGCCACAGAAGGGGCTCATCACAGCTGCTGTCCTCCCAGGGTCAATGCTGGCTCCTTTCCTGAGGAAAACATGCCCTTTTTGGATGTTTTCTGAGAGCTTCAGGAAACCGTGTCTGTCATAGACCCCTCCTCATGCACTCAGACATCAACTCAGCCTTTCCTGTAGCATCTTACTCCCATTTTGAGAAGCGCCTGACACTCTTGGTTTTTTTAAGCATTTTTCTGAAGTCGTTCTTAAGCCATTCTTGATACCTCTAGCAGCCTGTTTTTAATAGCTCAAGTTTGGGGTTTGTGAGAGTTAAGTGTATGAATGAAACAGAGCTGACACACATTTCTGTCTCTGTCTTTCCATACCCTCAGCTCGTCTGCCGAGCAGTGCACTTGCTGCTTTTAGGATTGTCTGGTGATATCTGAAATCCACTCAAGTGTGAGTGGGAAAGCAAGAAGGATGCCATTTGGGAAATGAGGGTTTCAACATGAGGATGTTATTGTGCTAGTTTTATACATGAACAAAATAAAGCTTAAAGGTCTCTTCTGTCCATGCCATTTTCAGTGTATTGGGGAAAATATGTTTTTACATATATAAAGGAAGACAAGTTCTGAGAGGCTGCGAGCTCCCTCCAGGAGACATAAAAATGCCAGTACCTGGGAAAAATAAGTTAAAGCTGCAGAGCTGTGTGAAATAGTAAAATGCAGGGCACAGACTAGAGTAGTAAAACCCTTCTCCAAAGCAGTTTGAGGATGTCTACGTGCAAGGTCAGGCTGCAAATAGCTATAGTCCGATTAAATGTCTCCCTTGTCAGAGATTACAATATAAAAGGCTTTTGGTAAGTTTTGGGCATTTAAATATGCCCCTTTTGACCTGAAGGAAACATTGCTTGCCAAGGGAAGCTAAATGTCAATCCAAATTCAAATGTGAGTGGTAGCACTGGCATCCTTAACCCTGACCACCAATGAAGCTTCCAGCACTTCCTGCATAAAATACTCTTCATTAAGGTCTGAGTTGAGTTCATGAGACATTTGAACTTTATCCTGCTGTGGTTTAAGACAGTTTGGTTGTGTGGCAGCCCTTGGCAATGCTTCCAGTCTACACCAGTTGGACACATCTCCTTGGCCATCGATCTTCACAGTGTGTTGCACCCAGCAACAGGAAAATATTCAGTGGTTTTTCTGTTGCTTGTGTTTTTCCGAATGGAACTCCTAAGTAACCTAATTGGTAATTCCCATTTTAATGAGCTCCTTATTATGGGGCTAATAACCTGCATTATTTTGTGTGGTTCCAGCCATTAGCAGCTTGACGTTAAATGGTTTTAATTTGTTTTGATGCACATCTGTTGACTTAGCATCTCAAAAAGTAAATAGTTCAGACCAGATTTGATCAGGAACGAATTTGGTATATGCCCTTGAGGTCCTAAATGCAGGCAGCAACCCTCCCACTATCTGCCCTCTTTCAATTCACCTCGTTAAGACTTTCCCAAGACCCAGCAGGATGCCTTTTTCCAATATGATGCTCCACAAAGTTGTCCTACCACTGCGGTAATTGGTGGCAGGCTGTCGTAACCCGGCTGGCTGTTTTCAAAGCATCTCCCTAGGTGTTCAGCACAAGGAATGAATTGACACTGGCACCTTGGGGGAAAATTAAAAAAAAAAAAAAAAAAAAGAGGAAAGAAATCTGAAAAGGGACCTGAATGGGTGGGGGAGGAGGAGGAGGACTGGTTCCCAGGGATTTCACACATAACTTCTGTTGCTATGGCAATCGCTCTGTCTGTCTGTACTTGTTCAGAGCAACAGCTTCATCCAGAGCTGCACAGTCAGGCAATTTCCGTAATTCTCATTTGGGAGTGTGGAGAACAAGCAATGGGGATGTTTACTCAAAAAAAAAAAAAAAAAAAAAAAAAAAAAAAAAAAAAAAAAAAAAAAAAAAAAAAAAAAAAAAAAAAAATTGGTGTGTGGAGGTTGGTGTGATAGAGAGAGAGGAAGAGTTTGCAAATATGCATTAACCTGATGCTTGTTCAAGCCAGGGTGTCATCTGGGGCACGTTTGTGTACAGCACCCAGCACAACCACCACCTGAGTTTCAGCTGGAGCTTCTAGGCAGAGACACAGCACAGATAAGCAAAAAGGTTTGGGTCAGGGAAGTGAGAATTCAGCAATCACACCCTCCATCCTGTGGAGGACCTACGAAATGTATATTCTATCCAAACGTCTCTTTTACGTGCTCTCAAACTAGCAGGATGGGAGAAAGTGTTGAATCATAGATATTGTCCTTGGTGAAACACTGTCTCACCCACAAATTGCTTATAACACTAATAGTAACATGGCATAGACAAGAATCTGTGGGAAGAGTGAATCACTGGAAATGACATATTTATATAGCTTCTCTTGGCATTGTGTTATGGCATCTCTGTTCTCATGGGATCCAATCCTAGAGGACCTGCTACACTCTAGACGTTGAAGATGTACTCAGCCTTCAAGCTCTGCTTAATCTTGGCCTTTCCAAACATAGGAGCTGCTTAAAGAGTTCCTTATACCAGGGTACCAGGTGGCTCACTTCCACTGACCTTGAGACAGGCCAGATTTCAGCTGTGGTTCCTGATGCTACATGCCCACAGAACAAGAGGGCTGCAACATAAATCTAAACCCCATGCGAGTAATCTTGCTTCTGCAGAAGGTATTTTCACCAGGGTAGGATGGAAGAAAAACTCCATACCTTCCCACACCCTTTTCACCGTGTGATTTCAGGAAACTGCTTCCTCGTGATAAAAAGTTCCTCCAATAATGCACCCTGAGGTGTTGGGTTTTAAGCTTTTCCAGCAAACAAGACGTGTCCTGCTTAGAGAAGTACTCACCAGGGTGCAGCTTGCCAAGTGCTGGGATTCAGACTCAGAGAACTGGGGGTTTTTTACCTTTTTTTTTTTTTTTCTTCCTAAATTGAACTGGATTAAGTCTTCATAAGAAAGGAGTATCTTGGCACAACCTGGATAGAAAACAAAGATGATGCCAGTTGCGTGTTAACTTTTCAGCTGGCATGCATTTCGTTGTTTAGAGCAGGTATTAGTGGGATGTGATCTCCTCTCCAGTGCCAGAGAGGTTAATGTAACTGTCACTGCAATCATTTGAGTTAGGCAACACATATCTCGGTTTAAATCATGCTTCACATGAGGACTTAGAGTACTGAAAGTATTTAGGATTTCAATCCACACTTCCTCTTTCAAGTCAAGGCTTTTTTCAGCTTCTCCAAATTTTTCTGAATGACTTTTTAAAGAAACTGAACCAACTGGATAGAATTTCCAGCATGCAGAGCTGTATGAACCCTGCACCACGATCCTCCCACCCCATGAGTCTTGCTTGCAGTGCCTGCCATTCTTCCCTGAACCCTCATGGCCACCAGCAAAGGTCTGGAGGAGCTTCTCCTCTACTTCCCTGCATCCTTCATGTTTTCCAACTCCATATGACCTGGAGTCTACTTTTAACTGGAAAAAAATGTAAGGTGGCCTCTACTGCTCAGAATAAATACCTGGCAATGCCAAGAAGGATGCATTTTGCCAAGCCACACACTTCCCTGGTTTCTGCTGTCTGGAGCCATGTGACTCTCCCTCTCTTTCAGTAGCAGGAAGGGTTTTTTCCCAGCTGTTGAAGTATTCCACTTTAATACATGGGCTGCTAATGGGGTTGCCTCCTCACTACAGGAGTGAGAAGTAGTAGGGCCTATCTGACGTGAACTGCCTGCAATCGTGTTTCTCTTTGAGAAAAATCTCACTTTTTCCAGAGGGCTCCCCCAGCCTGGAAGCCTGGAGATAAGGAGGGGAAGATAAAGGCTGCGCTGCAGGGCTGTTTGCATTGGAAGAGACAATAAAGTTGATGATAGTAAATGCTGAGTGTATGAGACTGAATGGATGGATGGAAAATTACTGAGATATTATATACTGCTTTATCTTGGGAACTCAAGCAAATGTGATTTCTAGCCCAGCGTGATATGATACTAGCTGAGCTGCATCCTAAGATACACAGGAGAACGCCTGGCCCCTCCTGCCTGCAAGCCCGCTGCTCTTCTCAGGGTTCTTTTCCAAGAGCTTCACTGCAGGGACAGAGGGTAGCCTGGGGACTGGCATATCTACCAGGGACCACTGGGCTGTCAGGGATCATGTCCTACCTGTGCCACCCCTGGGAAAATCACGTAGCCCTGTTCCTCACTTTCCTTTGATTTTTGTTTGTGTCCTTTTGGGGTTCTGAGCCTTCATCTGCCTGTCAGTCACTCTATGTTAATTTATTTTTTTTAAGGGCTAACAGCACTTCCCTTCCCACAGCAGTGTTGTGTAGATAAATAGGTGATGCCTGAGGGTGTATACTCCAAGCCTTTCTGGCAGAGTAAACCCAAGGCCAGCACTGGGAGTTGGCCTCTGGGGCAGCAGAACAAGAGACGGTGCTGCTCTTAAAACAACATCCAAACCAACAAACAAATGAGTGAGGCACTTCCCTACCATTTGAAGCCTTCCAAACCCTTTCCCAGTGCTCACAGCTGCCAGGAAAAGTCTTCATGGAGCACTGAGCTGACTGAATGGAGGCAAAGGGAGACTTTCTGTCCTGTGCATTGTTGTGTCCTACTAGAAACCTCCATAATGGTAGGATGAATTCTCAAATGGAAGATCCATAGAAGTGGAAGGTTGCTGATGTAGCTGAGCTGGAATTAGAGTGGAGCCTTCACCATTCCTTTATGTTTTTCCCTTCCTCCTCTTCTTCTCCCCCTCCATTTCAGTGAGTCCAAGCAGGGGATGGAGGGCAGGAGTGGGACCAGGTTGCATGTGGGAAAGAACACACAAAGCCCAAAGGATGCATCTGGGTTCTTTCCAGAGAACTGACTGCCACCTGTAGGTCACCTGGACCCAACAGCCAGGTCTGGACTGAGTTGGCCACAATACAGGGCTAAGCCTCATGCATCCAGGTCCAAAATGGAGGAATGGTCTGTGAAGAGCTCAACAGCATACTGCATCCTTCTTCTTTCCAAAATTACTGCAGGAATATGCTGGGCACTGCAGGGAGTATAGCTTTGGTTTGCTTTGCACATGATGTTTCCAAAAGAAAGATATTCGCCCTTCCTTGAAGCGTGAGTGGGAATGCATAGGCTACATTCGTTTTAGATATATAACAACTGGCACTACCAGAAAATAACTTGCCCCTTTGCCTTCTTTGTGATTGAATCACAATCCTTTGGGGTTTGTTTGTTTGTTTGTTTGTTTTTGGTTTTGGTTTTTTTTTCATTTCAGAAAAGCATATCCTTTCCAAAAGTAGATGTAGAGTTTTTCATATATGAGCTTCAGAGCATTGGGTGGAGTTCCCAGTTTGACCTCTAGAGTCTGAGAAAAGAGCCCCTGTTTCCATGCTGCACTGAAAAATGGAGACAACTCAGTGTCTCCCAGCGGGCATGCCCATCCCATCCTCTCTTTGCTTTGGTCGATGGAGCAGAGCTTTCCTGCCTGACATGCTGTTTCTTCACAACCCTGAAATCTGCCAGGGCTTTAAAACGGACAGAAATTATACAGATGTGCATTCCAGGCATCATTCCCACAAGAAAAGACAGCGCCCGTATTAGTCTGGAATTACACCAGCACAGGAGGTCAGCCTGCATCAGAAGGGAGCTCAGCGTGCATCCAGGAGCCCAGCCTCACTGTCCCAATGTTCAGCATCTCTTGGACCATCTCCATATGAAAGGGATGGGGAAGGGTCCTAGGCAGACCAAGTTGCCACAGTCTTTCCTGCAGCAGCTGCTCCCTCAGTTTCCGCATTCCCAGGAAGGTCTGTAAGGAGACTTCAGCAGGGGTTGGTTAGTCCTGTGGCGTGTCCATGCGGAGGAGGTTACCCTGTATTTTCAAATCTCACAAGTAACTGGAAGGTTGGGAAAGGGTCTCAAAGCCTCAGTTGGTATCCAAGGGGCATCACTTGTTCTCTAAGATCTCACACTACTGTTTCATGAGGGTGCTTCTCATTACAGTCTGCCCTGTATATCGACCCTGCAAACTGGAGAGAGAGATATATATATACGTGTGTGTGTGTGTATATATATATATATCTTGCAGAGATTACTGGGTCAGATCCTTCACTGGCATAAACACATGCAGGACCGATAGGGCCAGATGGTGTATGCCAGAAAACATGGCTCTCTGTGACTGTGGCTGAAAATCTTGCTGGGATGGAATTGTCTGTGACATTTTGTTGCGTGTCACATTGTTAGCGAAACTGAGCAAGTACCTTGCTCTAAATCATCCAGGCAATAGATGCAGCCACATCACTGCTCAGAAAGTCCATGTGGGACTGTGCCAGGACATGCTGGCCATGCATGGTTCCCCATCCTGTCTCTCCGGTTCAACACGGAATGACTCCTTCCACGAGGGTGGAGAGGACACAACCTCTCTGCCTTGGAATTTATGTCCCCCCTAGTCTGGGCATGGACAAATTATCCAGGAGCAATGTCCAGCACTCACAGATTAATTTCCCATGACTCAGGATATAATAATTCCTGCTGTAATTCGTGGTATGACTCCTAGCGTTGTGCTTCTAGGATTCACCACCTGAAATTTGAGGAGAACTGTGAGGGTTTGATTGGATGTGTGGATTTCAGGGCGTCTCCCAGGAATTTCACGTCCAGAGAGCAGAAAACACCCGCTTCTCAGCTACAAATGTCTCAGCCCAAAAGTGTGGTGGATTTCCTGTTTGCAGACATCCCAGATGTTTGCTTTATAATTCACTCCAGCAAAAATGTTCAGGCTGGTGAACTTGTTCGCTGGACCGTTTCCAGAAAATGAATGCAAAAGTGGGGCTGGGACAGGAGTGACAGGCGATGGTTTGTTAGTTCACTGTGTGTGAGTCAAATGCACACAGACACTGTCTGGATTTGACCAGCCATGATTGGAAAACTTGTAGGAATCAAGTAATGGAGATGGTAGAGGAAATCCTGTCATTCATTGTTTTAGTCTTACTGATGTCACTTTTATGTCCCTTTTATCCCTTGTCGCATCCAAGTCTTCCAGAGGGAAAGTTGTGACTGACAGTTTTGGTCAGACAACCAGACATGACGTGCAAGAGGTCAATTCATTCTCTGTTTGTCAGAGAGGAAGAGATTTATTTGCTGTAGGTACATCCGGCTTTGACTTCTTTGCGATGCTCTTTGTTTATGCAAACCAGTCGGCCGGGGGCATGGAGGTCAAGATCTACATCCCAAGTAGGAAATCAGTGCTCAGAAATAGCAGCCCTGGGAGTTCATGAGATGAAGGTCCCTCCAGGCTCCTTCTCCAATGCACCCTGTGGAAGGAAAAACAAAAGCCCTGTATTTCTACAGGAGGGAGTATTTATGGCTTTAAATTGCAAAGCCAAGCTTTATCACAATGTGACCAAGTGATTTCAGGGCAGATACACAGAGGAGCTGATTGAGAACTGTTACCTATTCACATTTTTCAAATGGAAATTCCAGGCAGTTTAGAACACGCTCTGTTTTGATAAATTTTGCCATCCCAGCCCCTTTTACAAAAACACTTGGTGATTGAGACAATGAGTCCCTATTTGCTATTTAAACACAGAATAAAGGTCAAGTTTGTGCCCAAAAGAACACAGACTCTTAATAAATCAAATCAGGTGGCTTTCTTCTCTTGAGCAGTTATGTGGTAACCATCAGAGGGTTTTATGAGCTGGAGGCTATCTCCACGTGACACAGGACCTCTCCTGTACAAGTTACTTTTACTACTTGTTTGCAGCCGTGGCTTCTTTCTTGTTTTCCTAACCCGTCGCTGTTAAAAATTGAAAGTGGTTCAAGTCTCAGGTGAAATAACCCCCTCCACCAACCCTGTTAATGACAGACCTATGTACTTGCCTTACACAGAGTTCACTAAGCTGGTTGGTTTCCTTGTGCTGCCATCTACAGAGCAAGCAACAGGTAGTGCCTGGGGATTATTAACAGCAAGTTAATTGCAAATCCTCCTCTTTAAATCTTCCTGATCAGTGCCTTCTTCAGCTCTGATAAGCACTGCTGGGCAGCTGGGACTGCTGGTTTTCTCTTCCAAGACTGCCCTTGAAGTCATCACCATAAGACTGTCAGTCCAGATGGCTTTGCTGCAGGTCTGTGTCATGGGCTGCTTCAACAGCAGGGAAGCTGAAGTCTCCAACCCTCTGACTAGAGATCAAGAGCCAGACCTCAGCTCTAGGAACTTCTGGATGATCCCTTCCTAACACAAAGGGAGTGGAGTCTCTGCCACTGAGCTCATGTCTGCTCTTAGTCACATCATTTTACTTATGTGGCTCTCTGACACTGGGCAGAGCTGTGACATCCTCCTGTAAGGGAGGGAAAGGTTCCCTGAGGTGATCCTAAATCATTCTATTGATTTCAGTGGGTTCAGGGCTGGGCATCCAGCGCTGAGTATTGCTCATGCTAGGGTCCAAGAAGTGGACAAGAAACCCTTTAAGACAATAAGACTGACAGGAACTCATTTACTTCTGGTGACTTAGACATTGCAAAAAAAAGTCCTTTAACAAATCCTGATGGTGCTTAAACTGTGACTGGAACATCAAGGTGCTGAATGGACCTTCTTTTTCTACAAAAGTGAAGAAAGCAGATGGGAAATGTACTGATTTGTAATGTGCTAATATCATTACAAATCTGATCCAGCCTGAACACTTTACAAAACCCTACTCTGGGTGACTGCCATTAGGTTTCTCTGTCTGGTGCATACAGTGACTGCAGTCAGAACGTCTGGATGCAAAGTGTATGGACCTGCCTGCAGAGGGGATTGCAGGGCAAGAAAGTCTGTCCCTGGGATGGGGCTAATGCCAGGTATTCCCCTGCAGCAGTGAGAAGGAAGCTCTCCAGCATGATGGCCTTCTCCTTCCTGTTGTGTTTGCTCCCTAGGTGCCAGCAGACAGGAAAGACCAAGGTCTGGTGCAAGGTTATAGGTTCAGTGTGCAGACCAGTGGCAGGGCACAGAGTAAAGACATTTACAGACACAGAAAAACCAGACACTTGGGAGCCTGCAGCAAACACATTTGATTTCTCCAGCCCTGAAGGAAATCACCATCCTTGGATACGTTCAAAAAATATGTAGATGTGGTGCTTTAAAGGCATGGTTCAGTTGCGGACTTGGCAGTGCTGGGTTAATGGTTGTACTCAATGATCTTACTGGTCTTTTCCAGCCTTAATCATTCTATGACTCTGTGACATGGTGGGGTTAACAAGTGCCAGCCCTTCTAGGGATCTGCTTGGGTCTGGACAGCATCCAGGCACCTCAGAGGCAAAGGAATTGTGCTACTCCTGCAGATTTTCTCTCTGTGCTGAAGACTCCTGTCCCCTTTCATGACACTTTCTCCTGCACAAATCTGCAGCCAGCACCCTCCCTGGAGCGTGGCCTTGCAGGAGCCAAGCAGGGGTAGGGGTGAGCTACGGCTCACGGAGCTGCATTGGGAAACCAGCCTACACACCGGCACACACGGAGCAGGCACAGCCCAGGCCAGCTGTAGCTCCCGGGACCTGCGGTGAGGCAGAGCTTTCACTCACCTAATGGCTGAGCTGAGCTTGCCAAAGCAGGCAAAGATGTAACCTGCAGCTCCCTGGACGTGTTTGTGCAGCTCTGGGGCTGCGTCTTGGCGAGGAAGGAGGGCACTAGGCAATAACTCGCATACCTGCACTGGATTGTGTAAAATGTGGCTGTGAGCACCCTCCTGCCATGTTGCTGCATGTGCCTTGGTTTTACTGCTCTCTGCCCCTGCAGTGTGTATGCTGGTATGTTCAGGGTGGGGTTCATCACAGGTTTCCATGATTTATTCCCCTTCTCTTTGCTGGAGTTTCTGAAGCTTCTGAAGAGGTTTTTGAGGACAGATTAATATTTTAAAAGGAATCATATTTTTGTGTCTCTGCCTATTTTTCTAGATGAGACTGTGTCCTAAGTGTCTTTGGGTCACTGTCATATCCACAAAGAAGAAGCCTGAGAATAGGGCCTTTTTTATGCTTCTGAGGAAAGGTCTGGGTGCTCTGCATTAGATCAGAAACTACCCTTTAATAGAATAGGAATTGGTTTCATTCCCAAAGACTGACATCCAGGACTCTGCAGCAGCCAGCACTGACCAAGGACTTATGGCCACCACATGGGTATTGCTGAAAGCCTTACTTGCTCATCTCTCCTGTGGGATCAAAATCCATTGCATAGGGGAGCCTAATGAGACACAACAGCCATCCTGATTCTTCAGTCTCAGTTTTCAGGATGCTTGCTCCACCTACGCATCCCACACGGTGCCTTAATTCCCTTGTGCCACCTCCACCTCCTGGGCTGATGGGGAGGCACCAAGGCAGTCAGTGAGTCAGCTGCAGGCACTCAGTGCTGCCCGTGGGTGCCTTGCAAGAGCCTGGGGGTACAGGCAAGCCCTCCTCCTTCCCCACAGAGGACACCTAGCTTTATTTAAAAAGTCATGATTGACATTAATAGCATGCACAGCTACCTGGAGGCTGCAAAAACCTGTAGGAAAAGATGCCATGAGATGAAGAGAAGGCATCTGCAGCGAAGGAAGCATCATGTTGAGCTACTGCCCTCTGCTGCTGTGCAGCCCAGGACAAGGAGATGGACGGATGGATGCATCCATTTCCAGCAAAACTTCTCACCGGAGGCTCCTAGAGGCTGCAGAGCTGAAGCTGCCAGAGCCTGCCATCCTGCCTCGCCTTAAAACTGAGCAGCTTCTCCTGGTTTTTTATTCAGAATCAAAGCAAACAGATTTGTTCAGCTTGTCCTGAACACTCCTTGTCAATGTAGGCAGCCTACGAGGAAGTAACTGTCATTTGCCAAGATAAAAGGTTGCAATTTAATCACTAATTATCTCTTATCATGCTTTGCTGGCCTGGCACAAGCCAAAATGATTGCAGCACTGGTACCCCTGCACACTGTGCACCATCCCCATCAGTCACCTATTAATGTAATACCACTATTAAAACAGATCTTTGATCGGTGTCTAAAGTCTGCCTTAAAGTCAGGAGAAGGAAATAAGAGCAGAAGGAATGAAGTGCTCAATGAACACCCAAACCAGGCACACGAACTGCTGGTGGAGTGTCTTCAGGCCAAACTGCAGGGGAATTCATAGGGACAGAGTCCATAGGGAACCCATTTAGGAGAGGCCTGTAGCCAGCCACAAACAACAGCAGGGTATAGGCAGCAGTATTAAAAGAAAAAGTCTGTGAGGCACCTGAAGCATAACCTGACTTGTAATTTGACTCCTGATGATGGCAGGAAGTAGCATTTGCCGGATCCGGATGCAGCTTATACCCAATTCCAGCTGGCCTGATTGGCACACAGAAAGCAACGTCATAAAGTAGGTGGTAAAAAGATGACACTTCCCTGCTGTAACAGCTTGTCCTATTGTTGACCACAGCAAGAGATGATGACCCTTTATACCCCTCTGTCCCTGAGTGAGTAAACAACATAGGCCATGAGACCAGCTCAAGAGAAAAAAGTTATTAGCGTCTCATATTTGTCAATGTTCATTAAGAGAAATGGTCTCTGCTTTGCCCTGTGCTAAACCCCATTTCCACCTCTACAGACAGATTTTAGATAAACTTTAGAGTAAGCTATAACCCTAGGTTCACCTTTTCTTCTCTTTCTTGAAAGACATAAAGATTTTAAAAGCCATTTGGAAAAATGTGTCATTTTCTGTGACAATAACCTGTTGAATCAGCAAATTGTTTTTGTAGAATGCAGAAGTTCAAGTTGAAGAGACCTACAGTGATCCTCTAATCCAATTGCATCTTAGATAGATAAACAAGTATTTTTATACAATTGTGTGTGAATTTTTAAAATTAGACCAAAAAATTCTTAATGGGGGATGGTTCTTTAGCAACAGTAGGTGAAATGTCTGCCACTTCATCTTGAGCAGAGTGTACGATTACGATCGGCACCCACAACAAAGATCACAGACTACATCCATGATGCTGCTGTTCTTTTCACTCTAGAAACATTATGCCCTAGATATACCATAATATTTTTTCAGCAAATTAGAAAAAAAAAAAGTCTGTTTTAGTTAGCATATGAAATGCATTCTGCACACTGCTACTGTCAAAATTGTAACTGCATAATGAAATATAATTTGGGATGTAAAAATGGCATTTTAATATGCTCTACTCAGGGAGCTGAATTTGATATGTCATGCTGGCTTACTCGTAATTTACATTTCCCATTGGGCAAACTAAAAGACAAGCAGTCATGCTTTCCAGAAAGGTGTCAAGTCATACTCAGTCAAAAATACGCTTTTCTGGGTCGTACAGAAAAAATGTTAGGTTTTGCAATGCATGTCTTAATTCAGAGAAGATAACTGGAGTCACATGCTTTAGGCCAAAATTACCAGTCAGATGACTGCTAGAGGAGGCAGTCACAGTCACACGAACTGGAAACAAGTAGGAATTATGTGTAAACCTTACTCCATTCTGCTACTTGGGGTGCCTCAATTTGGGGATCAGTCTTGACCAGGGGCTGATGTTGGAGCTGGATAACTGGAGTTGCCTAGGGCACAAGGCATTTGGAGCTACAGTTCTTGGTGGATAGCTTTAACCAGCCTTCCCTTTCTTGCTAAAAGCTGTGGAAATGGTTTCTCAGATGTGTTGACTTAAAACCAGAGTTTCAGATTGACTGCCATACAGAGTAACCTGCCGGCTACATCTCAGTGGCTGCCAGAAAAGGCCAAGAGAGCTGAGCTTGTGACTAAACACCTATTTCCATGAATTGCAGCCTACTTTCTGAATCAAGACCCTACTGCTTTAGAAAAGAGATGCTGTGCCCAGTGGCGGACATGCAAAGGAGTCTGCAGACCCAGCCACTGGCACTACTATCCATAATAACAGGCTGTAGGGAAGGGGGTTTGTCCCTGGGCAGTAGGAATCTCTAAAACTGGGGCTGTTCTGCACGCAGATGTGTCCCTTTACCTCCTGCAGTGACCCCAAGCCCGGCGCCATTCCTGACCTCCCTCTCAGCCGCACACCAGAACAGGAAGGTCACGGTGCAAGCTGGGACTTGTCCCACCCCAAGGGGCACAGGGAGATGCCACCTCCCTGAAGTGAAAGCCACCCTCACTGATGGCATTTCCAACACTCACAGCGCTTCATCCTGATTGCTCCTCGCCCAATTAGCGAGCTTCCTAACAGGATGTCGTGTCACGTTATCTTTATTTGCACAGTGCTTCAAACTCCAGAGCGCTGGCCGGGGCAGTCCTGTGGTGCCAGATGCTGACTTAAAGGAACCTTGGCCACTTTATCATCTGCTCCCATAATTTCTGACTGCTTCACGGGGAATCCTCTGACCTCTTGCCTCAGACTTGGAGCCTTGACTGACAAGCAACCCCTCCACACCTCCGATTTCTTTGTTCTGCCTTGTTTCTGTTCTATATTTGGCAAGGGAGAAGAAAAACCTGATCTCTCTTACAGCTTTAACAGTGTCAGGTGAGGTTCAGGCTGAAGGTCCCAGTGCAAGCACTTCTCAGGCTCTGTGAGTGACAGTGGAACAGGAGACTTCTGCCAAGGGAAAGAGGCTTTCAAATTCCACCAGAGCATCTTGCCTGGGTAAAGGGAGTCTCTGAGTCACCACAGCTCCTGCATCCCCTTTCTGCAATATCCTACCAAAAACGTTGGATCTCATCACTTGTGCCAGCTGGGTTGGAGCAGGACATGGTGCAGGTGTAGGAGTCACAAGTACTGCAGTGACTGTCTCTCTCCATCCACCAGTATAAAGCTCCTGGCTGAAGAGTCAGGGTTCTCCACAAAGCCCAGTGTGTTCTGGAGGTGTACAACCAGCAGACCAGCACACCTGCCCTGGGATGAGCCCACCTGGCCTCTGACTTAGCCCAGCCACAAATTGACACTTCCAAAGACTTAAGCAGCAGTGATACCGAAAAACACCAATTTGTGGATGTTACAAAGGGCATTCTTCTTTATTCAGCATGCTGGATGTTCAGAGGATAGCTCCTCTAGTCAAACATATCAAATGACAGATGGACAGGGCTTTTTATCACACCTACTCTTCACATATTCATTAGACATTGTGGCTTACTTAATAAATATTCATTGATTTATTTACATAGCCACACCCCCATTGGAAGTCCTCCTTTGGTCTTTCTGGGTCGTCTTTGTTGCCCTGACCTCAGTTCTTGAGCAGGTACAACATCATTGTGTTCCACCACCAAAACCTGTTGCGTTTGTTCTTTATTTTATCTTGTTTGGGTATACAGAGCTTAGTTTACATCTTCTTTGTTTGAGTACATCCCTTTATCCAATAGTCTAGGACTTCTCTAAGATTATGTTGTTCCTTGTTTGGGCATTCCAGGATACTGTGAGTAAATTTTTTATTTCTTCTCTCAATAGTATAAAACCCCCAATTTCGGAACAAGCGATGTGTGAGCAGGCAGGCACTTATCACTTAGCGTTGCATTTTGGCTGGTGCACAAAAACCTCACAGTCACACAAAGGTGTCAGTGTCACACAAGCTGCAGCTGTAACATTATATATGGCTGACAAAGGTGGCTGGGAGCATAGATCCTCATGGAGGCTGGGGCTGCCACACCGGGGAGTCTGTTAATGCTGCAGCTTCACTTCAGCATCGTGAAGGATTTAGGATCACTTTTTTGGCCCAAGAGCCTCCACAAACTGGAGTGTCTGCTGCAGGATGGTCCACATGACTAGCAGTGAGTTAAAAGCACAGGGAAATGGCAGAGTGTGCAATGAAATGTGTGTGTGCACATACACTGGACATGAAGAAGTGGATGTCAGACTCAGAAGTGAGACAAAAATGGAGAAGAGACTGGTGACCCCTGGCCACCTGTTTCTGTGTGCAACAGGGCAGAGAGACTGCAACAGCCATCACCAGCTCCATCAGCATCTGGATTACCCAGGATAACCTGGTATGTCATGCTCAACAGAGCCTTTCCTTATCTTTCCTGTTCCCACTGTCTGTCCTTTTCAAGTCTAATGCAACTGACCATGTGTTGAACTTCATCTCCTCCAACTGGACCAGAAATATTGTCTGTAGGGGTAGGAAAGATAGAGATGCAGTTCAAATTATGCTTTTTGATTCTGTTGGAGAAAGGGACCTAGCAGGTCAACATCATGCAGGTGAACCTTTCTAATATTGCCTCAAGGAGTATAATTTCAGGGAAACTAAGCCTGGCCATGAGTTGTTGTCTAGAGGTGGAAGATGCAGAGAAGCAACTTGCAAGCAGCCTATAGAGAAGGCTCAGGGTTTCTGTACAGTTTTCCTGCATACCAGGTTTGAGCCAACACATCCATGCTGAGTGGAAGGATTTCTTCATGAGCATCTATTGGTGTCCATACTGCAGTTTCTGGGACCCGACAGCAAATTATTAAATGACTGCATATAAAACAGGTCACCTCAGGGAAGAAGAGGGGAAATGAATTGTCATAAAATGTATTTGAGTAAAGGAAGTAGTTTTTCTTGGAAAATGGAGTATATTGTCCCTCTGCAAGCCCAAATGTGTCCTTTCCAGTTAAGGCACTTTAATAGCAGCGGGGAATTGTCCTGTCTCACCTGCAGAGCAGCACCTTTGGACTTTTCCTTTGTTAATGGAACTGAGATTTCCCATCCCCCTGGTGAAGACTAGAGTAGGTGGCCTGAGGAAAAATTCTTTATTCCTGTGAAGACAACCCATCAGCTTCATTAAACTGCAGATTGCATAGGCTGATGACAGAAAGAAATTAAATAAGGTTTTGTCTCTTTATTTCCTTATTTTTAATTGAATAATAGATTATTAATTTGATTGAAGTTAGTCATGTTAAACAGTTTCCTGGATATCATATTGAGAAATGTCTCATCCTGTAGGTTGCCCTGTCCCTTCTTTGGCAGTGATTTTGTGGTGGCAATTTTGAGATGCCCACTAAGGTGCTGCTCCAAAGTGCTACGCCTTTTCTTTTTTGGAGGTGGTGGTGGAAAATAGGGTCATTATCTTTCTTTAAACCAGACACACAGGTGGTGGAAAAGCAAGCTAGCGTGAAAGTGCGACAACTCCAACCCCAAGTAGGAGGGAAGAGGGCACAAGACCCAGGTTGCTCATATGGAGAAAGTCCAGGATGAACGTTGGCTGGACAGACACCACTCTGCTGCTCTTGCACTCGGCCTGTGTTTGCCTGGGAAGTTTGCCTGAACACATGAAAGACTTCTTGAAGGAAAACAGGCTGAGCACTTTTCAGTCCACATCTGCAAAGCCCACGGGGGTGGGCAGATCCTCAAGGAAGGCTGTCTGATGAGTTATGGACAAGCAAGCCACTTCCTCGCCTCAGTACCTCTGCCAGCACCCGTGCCGATGCCCAGCCCGATCAAATCTGGTGTGGAAATGAAGCACAAGCTCAGGGAAGAGGGAGTGTGGTGAGGCAGCTGCCCCTTCATGGGCCTGGCTCCCTCCCGACCTCAGAATGTTGGAATACTGTTTTGCTCCGAGCGCACATAGTTTGTGTGGGTGTAGATTTACATTTCGTTAAGGAAAATGAAATAAGGGGGCCGGTTTCAACTAGCCTGCAGTTTTATTATTTGCGAGAGCCCTTGCCTTCATGTGATGCTTTACGTAACAGACTTACACATCTGCAAAGTATGTAAAGCATTTCCACTGCTGGGAAGAAGAAAAAAGGGGAGGGTATTTCTGAGAGGTATGGTATCTCCTGGGAGGACTCAACAAGGAATTCTTAGCTCCCATTAGGCAAGAAAACAGCAGGGACCATAGGTCTGTTCTCTAGGGCCAACTTTCCCTAGGTTTATGGGATAGAAGATCATATTTCCAGGGATGATCGCATGCTTGAGAACACAGTTGACAACAGATTCGGTTCAGAAAAAAATGCTAAAATGAGGTGGGCTGAGCGGGAATAAAAGCAGTAGGAAACTGGGACATGCATCCTGATCCCAGGGAGAAATCATGGTACAAGGAAGAACATGAAACTGAGAAATGGATAGGGCTCAGGCAGCAGGAGAGATGCTGCTATGGGCAGTCTCTGAGTGGCTGCAGAACTTCAGAGAGCTGAACTGAGGGCTACATTTTTGTCTTACATCATGTAGAAGATGTGAACAAGCACACTCCTTCTTTAATGCTTATTATTACCCTATCTGATAGTGCAATGTATGTACATGTAAGGCTGTGGGAAAAAAAAAAAAGGCTAAAATGTTTTGAATGCCTCTAGAGGAGGATTGGAATGAATGAAAAATGTCTGAAGCCATTCAAGTGCAAAGTCTAGTGAATCAGCCCATCCACTTTTCTTTGACTTCTGAGCCTGGGTGGACCCAAACCACAAAGAAAAGAGGAAACAAAGGTGGAGTAGACATCGAGAAAGATCTTTCTGAAACTTGGCATTAAAATGTAAGAGCTTCCAATCACTACTCAGCCCACGCAATGTGAAGCAATTGGAAAGGACTGGAAAATCACTGCACAGTGCCCTGAGATGCAGGGGGTGTTTTGTTTGTTTCTTTTCCCCAGGAGCTGTGAAGAGTTATATGACTTGTGAGAAATTGTCACCAAGTTCCTCTTCCATTGCAGTCTCCCTTAAAACAGCCTGAAAAAAAACACAGGAAACATGAATGTTCAGTTCAATTCTGTAGCTCTGCTTCTTCTTTGTATTTACTTGTCCTCATTTGGAGGTGTGGCATCAATTTTAATAGTCTTCCCCATTTTTATAGTAAGGAATAAGTCTCAGGTTATGAGACTCCTTCAAAATAGAAACTTTAAACCTTAGTAGGCAGAGCTTTTAATTTTCCATCTTTCAGACATAGTCCTTCAGTTACTTCCCATAAACAGCCCAGCTCAACCCCTGAGAGAAGATCCCCAGTCAAAAACACCACTGAGTCAGTCTTGGTTCATCCAGTCTCAGGACCATAAAACCATCCTACTCCTTTTTGCCAGTTCCCACTCTAAAATCATGCTTTAAATGCCAGAAAACCCCAGCACTTTTTATGCTACATATCATCTGCACCCACAACCCCACATGTAGCTCAACCTATAAAAGTAAGGTAGATGAATATGAAGTTCATGAAGTTGTAGAATAGCTTAGACATACTCATGCCTTTAAAAAAGAGGTTGGGTCCCAATGTTGTCCTGGATCCTTTACCAAATCAGCAGAAAGGCAAGAAAAATCAGTAGATATGCTATTTCATAAGGGCCTTTTGCCATGGCTCTGCTCCTGCTCCTGTCCCACAAGCCTGGTGTTCACAAGGCAGCAGAGGGGCAAAGGAACCCTGCTCCAGGTGACAGGGGACAGCTACCAGCCTCTGAAATCCCTGATGGGGTGACCATAAACCTGGTAGATGTGCTGCAGGCAGAAGAGTTTCCCCTGTTCCCTGCCGGGGCTGTAGTCATCTCAGGAGGACAGACATGAAGAGAGTGTTACTTCCTCTGTGGATTTCTTTAAATCCCCAGTTCTGTCATATAAATTGTATGTTGAAACACCCTGAACTGCTGCCCCCATGATGTGATATTGCTCTCCATTTCTGTGCCTGAACATCTTCTTGGCTGGGAGCCATTCACCAGAAGCCTTTCTTTCTCTCAGCTGTGTGCTTGATTCCTTCTCCCTTTTGATCCTGTCCTCTTTCCTTCTGAAAGATTTACCACTCAGTAGAAATATTTGCATTACTAATCTATGTCAGGTCTTTTTACTGCTGCCCATCTCCATTGCATCTGTTCTTTATCACTCTTCATTACTTATTCATACTTTTATGCCCTATAAGAATCAGAGATCACTACCAGAAACATGTCCTAGTTGTGCCAGGCCCACAGGGAGGAACAGTCCATTATCTGAGGTTTTTACTATTGAAATGGCCAAGGCAGATGAACACCTGGGATACAGAGGGACTGGCCACCATTCTGACATCCCTCAACTGGACCTCACGAGAGTCCTTCTTGCCCCTGACTCTGTTTTCCCCTAAGTGTGACACAAGCAACATCTCTTGCCTCACAAACAAGCACCAAGCAGCTGGAGGAATCCTCTCCATCCTACAACCACTCTGCAGTGCTGTCCTCATGGACAGGAGCTGGATCAGGTTTTTCTCCATGGGAGCTGCATCCCCAGAACGAGCGTGCTGCAACTTATTCAGCTTTCAAAAATGATTTACAGGGCACAGTTTTTACCTTTTGACCCCTGTGTTGCAGCCTTGCCCCGTTGTGCATACATTCTATTCTTTTGCCAGGCAAATGGCAATTTTTTTCCACTGAAGGCATAAAGGCAAAAATTTGCTCCCAGAGACAAAGGTGAACTTTTCTTGTCCTTTTTTTTTTTACCCCTTTTTGTAATGCTGGCACTAAGCCAATATACTGTGCTTTATTTTCTTTCCTCTGTATGTGCAAATTTTTATATCATTTTTCTTTTCTTTTTCTTTTTCTTTTTTTTTTTCACATAGCTCCAGAGGAAAAGGATTTCTCAGCCTTAACATCCTGTTCACTTCTGCATACTTTTTAATGCTCATTATTAAAAGCCAGCTATTTATACACAGGAACAAAGTACATTCCACTAACCCCTTGTGGCATAACTCCACATGCCGACTGCTAAGCCCTGCAAAGGTGTATTGAATGTATGACAGAGAGCTTTTTATAGGGATTGAATACCCACTGTACATCAGCACAGGAATACCCTTTAAAAATTCTCTTTGCTATCATGTCTTTGGAAATATGAAAGGCAAACCTTTCAACAGCCTCATTCCCTCTGACTCTAATCTTGATTGTGTTGAGAGGGATAGGTGCCAGATAACTGTATTGGTGGAAACAGAGATAAGAAGGCTGTGCATGCCATAAGCAGTTGTATTGCTTGAATTATGACCTCTCACAGATGCAGTGACAATAACAGGACAGCACTAATAGGTGAGTGGTTCATTTACCTGCCTGGAATCTTTCAAAGATATCAAGTTGCACTTCATTACTGGAAAATTCCTAAGGAACTAAAATGAATCAAGAACAAGTGCATTATCTCAAAATCACCCATCTGACAATACAATGCAGTGGGCATCTCACAAGGGGAGGTTAACGTAAGTGATGCCTCTGTGAAGCTGACAAAGGGGGCTGGGGTTGAAAACAAGATGTCAAAGCAATCTTTCAGCTGAAGAATAGAGGGATTCTTCAGAGAGCATTTGCATGTTTTGGGTCTGTCTGCTCTTGGAATACCTTTAAGCCAAAATGTTAGTGCCCAAGGTGCAATTCAACATTTTTGCTTTGATTTTGACCTTTTTTATTTTCCCATCAAAGAATATATGATGCCCCCTCCAGTTCACAGCTGGTACATTGGTTTCAAAACCCACTGAGCTACACTTTTAATCTTGGTGGAAGCTTCTTCCACCTGCCTGTCCCAAAAGTGCTTTACTGTATGCACAGCTGTGACCATAGTTCCATCTGGCAGTCACCCACCTGACTGTTTCTTGGGGACTTCAGGTAAAAAAGGCACCCACACAGTTGTATCTTCACATAGCATCAAGCCCCAAGTCTCCAGGAGGGGATTCTAGTGAGCCCAGGTCATGATTTTCACCATTGTGGGAACAGAGCAGTTACAGCAAGTCATTTGAAGTCCCAGCAGGATGGAGAAAGTCCTACCATCCCACCTCATTTGCAGAGGCTCTCTGATCAAAGTGTTGCCCAGTATTTGTAGTTTCTCGTACTGTTCTGGTACAGACTGTTTCAGAAAGCCTTGGCAAAAGAGAGCAGAAAAAGTAGCCCTTCTTAACCCAGTTTACTTGACAGTTTCCATAACAACTTGACACAGCTATTTATAACACAGGAGAATATCATTTGCGTCTTATCATTTTTAGAACCTTTGTTGCCATATCAACCCCAGCCACGTAGCAGAGCACAGACCCATTCAGTTCTCTCATTTGCTCAGAAAGAAACTTCTCTCTCAATGAATTGAAAATCAGTTGGTCTCAGGAGGACCCTTGAGAGACCTTCAAGCCACTTGAAGTATAATTCAAGTCATAATTTAAGTGGATTTTTGCCAGCATGACCCATCTGCACCAGATGGGTGGGATCACCTACAGTGATCCCAAAAGATGAGGATGGGGTGGACAATCAGACCAGCATTCTCATTTTCTTGAGAAGCAAATAATGAGAAGGATATGGCAGCTACTGACACTCCTTGTGATGGGTGTAGAAGGAAAAACTAATTTTGAAATGTTAGAGTTTGAAAGGCTCAGCCCTTAGTCTGCATTTTGGGAGGGAGATTGGGTGTCAAGGAGTTCCAGCAAAGACCAAGGTCAGGATGCAGTGAAAGTCAAGAGGGGTAGAAAAGTGGCAGAGGACAACAGCCAGGGGAGAGACTGTGCTCCCAGAGGAGGAGAGGATCCTTCCTGGTGTGGTTTCAGGTGCTGCTTAGTCCTGGATTCATTCTCACAGTGCCAAACACCAAAAAGCTACCCCAAAAGAGACAAATGTCCCCAAGGCACAACTCAAGTAGGGATTAGGTGTCTCCCAATACCTCTCTTTGGAGGAAGCTGTGGTGTCAGACACTCAGTTAAGTCCTTAGAGCGAGTTGAATTGAAGTTGAGCCTCAGTTTCTCACCAAGGCATTTTTCCTGGTGCCTGCTGGCTGGTCCAGCCAGTGCTCATCACTTCCATAGGTTGGTCCGGAGAAGTTCAGCCTTGCAAGCCCATGGCACCAAACCTTCCCTTCCAGGTCAGAATAGAATTAATTTTAAAATACTCATGCAGTGTGCAGTCACAACTATCTATAGTCCATCTGACACCTTCGTCTGACTAAGCAGCACTCAAATAACCCTTTGGCTGCACTGGATTTTGTCACTCACGCTTCCTCCTCATGTTGGGAGATGGCAGGTCTGTTGTCCATGCCCTGACACCTCACTGTCTCAATCTGCTGTGTTTGCTGCTTTCCCAAGACACTTCTCTTTAAAATAGGTGTCCCCCATCTCCCCTCCCTCTGAGATCCAAAGGTATCTATGTATTCCCTTGGGTAAGCAATCATTTGGCAGGGCAAATTTTGGGCAAATAAGGTGACCACTTGACACGCCGTGCCAGTGATTTGGCCTCCCTTCCACCAGCAGAAATGCACACAACAGCATTTTCAAGAAGCAGTGTGGGCTCCTGGTTTGCATTACTCATATTGTTCTCTCTTGTTTTCATCATCTCAGTATTTCTAGAGGGTCTCCAGCGAGACTGAGAAGCATGTTAGCAGCTCCAGCACGGCTGGGTTTGTCTGCCTGTGTCAGCAGATGAGAACCTCAGCCTCAAGGATGTGTTTTGTCATGTAGCAGTGCTGAATACAGACCCGCCAGCTTTATTAATAGCAGCCCTATTATTTAACATGATGTTCCACCAACCTCTTGGACCAGGGACAACAGGAAATGGCACTTGCATGTTTAAATCTGTGGCACGCTGGAACTGTTTGAATGCTGTGTGATTCATTGTCAGACAGGGCTATGTCAGGCACTGGGGGCAAAATAAAACAGGCTGCCTATGCATCATCTATATGTGTTCTACATGTAAGCTGTTTGAAATGCATCCTGCCCAACCTCTGCTTGCAGAAGCCATAAATGAGCTCCGTGTATGCTTTAAAGTGTCTTGGGAAGTGCCAATTTGGTCCTTTTAACCATAACCCCAGAGGGTGCTAGGAGGTCTCTCTTGTCATGTCTGCAGGCACTTGGGGAATATCTGACTGGCTGATGTAAGAAAACAGCTTCAGGTGTGCGCTGAAAGTGGTCATTTAAGTCCTAAACCCAGCAGTTATAACCCACACTTCATCAAAACCAGAAAGTTTTGGAGTTTGGGGCTGGTTGTTTTGTTTGTTTGTTTGTTTGTTTGTTTTCCATAATGACAAGTATTGGTTTAGCCCTGAGAAATCTGGGAAGTCCTGAAAGTTTGAACTTGCACTGCTCACATTCCTCCAGCATCTGTCTCAGCTGATTGGTATTCCTGTATTTCATTTCTCTCCTCTAACACCTGGTTAATTTGCAGCATAATTGATACCATTTAAAGTCACCAAATTCAAGGGGAAAATTCATGTTTGAAAAAACGTATGCTCAACACACCAACCTTTGGATCGAAATAATAATTCTGAAAGCTGTGACATATGCTGAAAATTTGTGGCTCACTGTATAAATGTAAGACTTTTCTAACATGATTTGCTTTATTCAGACTGTATCTCCAGTCCTTGAACAGAAATGGTCCTAAGCAACACGTGTGATTCTTCTTTTAGGATCCTCAGCCCAAACACACAAAGAAAACCTGTGTGAGAAAAACCTACCCTGGGAGGAGACTGAGACAGAAACAAATTACTCTGCTGCTAGCACCACTTCTAAATATTGAAATTCTCTGATCCAAATTAGGATTTCTTCAAAAACTGAACAATGCCTGCAAACTAAGCAAAAGAGATGTGATAAAACCTTTGAGAGTGTTCCCTGGTAGTTCCCAGCCCAGCAACATGCTCCATCTCTATTGCTATTAAAATAGTCTCTTGTTCTCTGCTAGTTGCTTATTATTGCTAGTATTAAATTAGACCTTACAAACAGTACCTTTTTTTGTAGTTGTCTGCAGAAAATGATTCTCAATTTACTCTCATATGATTGTGATAATCACCATTTTAAGGAGGAGTCTATTTGTCTGACAGCTGTGGTAAAACCATTGCCTTTCCCCCAGCCCTCCACGACAGAGAGGCTCAGAGCAGCTCACACGGTCACCGTTTAATCCAGCTTTTCCATTCTCCCAGCCTGGACTGGCCTGCTTGGCCTTGCTAGGAGATAAAATACATCCCAGAGAGCCTTTTATTTGAAAAGCATCAGGGAAATGTGGTGGGACTGTAGCTCTTGTATCACCTCGGATACACACAACATGCAGTTTGCCTTCCCTGCTCTGATGGGCCACCAGTAGGACCTTCAGAGATACCAAGCCCGTCCACCTGTTGCTGACCAAAAATCTTGTGCATAAACCTCCCAGATCTTGTGACAACCAAGATAATTTCCTTGCTGCCCACCTTGGCCCTTTGGTACCTGCCTCTTGTTTCGTATCCCCCTCAGCCCAGCAACAAGTTCAGCAAGGGGCATCATCTCCCAGCCAGAGCTGCACAGCTTCCACCTGCCAACAGCAGATCCTGCTCCCTGCCCCTGGTATGTCAGGTGGGCTCTGTACCTTTGGCTTTTCTACATCTAAAACAAAGAAAAGGGGGAAAAAATTGTCCATGCTCCAAATGCCAAGCCAGGATCTGGTACACTGTAACGTGCTCCATCTCATTTATTTTATAGCACTTTAGTGCCTCTCTCAGTTGTCTCACTACAGAGACTCCAGGCAGAGTGGAGCCGTGTTCCTTAGCAACTCACAGTACACATGACAAAATTAACCCAAACAGTTTTGTTTATTAACTCTTAATAAGGAGCAAACAAAACAGCAACCTGAGAGTTTCACAACAAAGAATGCTTTCCATTTTGGGTGCATTACTAATATTACAGGCAACAATGTTATCTTGGGTGTTCTGTGGGATTTTTTTTTTAGCCCTTTTGTGAAGACCTATTTGAAGCACAAAAGTCTTTCCCTCCCTCCCCAGTGCCTGATAATTCTATAATGGAGAGACTCTATGTAATAATAGAAAAATTAAAAGACTACTGGAGCTAATGAGCTCTAGCTGATGCCTGCTTGGCACCACAAAATCCAGGTTTGGAGGATGGAGATGTGAATATTACCCCCAGACTCTCTCCCAGAGTTTGGACAAATTGCAGGGGATTTACTCCAGGCTCTTAAGAAAATGTGACCTTTATGCTACTCTGTCCCTGCACCCCAAACCTTAAAATACAGTCCTGTTTCAGAGAGATTTTATGAAAATACATGTATTAATGCATGCAAGGCAGCACAGGCTTAATTTGAGAAGGTATTTAAGCAGCTGACTAAATCACACCAATTTCAACAGCAGTCAGGTGTCTGAAGATCTGGTGTTCAGGTTCTCTGGAGATGTGAGACAGACCTGTCCCCTAAGAAGACTGTTGAGGATGTCACCTGTGGAATATGTCGGTTTATGTCCATCATAAAAGGGGACTAGATGTATTCTTTTTATGACTCCTGTCATATGGAGTTTTTTAAAAAAACACAATTGCTGCTCAAAAATACAAAAAACTTGTTGGGCTTTACCAAAGGACAAGACCCTGTCGCCTTGCTGTCTCAGGATACTCAGATGAAAGGCTGCTGCCAAGAATTTCAGGCCTAGGAGAGACTTCTACAAGATTATTTCCAGATATGAAACCCTTTTCCTGCTGTAGTGCTGAGCCCTCCCCGTCCAACACTTCGTGGCAACTGCTGATAATGAAAGCTCAGAGGCTCCCTCCCAAGAACTAACCACACCAGCTGATCCAGGCAGCCCTTTCCGGCTTTTATGGAGAAGAATAAGTGACTTGTGCATTCTTGTGAGAAACTAGTGAGACACCAGCTACAGCATTAATAGGTTTTCATGGAAGCAGAATGCAGATTCTTATCACGCTCCATTTATTTAGCAAGTAGTGACAAATGAATTCCTTGGAAACTTGCTCCTGGTAATCCCGGAGCTCCCAGTGCTCAGCATTGAAACAGCATAGAGGCAGGGTGGTCAGAGGCACGTACTCCAGGAGCCATGCTCTTCCTTGTGGCAGCTAGTGGAAGGGGTGGTGGGGAGGTGGGAGACGGAGAAGGATTGGGAGCAGAGCAGGAGGTGAGGGAGAAGGTCCACTTGCACTCTCAGCTCTGCAGCTGGGCTCAGTCTCCTTGATGGATTTCTGCACAGATGCAAGTGAGGAGGTACAGGCTGAAAGAATTCTGCCAATATACCCTCACTCGATGCACTGTGGTGTGAGTAAGCAAACAGCCCCTGAGAGCCTGACAAGAGTGTTTATCTTATCTTATCCAGCCCATCCTCTGTCTTACACAAAGATTTTTCCTTTTTGTACATTTTCCAGTATGCAAAACCACAGTGGATGCAAGCATTTCCCTTAGGAAGTCTTTCACAAGTGGCTTGCTTTCCCTGCCAGGAGGTCTTTGCACAGACTGCATCCAGAGCCCCGTGGCCAGGTGTTCTCTGCAGAAAAAGAAAAGCGAGTAGGTTCAAGTACACAGGGGATTCCTGCTAAAACTGGTCTGCAGTCTTGCTCACCTCCCCACCCCAAATTTTAGCTAACATCTTCTAAGGTTCCCTGAGAAGAGAGTATTTGCTCTTTCATCAGCAATCAGTGCAAAGGAGGAACAGTCAGTTCAGGAAGGCACAGAGGCAGAAAGTCAGGCTATTCCTGCATACTGAATGTAAGCGAGACGCTCTGCTCAGATTCATTGGCTACACAGTCTGTGGGCTCTTCACACTCTGCCAAGCCCCTTCTGTGCACCCCCTTATAAACTTATTACTCCTAGCTGTGAGATCCTGGAGCATATCAGGAAAAATTGTTCTATCCAGCTTCTCCCTTCCAGAGAGGCAAGGGCCTCTCTGTTTTCCTCTGGAAATTGCCATCTTTGTACCACTGTGGCCGTGGCATAACTTTGCTGTAATTTTCCCTCCATGGAAAGCCAGGCCAGCTTTGCTCCTACATCTCAGGTAAAACATGTCCCTCCTTCCCCTTGCCTTCCATCTATGCTCCACAGATCGTGTGGTTCCTGACATTTGAGTGAAGATATCTTTGGGACACGTTAGGGTCAGATTTGATGCCTGCTACTAACAAAAAGTTGGCAAAAGTGAATGAACCTCAAAATAAAAACTGCAGAGACTTTCAGATTCTTCTCTCTAGGACTGACACGCCCATGTTGGCACAACGCAGCCCTGGCCACAGTTGAAGGGTACACACTGACAGCGCTTCTGTCAACTGCATCAAGAGGCTGAGGTTTTGACTCTTTCCTGAGGACAGAAAGAAATATGACCATCTCTCGCTGACCCACGCTGAGCTGCAGCTTTCTCAGCTCAACTGGATGCTTATCTCAACAGGTAGCTGCTTGTTGTTGAGTGTTGATGCAGTATGACATAGCAGGAGTGTCAAATTCTACAGCTTATGAGCAAAACCTGGTATTGATTTTCAACCTCTCCTAGCCTCCACAACAAGAAATGAGACCATTTAGATGTGGAGCCATCCATCCATCCATCCATCCGTCCTTAAAGTCTGCTGTTAAGTGTGGCTCTGGCAACAGGAAAAGGGAAGGCATGTGGCTCAGGACCTGAGCCTTGAAGTCTGCTTCTGCTGATTCCAGTGTGGACAGGCTCTGAAAAAAGAGAGCCGAGTGGGAAATTTATACCTGGTTCCCCTTAAGATGTCCTGTCTATTTTCATGCTCAGCCTCCTCACCACCCCCAGCAGAGGGGAGGAGGAGCAAAATATTCAGCCAATGTTCCACCCCCAAATTAGCATCTGAGAAAAGAAGAGGTGGGCTTTCTATGAAGAGTTGCTGAAGAAAAGGACAGGATAACCTGAGGAAAGGAGTGGGTTTTCCCCAGCATCCAAAATGCCTTACCCCCATCCACTTATCAAGGTTTCTTTTCCTTCTATATTTAATTTATTTTTCCCTTTTCTCTGTGCACTTTGTCCAAGAGGAAATCTGGAAGCTGATAGTGCCTCAAAATCTCATTTTAAGCCTTCCCCATTCCCAGTTTATATTGTTTTTTCATCTACAGCTCCCTCAGTCACACCCATCTAACTCTGTGCCTTGCAGCAAGAACACTTGGACACACATGAAGGTAGATTTGATCTATTGCCTTTGATAGTTACAGGGTCTGCTTGTGCGAACTAGGCTTAATACAAAAGTTTCTAATGAAAGTTTATACCATCCAGGTCCCTCCTGGCTTAGACAGCAGCTACAAATGTCCCTTTGCAGGTCATTTGCAGGTTTGGTTCACACTTTTCTGTTAAACTCATCTTGTAGAGTTTGAGGAATACTCCGATGTTCAAGCCACCCCAGGTACCTTCATGCTCTGTTCATCACAAAAGCTGTCCAGGTGAAAATGCCCTACACCAGTGAAAAATGTCCCTTGAGACAGGGTAGATTATTCTCCCCCACCCTTTTCCCTTCTTTTCCTTTCTTTGTCCCAGGGCACTGGTCAGCTCCAGCTCACCACCCTCAGACACGTGTGCACACAGCTGGGCCAAGAGGGGAAATGAATCACTTACACTGGGAGATCATGATTGCAGGATTCTTATCTTGAAAAAAAACATGCACATCTTCAGGAGCCTGGCAGAGAAAATAAATCTTGGCCAACTCAAGAACTTCCAAACAAGATTTTCTAGGGGTCAGGAACAAGTCTACTTTCTTATTCATCATGATCTTCATAAAAAAAAAAAAATTCCCAAAACAACAAAAAGCAAAAACAACCCAAACGACCTTTTCAACTGTAAAATAGGCACACTGGGAATATGGAGATGGGAAAAACCCTACAAGACCAGCAGCTCCAGGCAGGATATCCTCTGTGTTGTGAGCTTCAAGGGTCTTTCAGATTCCCAAAAGCTGGCAGGCTGTAGCCATTGTATCAAATTGGATTACATGGGTAAGAATTCCTGATCTGAATATCATTTTGGCCGCTGTGTACAAGCAAATGCTATGTAGACAACACTCTAAAAATCCAACAGGTCCTCTGAGAACTTAGAGCTTCTCAAGGCAAAATTAATTAAGAAATAATGAACTGAGCTTTTGATACCACAGTGGAAGTGTTGCTGCAGGCACAAACACTAAGAAAAGGGTGCTTTTGACTGGTTTTTAATTAGAATTTAATAGTGCCCTGAAGTTACATCTCTCATTAAAAAGCAAAGCTTACCTAGTTCTATGTGAGGAACAATTCAAATTAGATTTTAACATATGCAAATAACTGGTCTGAAAGATCTGCATGGGAGTAATAGAGATAGTACAGGTTAAATCCCTGACCTTTTACAGTAGATTTTTCTTTAACTGATCCATCAGTCAGTTTGTTTGCAGTTAAACGTTGGAATTAATCGTTTGAAGGAAGTACTGAAAAGCCATGTGAAATGCAGGCTTCATCTGTGGTAAATTAGCACAGCCCATTGATTTTAACCACATTAACTATCTCACTGGAGTGTGCAGATCTTAACTGTACATGGTATTTCCAAGTCACGGCCGATTCCAAGTCCCTTCTTAGACTGAATAGCCTCTCACTCTCCAAAATGTCCCATTAAATACAGCTCAGCACGTATAAGCCTGAGGAAATTTGCCCATAAAGTCATCCAGATTGCTCAAAAAGCTTGAGCTGGAAAACAGAGTGTGTGTCAGGGTAACTCCACAGGCTCCTGGGGTGGCTTGGCCAAGGTTTGTACCTCTAAGACATTTGCAGGTATGTTGCTGTTACTGATAGCATCAAGAAACCCATCTGGGCAAGAGCCCACAGGGTCTGGCCCAAGATGAGTTGTCGTGAGAGGAGGCCAACAAAATACTTTTGCTCATCCTGAGCAAACAGCTCCTTTTGCTGTACTGTATGTAGGAGAATATTTGTATCATGAAGATCTAAGTTACCCTCTCTGTCTGTAACCCTGGGCTTTTGCCGCACTTCTCTCAAGAAATGCCCCCCTCAAGATGAACAACATATGCAATCCTAAACAGTAAAATGAAATAATAATTGTGATTGCCCCTCAAACAATCCTGCCTAGCAGAGATTACCAGTTAGCTGCTTTTCAAATGCATCTCAAACTGCTCTTGCTCAGAGGTATAATGCGGCTGCTTAGATACTAAAAACAAAGACAAAACTCCATCCTCCTCTCACAGCGTCTGGTTGTGACAGAGCCTTTCACATAGTTAAAGGGAAGGGAAGGGAGCTGACATGACACACAAAATCACACCTCCTGCTCAAGACAAAGGGCATTTGAGTACCTAATGTAAGTGCCACAGTTGTTTTTCTCCACTCATTGTACCAAAGCCTCACTGTCCTGGATAATAAGTGACCTGAATCACTTACAGATCTCCTGCAGCCACATGATGCAGGAGTTGACTGAGTGCAGTGCCAGCAGCAGGCTGGATACAGCCCATAAACTCTGGTCTTCCATGCTCAGGTGTCTTGTCTGTACAGTTCTCTAATCTTTAGGACTTCATTAAGCATAGGGGGAGCAATAAAAAATAGTGCTTGTTGTGGTTTTGGGTTTTTTTCCCTTGCTTCTTTTTAATTACACAAGAATTTAAAGGTAGTGTAGAAAGATCATGCCAAGAAACTGTATCTTTCCTCACCAGTTCCATGTTAGTTAAGCACTGATTCTACAACTACTGAAAAGCAAGTTTGCACCTTCTCTTTGATAAGACCATAATCTATCAGGAAGGTTTCTGTTTACACACAGGAGGAAACATCCTACTGCCATCCCATCTGTCTCTAAGACACAGCATGGGGACAGGTGTTGATGTAGCTTAAATGTCTAGGCTGTAATCTCTTTGTGTGACCCATGGCAGGTTGCATTCTCAAAGACAGAGGTTATCAAGGGGTGAAGGAATGGGCAGGATGAGAGTTTCAGGTCACAGGCAGGTAATCCATGGGCAGATAATCCATGCAGCCCACTGGGCAAGGAGCTGAGAGTTTGCTCTGTTTGATGGGATGGTGTGCATTTAGTTTACTTTTGAAGCAGTAGTGTGGCAGAGGACCATACTTCATCTGCCTGTGCAGCTTATGGAGTCTTTCCCCACTTTGAATTCTGTTATATCAGTAACAATTCCCATCTGTAGTGAACTTCCTACAAATACGTTTCGAGACACAGTTTTTGCTTTTACAGCCATGGGGCCTTTTCACTCTGCATTCAGATTTGGTGCTGAAATAGAGGCACTGACTTTCATTCAGGAGAATTCTTCACCTCAGTGCTTAAATAGACCCATACTATCTCCAAACTTTGTTTGGTTGGCCATTTCTTTTATTCTTCAAGATCTCAGATCAGTCCTCTGACACTTCTCCCAGTAGTTCTTGGCTGTTTTACTCCTTATTCAAAGAATCATAAAATATCCCGAGTTGGAAGACACCCCAAGGATCATCACCTGTAACTCCAGCTTCACCCAGTCTGACTATTCATGCCAGCCTGCTATTTACCAAGGAGATATAGGGCATTGCAGAAAACAGGGCTGAGAGCAGCAGCATCTAAATGCCCCAGGTAGCTGAACTATCAAGGTGAGCTCTTTGGGTATGGAGAAGGACATGTGTATAAATTTGGGCTTCGGATGCTTTTGTGTGGCAAGAACATCTGGGAAAGCTCATGGGTAAATCAGTCTCTTTTTGGTGTTTATTGGGACCTCTAATCACTGGTTTTTGCTTTCTCCTGAGCTCAGGCACGAGCCTGGGGAGAATGTAAGGGGGCTTGAGAGGTAGATAACGATAACAGCTCCTTGGTGATTACTCCACCTCACCCCCAGCACGATGTGTTTAGAGAGTGCCTAAAGTGAGTGTTGTTTCAAAGGGGCAAAGCAGCTCCTCAAGCAGTTTTATGGCTTTGTAATTTATTTACCAAGGCAAGCTCAGGTCAGTCACACTATCTATTTCTTATTTTGATGAGGTGCTGTTTATTTTCAATCTCATGTTCTGGATGGATTGAGACACAAGGAGGTCAAATGACCTCTCCCTGAAGTCTCCAGGGCTTCCAAAGCTAAGTCATTTCACCTTTTAATGTGTTAAGCAAGGAGTTCTGATTTGAAGTCAGGGGAATTGCAAATGTGTTTAAAGGTGCTTTAAAACCTTCCTGACAAGGAGCCTACATGAGAGCCTTGGTCTTCTGTGTACTATTGAGTTTTAACACCTGTGCAGCTCCACTCACTTTGGCTGACTGTCACAGCCAGCTGAGATGATCTAAGGTTATCCTTTGGGAAAGGTCTGCAAAGAAATATTTTTCATCAGCTCAACTACTAATCTGGATAAATTCAGATACTCCCAAAGTTTTTCAGGTCTAAAATGGAAGCTGCTAAATTTAGCCTGGAGTTTTCTTCTTCAAACCAGGACTAGTCCAGACCTGGACACTTGCCTTTATGCCTAAATATATCAGAGGGAAGATACTGACTCTCTTTCAGCACCTTGCTTCCACTTTAAAATTTGTGCCATAGACCAGGGAATTGCGAGATCCTTTGATGGAGGCATGTTTCAAAAAGAAACACTTTTCCCTTTCCCTTTCATTTTTGCAAAATGAGCAAAACCAAACTGAGACTGATAAAATCACCTCGGATGCTCTTGCACAACTAGGTCATTAAAGAAAAACATCAGGTGAAAAACAACAGACATAAGAAAAGTAAGGGGCTTAAGTTCATAGGAAATGAGCTGACTGGGTAAGGCACGACAATAAATTGTGGAGAACACAGGAGAGGTGACCAGGTGTATTTATCCACTTGAGAAAATCATCACTTCTGGTGGTCCAACGTGTGTCCTAAGGATGTATCATTAAAGATTTACCCTGTTTTTTTCTCTTTCACCAGAACCTCCTTCAGCCAAGGCTGGAGACAAACATGGAGCTGGAATGAACTTTCTGATCTAGCTCATCCCTCAGGCTCTATGTGAGCTAGTTCAGATTCTTCCCTCAGAGACATCTCAGCTCTTATATCAGCAATTAAGGTGCTTGCAGATTTTGCAGGTTGCTCTTGATTTTCTTTCTCCTCTGTTTCAGGGAAATGTCCCAAAGAACAGGCCCCGGATGGCTTTGGGAATGGGGGGTCTCAGGCTGTCCTATTGGAGCTGGTCCAGCTTGTGCTGCTAGTTAGCTGTTCACTGGAGCAGGAGCTTGTAACTTGACTTTCCCACATTACACCCATGAGTATCCTGACTCTGGGGCTGGATAGTCCATCTTTCACTTCTTTTCTCTGGTCCAACGAATGTTTAATTATTTATACTACATCGAACAGCTTCAGCAGGAGACTTTGAGACCAGACCCTGGAGGATCTAACAGTTGGATGCTCATGGCACTTTTTCAGGACGTGGGAGGCTCTGCATAAACCATAGGAAATAGAAGTTCAGTCTGGGTTTCCAACAGCCTGAGAGAAGGCTTAGACCAGTGGCATCTGTTTCCAGTGCAGATTACTGGTGCACTGAGAAAGCTTATGGGATATAGCCACTTACAGAGCTTCTTGCACCCTGTAAATTTAAAGGATGAACTCTTCGTCAAATCAGGAGAGAGGATGGATTTCCCATTTGTTTCCGTGGGCTGGGAAGTCATCAAGGAGGATTTAGGCATGATCATTTCAGCCAAGCCAAGATTTAGGCATGTTTGAATCTATCATGGTGTCAGGAATGCAAACACTACAGTGAGGTGGGGCAGATGCCCCATATTAGAGGGGGCAATAAGACACCTACCTATCCTTATGGAGTTAATCTGCAATAACTCCACAACATAAAAATGCAGAAATGCTATTTAAGTGATTGGGAATATAAAACAGAGAGGAGGCAAAGACACCAAGCCACACACAAATGCAACCTTCCCTCAGCATAGCTTGCGCTTGGGTTGTATATCACGGGGAGAGGTTTTATTAGAGCTCATTAAATTTTAAAGCCTTAATGGCACCTTCTGTGCTGTGTGATTGGTACAAAAAGGAGAGCTTGAGAAGGCATTGAAGCAGCAGGACGGACGGCACCCTACACTGCAGTGCTTGTGGCTGGGAGATTATCTCCTGGCTGCAGAGCATCCGCGGGATTAGCGTGACACCGTCTGGCGAGAGCCGGTACGAGCCCTTCAGCTCAAGGCTGAAGCATCCCCGGGCTGGCAGAAGCTCGTTGGAGAAGCAGAAAAGATTTGCGAGGTGAATGAACTGGTCCTGATGCCTTGCAGGACAGCGTGGGAGTGCGACAGTCAGGAACGCAGGCGGGGCTGCAGTAAATAAAGCAACACAGTACAGCAAAGTTGGTGTAACCAAGCTGTAAGCAAGTCAAAAATTCTGATTCTCACTTTATAATAATTGGTTCTGCTGTCCCAAAACCTGCCTGCTGGGTCTACTGTTTTGGTTTTAATTCTTTCTTTTTTCCGCATCTCCCCCACGCTTGGCTTTTTTTAAACTTTAAAACTGCAGCAACTCTCTGACACATTTTCTCCTTTCCACTCCTCCAGCTACACTTTGCAGACCAGGTGAGACACACTGCCTTGAGACAGTGTTACTGGTTGTAGTGGTAGTGGTCAAGACCAGGAGGAGTGAGTGCCAGCAGGTCAATAAAGTTGCTCTGAAGTGGATGTTCTGTGCATGACTTGAACATTTGCATTTAGAAACCAACAACTCACCTGTAAGGCTTTTCTTTTTCTTTTTTTTTTTCTCAAATTTTATTTAATTTTTTTTTTTTTAGGGTCAACAGGGCTGAAATTTTCAAAACAAACCTTGGATGTCAAAGGCCTAAATGCACTTGGGTCTCTCCCTCTCTGAGCTGTACACCCACAGCAGTAATCTGAAACTGTGTATGTCTGTATCCAGGTCAGGGAGACGGCAAAAGAGCTCATTTGCCTGACTCACTAACTTCCTTGCCAAGGCAGCATGAAATTTTCATGACACTGCAAAGTAGCTGATCCACAGCCTCCTAAATGTCACTGCTCCGAAGATTTTATACCCAGGAAGAACCCTGAATAATTGATCTGCTTTTGGGATGCAGGATTATTTATTTATTTATTCATTCATTCATTTATGGTGGTGGTTTAGGAAAAATATATTGACTGAGTTGGGGAAAGCAAAGTCTCTACAAAATCTTGGGTGGGATGAGTTCCCCTACCACCTCCAAAAATCTAGGACAAACCATGGGAAGGTGATGCATGGTTGTATTTGCAGTCTCAGGCGTTTTCACTGTCAAGATAGAGCATTTCCCAAGACCGAGGTCATCCAGCCAGGTATAACCATGTGAACAGTGGAGCAGGCTAATGGCTCAGTGAGAACAGTTGTGTCCCATGCCAGCCTGGATGGGGCTTTGAGCAACCAGCTCTAGTAAGAGGTGTCCCTGCCCATGGAAGGGGGGTTAAACCAGATGGTCTTTAAGGTCTCTTCCAACCCAAACTGTTCTATGATTCTATGCCTTGAGGATGACCCTCTGCAGAACCAGAATTTGTAGAGTCAGCCTGGGCCATTCCTTAATTCCTGTAGTTTGAGAGGTTCAGACAAAAAATCACCTATCAGTTAGAGGCTTCGAAGCCAATGTTACAAGCTCAGTCTTGCTTTAACACTCAGTGGGGCCCAGACTGGGTTGCTTTATTATTCAAACACGCTGCATCTTAGTCATATTATTTTTTTCAAAGTGGAAACAGCTACATTCCTTCTACAAGCAGAGGTTGGATGTGCAGCCTGCACAGTCCAGGCATGTCTGAATTTGTCTCTTTTAAACTCTTTGATAACTTTCTCTGTTCCTGGGTAACTCAAATACTTTTACAATGAGTGACTCAAGAAAAACCCAAAATCCTGACTGCACAAGATTTGAAAGGTTCTCTTCAAATCACTGCATTGTGGCGGCTTTTCTGTGCCACCTCTGAGTCCTCTGTGTGGAAGTGTGTGACATCCCTTCAGTCATACAAGGAGAAGAAGATCTCAACATGGATATTTCAGAGACATGGAAGCAAATACATGTCCGTGAGGAGGGAGGGGCTGCAGTGGTTATCCGTGAGCAATAAAGAAGTAAAGTAGCAAAAAAGTAAAGAGGTGAAACTTTTACTACTAAGAAGTAAAAATTAGAATTTTTACTTTTAAGTATTCAAAGTTATCTTTCCTGCCAAAAGCAGGGCTGCATTCAGACCATCTCTCATGTAACTTTTTGGACCGGCAGTTGTGACCCTGGTGAGGTGGCCAGGTGGTGACAGCCTGGCTGTAGCTGTTAGGATTTTGCACCTCTACCTAGCTTTCCAACCATCCAGGACATCCTGCCTGGGGACAGACATGTAGGCAGACAGACAGGCAACCCAGTTCCCCACCGACACATGCTTTCCCAGTGACTTAATCTATTTCCCAGATAGACAGTCAGAGAGGACCTAGAAAATTTTTTTGCGTTTTTGTTGCTTAAAAAAAAAAAAAAACCAGCCACAAACCAGTTTTGATCTGTGCAAGGGAGAGTTCTCAGCATGGTCTCAGGAAATTCACTGAGTCAGTGGGAAGATTTTATGAGGCCATCAACACCAGAAACAGAGGGAAAGTCCACAAAGCTCCAGGCCATCACAAAATGCTCTCCTCTCTCCTAGGGGAAGCTCCTGTGTTCACTTCCTTAAAGCCCTGCAGTAGCTCTCCCAGCCCATTCTAGGCTCTGCAGCCAGAAACAAGGACATATCCTCCACCTGGGCGAGTCTTGGGTGGACTTGGCCACCCTGCAATGGGATGGGAGCTGGGAGACAGGGGCTGGGACTTTGCTGCTGGGCACTGCACTGCTCTGCCTTGTCCTGCAGCAGCTCCCAAAGTGGAAGGCTGGCTGGCTCATGCTGTTTCTTACTTCCTCAAATACTTTCTCGCTTGCAATTACCATCTCTTACTCTATTCCTTTCCTCCTTCTGGAAAGACACTCCCACCACAACACCTTGTCTCACAAGCACCTTCCCTCAACCCAGACACTGTCGATGAGGTTTCACTTTTCACTGATGTAAGAGCGATGTGATTCACGAGCAGTTTCACTTGGTGATGTTCATGTGAATATCAACAGATCAGCAAAACTCACCTTGAAACATCCTAAAATTAAAGACTTTCTCATGAGCATTAAGGTCTTTCATGTTTTCATCCAGCTAGAGCTAACACAAAACTGATCACAAAAAAAGATTTGTATTTAACTGATATTCTGGTGAACTGAAGCAAAGCAGAACAGCTTGTGAATAAGGTGTACAAGGCCAACACAACAGGTATGAGGCAAACAGATTTGCTTTTGCTTGTCTCCTGTCCTTGAGGAAAAGGGGTAACATCAGAAACAGAAAAAAAATACAGTCACATATAGGTTCCCCACACTTTTAGAGGGGGCCATATAGGGCTCTTTAGACCTGCAACACTAAACCCCATGCCAAGAAAGAGTGTGTCAGGCAACTCCACACGTAGACAGCAGCTTGGCAGGACTGAATGAGAAAAAATGATAATTTGTGGTCATTTATATGCCTGTTAGAAGGGTTGGTAACAAATCAGAGGAACAGAAAGTTATGTTACTCATGAAGGAATTTGATTCAGCTGATGTCATGGCAGCCTGGTGACATGACTTTTCTGATTACTGAAATAAAACTGTTGATTAGGAAGGGCAGACTGAGGGCAGTGTGGGAAACACTTGCCAGTTAAGATAAAATAGAAATAACTAAGTGGGAGAAATTACTGAAATTAGAACTCTCTGGAAACACCTCAGAACAGAGGAATGAGTCTACTAAGGGCAAAAGTAGCTTAACAATAGTGTAGGAATATCACTAGAGAGAGGTAGTAAAATTAATGGTAATGTAAAAAAGGAGAGTACTTCACAGATATTTGTCTGCATTCAGAAAGAAGCCAGACTGTGTACATGTGTTACATGGGGTTGCTGATTGACATTTTTGCTCAGCAATATCAAGAGGCTCATAAACAAGGTCCAATAGGGAAAAGATATTTAAAATGAGGACTGTGGCCAATCAACACTACCGAAAGAGATGGTATGATCTCTCTCTCACTTCTATTTGAAGATGGACTCATAGTGTGTTAATACTCCAAAAAGGTAAAGAGGATGAACTGGGTAAGTACAGCCAAATAGAAGAAACAGATGCAAACAGCTATGAGCTAAGGGTAAGAGGGTAGTAAATGATGATTGGCATCCTTCAAAGAACAACAAGAATTTAGTTCCAAGCTTTAGTTCCAGCTTTGATGAGTCCGTCCCAGACATGAGAGATTCAGGGTTTTCCAAGGCATCAGATGCTGTACCAGGGAACAAGGCCGTGTCCTGTAAAACAATAAAAGTGATCCCATAACTGATATGAGAGCTGGAGAAGTGAGAGATTTCAAATACCAATGAATGACCACAGCATGGGCTCCCGGTACAACCCTATGAGAAAAGGAAATAAGTCGACCATGGTTGTGTGTATCTGGTGATACATGTAGGCAGAGATGCAGCAAAATGATTTTATCTTTTTGTGTTCATGCATAGCACTGGAAAGGTTCCTGCTGAAATAGTCCCTGACGTGCAGACTTGTGGGACCAAGGAGCAGCTTTGGGCAGAGGACACTGTGTGCTGCCCCCAGGACACTGCTTTTCCCCAGGGGCCACTTTTAGCCACTGCTGCAGATGGGACCTCGAACTATGCAAACCTTTAGTTACCCAGTAAAGCCACTTTTACTGTCTTCTGTTGTCTGCACGTCTGTCTTTCCATGTGTGCACTCTTCAAAAGAATCTGAAAAGAGGAAACCATGAGCCAACCACCTACAACAGCGGCCTGCAAAGACCAGAGCAAACTCCATCCTCTGTGAGATTCAGGACTCACTCTGCTCTTTGGTCTTTTATTTGCTTTATCCATCACATTAAATCACTCCTCAGTCCACTGTGACTGTATGTAGGCTGATTGCACAAATATTTTCACAAAACACCACTTGTTTCTTGAGTTCCTGACTATCACCGCAGCCTCCTAGCTGTGCCAGCCCAGGTCTGGCCTTGAGCATGACCTTTGGCGGGGTGCATGGGCAGCAGACGTGTTTCAAACCCAGCTGTCAGGAGTATTTTTCCATTTGATCCACTACAGTTGTCTGTCAAAAGACAAAAATAGCCTCAGCACCAGGGACTGGGACTGCCTTCTGACAGCCGAGTTCCCCAGTCGCCGGGTCAGTTCCCCAATTGCTTTCCTTATGAAACATAGATGTAATTTTACATATACTTGGCCTGCTTTTGGTGGGAGAGGTACAGGCCTCACCCTCTTCCACACCTCCTCTCTTCATCATGTCTTCTCTCCAGAGGAACCAAAATCATCAGAGGAACTTACAGGCACAGACTGGTACCCGCCACTGGCTGGGGAGTCATATATATGTATTTATCCAGATGTTTGCTGGACATTTTGTCCAGAATGATCCTGTGAGAGACAGCGTCAAAAGCTTTACTGAAATCTAAAAACATTACATCAACTGACTTTCCTTGATCAAAGATTATTATTGTGACTGATTACCTTATCATAAAAGGAAATTAAATTTGTCAAGCAGGACTTTCCCCTCATGAACCTGTGCTGGCTGTGACCAGTGACTGTCCTGTCTTCCAGGTGTTTTTCAGTAATGCCCAGATTATTCTCCATAACTTTACCAGGCATAAAAGTGAGACTGCTGAGGTGTTTTTTTACTGCTCAGCACTGGCACGTAGGAAGACTCAGCTGTAGGTATCTAGGGGCACCGATGATAAAAAACGCGGTTTCTGAGGAGAGGAAACAGATTGTTGGTTAGATGAGGGCTAGAAAGAGGGAGTTCATGTTAAGCATCTACTAAGAACGGCTCCTGGGAGTTATGCCTTTTTTTGTACCTTGGATTTATATGGAAGAAAGCACCAGGAACTAAACACTGCTTTACTTTGGGTGGGAAGGTTAAAACAGGTGTTCGTTATGTATTAAACAGGTGTACTGCTTTTGTATAAACAAAGCCCTGGCTTCTGTTGGGTCCAGCCTGATAACTGGGACAAAATACCATTGGAAGTGACCAAACACATCAGGGGACTGGTGGGGTCTCCATTTTCTGCACCTCCAGAGCACAGGTGCCCATCTCTGCAGTGGGGGCTTTAAGCCAGGGCGATTCAGACTCAGCACAGAGCCCAGACCCAGCAGCCACACACACCAACACAGGCAGAGATCTCCCCAGTCACAGACCTGGCCCACTTCTGCACACACTGGAAATCTAAGGGAGGTTTTGTGAGAAGGGGATTGTTTGGGCTGGTTTTTCTTTTGAACCCTATAATAACACTACCCATGTCTAGTTGTGCACACTCTTTAAAGAGCTGGGATTCCCCCTCCTGATAGAAGTTACACAGCAGTCACACTTTCTTTAATCTCCACCAAACTATTATTTCAACATACCACCCACACAGCCAGATGAAAAAGCACTGGTAAAAGGGAATTGTTGTTGTTTCATTTTTTCATTCTCAGAAGAAAACCAAAGCTTAGAAGAGAAGCTCAGAGTCCGGCTTTGTACGTACTAACTCCTCCTTTCCATCTGGAATTTCCCATTAGTTATACCATAAACAAACACCATTCAAATATGCTAAAACAAAGTGAACTGAAATTCAGTAGCAGACATAGAATTAGGGACTACTTGTAATCTGGTGGTTACAAAGAAAGACCAAGAGCTGATGGAATCTGATTTTTCATTTTAAACTATTTTAAATTTCTTATTCAATGAAGTAATAATTCACTTCATAAATTAAGTTGCATTTGAATACAGCTTTTAATTTGATTTTGTGATTGAGCTTGATAAGGTTTTTAACTATCAGAGGCTGCTCCTCTTCATTCCCAAATAATGGATTAGACTTTGAAGAGCAAATACCACCATGCTGTTACCATTTTTCAAAAGGATTTAGGCACTATAACTGATTATTTATTGTTTTGTTGTCCTACCACTGATGCTTCTACTAAAACACCCTCTAACAGGGAGATAGAAGATGGTGTCCTAACAGATGTTATTGCTAGGAGTAAGTGCACAAATCTTAGATTACCATGAGAGGCTCATAAATTTTTTACAAGAAAACACTACAGGGGAACCACAGAACAGTAACAGAAAACACCAGAAGATGACCTTTCTATATATAGTACAGCAGCATACATTCTCTCCTCCTGTTTTTCTGCCTCTGGATTATTAAGAAGCCTTTTAGGGAAAGAGGCCTGGTATCACCTGTGTCCATTTTATTAATTATTTTTTTAAGTAAAATTTCAAAGCAACAAAATCAGCTGATATATCCCTAGTGGCCATTCCAACAGCCAGCAAACAGAAGGAGAATGGATTAGGAGTAGACCTGCCAAAAAGGACTTGGGGGTGCTGAAAGCATCAAAAGCAGAGTGGCCAGCAGGTCAAGGGAAGAGATTCTGCCCCACTACTCTGCTCTTGCAAGACTCCACCTGGGCCGTTGCTGCACATCCGGCTGGACATCCAGCTCTGGGTGTCCCAACATCAGAAGGACATGGACCAGCGGGAGCTGGTCCAGAGGTGGCCATGAAGATGTTCAGGATGCTGGAGCACCTCTGCTGTGAAGACAGATTTGAGAGAGTTGGAGATGTTCAGCCTGAAGAAGAGAAGGCTGCAGGGAGATGTTAGAGCACGCTCCAGTACCCAATGGGGTTACAAGAGAACTGGAGAAGGAGTTTTGACAAGGGCATGGAGTGATAGGACAAGGGATAATGGCTTTAGACTGACAGAGAGCAGTTTTAGATTAGATATTGAGAAGAAATTCTTCTCTATGAGGGTGGTGAGGCACTGGCACGGGTTGTCCGGAGCAGTTGTGGATGTCTCATTCCTGGAAGGGTTCAAGGCCAGGTTGGATGGAGCTTACAGCAACTTGGTCTAGTGAGAGGTGTCCCTGCCCATAGCAGGGAGGATAGAATAAGATGATCTTAAAGGTCTCTTTCAATCCAAACTATTCTATGATTCTACAATATTATAAATTGTGCTGCCAAGTGTTAATAGGAACAGCCACTGCAAGCCTGCTGCCGTTCTTTACCAAAGCTACCAAGATCTGACTCCATAGCTCCAGCTCAGTAATGACTCCAATTCATAAAGCATTTTAAGCACATGCTTCAGTTCTCAAGGCAGCTGAGCCATCATAACATTGCTGCCAACCAACTTTGTACCACCTCTGGCATTTATGGGAGCCTTGATTGGGCCAGTTCTTCTGAGTTAATGGCAGAAACCCATCCTATTGTTTATTTTTCAAAGGGAGCTGGACCTTTCCTTTTTGATAAAAGTGCATGGTGGTGCTCCAACAGTTATTTAGATGCTGTGTAAAAAACTGCAGCTACGTTTGTGCAGTGCCTGTAAGAAAGGGGGTCTGGTCCATGCAGCAGCATGTCCACTGCAGTGGCACAAATAAAAAGTATTGCAAACTGGGCTCAATAGGAATGTCAGGCCTGGGTGGCTCTTTGGAGGGCTCTGCTGGAGCTCTGACTGAGAGTACAAGCAGCTGTTTTCAACAAATAAAAATGTATGAAATATGAACTGCATCGGGGGGGTAACAGGTGGGTAACAGGACATCAGGAGGCTGATGACCAACACTTCTGCCATGGCAGCTGTTTTCCTGGTCTTTAAAGAAGTCCTGAGCAAAGGGACTGCCTGGCTGTGCAACGTCAGGTTTCTCCAGGGCACCTAAAACCATATGTAGGATACCAATGGCTGCTCCTGCAGCTACCTGCAAATACTCATGTTCAGCTCTCTGGAAAAAAAATGAGCTTGTTTGTCACTGCCCAGAGCCCTCACTGACATGTAGGCATCTCAAGCATCTTGAAACCAAGCAGAGCAAAGACACTGCTTGTGTCTCTGGACCATCTTCTGTCTTCTTTTGTCTTTACAGCATTTTCCTCCTATTCCTGAAAGTGCCAGGATGCCATGATGGGAAGAGAAAGGGCTGTTGCAAGCCAATGGAAGATAGATTTTATGGGTGTTCTTGTATTAGTGGGGGGGTTTTTTTGGTACTTTGGAGCCTAACAAGACATGCATTATTTTCACCCATATATCTGCTGCATGTATTCCACAAGCTGGAGCTCCAGGATGCAGCTAGACTGCAACCTACCTCTCTCCTGCCAGTGATCCTGTTTGCCTGGCACCTGAGTGTTATGTTGGCACCACACAGCATGACACTTTTGCTCAGTCAGGTCAGTCTGGATATTTAATCCTGTAGAATTATGGGAATTTCATGCATATTCATTACATGTAGTTATCTAGGGTTTGGTTTTGTTTTTTGGGGTTTTTTTGATTTGTAATAATACCTGGGTCTCACACAGTATCTTTTTGCCACTTCATCTTAAAATACCTTCAAAGGAAGTGGATATCACATCTGTCTTTTAAACAGAGAAAACTAGAACTCAGAAAGAGATGAGATTAATGAAAAGAGACCACAAGATCAGTCCAGAACTGAATTATCTGTTTCCTTCCCATTATTTGACAGCACACTCCAGCAAAGGTGGCTGAGAATTATAAAATATTTGCATTTCTTAAAATGTTGAAGGCTGCAGTTTTGCCTGTACTGAAGTTTCATGCAAAAACGTCCCACATCTGGGTAACCTGGAGAACACAGATCTTTGTGGTGTCAGGGTCCACCTGCTCCCACTCTGCAAAACTCACCCTAAAAAAGCTACCACAGGTATCACTCTCACACACCGCAGACTGCAGGGCAGACAGACTTCCCATCCTCAGTTTCACATGTTAAAATATGTCTGTAGCACCTCAGCACCGGATGAAGCTGCACCATCTGTCTTCCCATGAGTAGCTCTATTTACCAAAATGATTGAAGCTGCTAATGTTAGGAGAAAAGGTGATGGAAGAGATGTCTTTTAGTGCTGAAGAATCTTTCCAATTAATATGGTTGCTTCAAAAATACATTCTCAGGCTGTAAATTAATTGCCTAAGTGAATGGAAACGGCTGAACACAAACAAAAATTCTGGATGTCTATACAAAGACCAACATACATAGGAAGATATATAATACCTTGAAAAACTTGGGCTGGAGATCGAAAGTCAGCGTTTTCAAGGGTGATTTCCAGTAGATTTTTCTGTGGTCTGTTTCCTCTTTATGACAGAGTAAGAGGATCTGAAAAACTGGTGGGGAAAGAGGGGAAAAAGCTTGGAATTTTTTTCCTTTGAGTGTATACATACCTAGAAATCTCAAGGAAGGCCATACTTCCTTTTTTCAGACTGTATCAAGGAATTTATCTGAGAAAAGGCAAAGCAAACATCTCAAGATATGTGCCCCACTAAATCTTTTGCTTTAATTGAGGGCTGAACATCATACCTTCATCAGGCACTTTCCTTTCTCCAGAGTTGTTTATAATAATACATTTTTTGTTGAAACACTTTGCTGAAAGTGTTCAAAAAATATGTTAATTATGACACTTTGGTCCACAGTTTAGTGGTGGCCTTGGCAATGCTGTATTAATGGTTGAACTTGATAATATTAACAGTCTTTTCAAACCCAAATAATTCTATTCTATGATTCTAGCAAAGACTGGAAGGGGTCTTTCACACCCACCGGCATCCCTCAAGATTCAAGAGAAGATGCCTCAAAAAAGACATCAGAGGCAACCATCTAACTGCAGGAGATGGTTCCACAGCCTGGCTGCTGCAGAACAGTGTCATTCATACAGATCATACCCACATATGAGCCTCAGTTTTTCCACTGGAGGTCAGTGACACAAAGGAAATGGACCAAATGAAGGAACAAGCAGTTGTAAAGTAGAACCTGCGCAGCTCTCTTGGCTCCCCCGCAGTCAGGTGGATCACAAAAAGTTTGGCAAGGGCTCACGAAAATTAATTGTGCAGAAAGGTTCTTCCTGATGGTCCTACGGAGATGCCTGCTGCTGGCAGGAAGTGTGTATCCTACTACTTGCTGAGACTCATATCATGGAAGGGTTCACTTCACATGAAATCACAGAGACCTCTGAAGTCTTCTCTCAAAAGAAACTTTTGAGAAAATCTGAGAAATGGAGCACAGGGCTGACAACTTCTTCTGTGACTTCTCCATCATACAGAGCTGTTGAAGTTCAGATCAGTGATTCAGGGGCCAGTTTGATTTAGACAAGAGCTGTTATGCCCAGGGTGATTCCCAATGTATATAAGAGGGAATTCCCAGTGCAGAACAATCTCAAGATGATGCAAGTTGCCCATTTTAATATATAGGGACATTCATTTGAACCAAAGGACTCACATCCTCAGTGTCCATCTGCGACTGCAGACCTCCACAACACATCGTGCTCTGGAGAAAAACCAGGACATTAAGCCCTGTCCCCAGTGAAATCTGCCCATATGTTTTGTTGTCTTCTTGCCTTTTTCCTCCCACTCCTCCTCTGTCCCATTTCCTTTTCCTGTGTGCTTACATGTCAGCCCCTGTATGTGCAAATCAGTAAACCAAACCATTTACATAGTATTATTTTCTATGTTATCTCTGTTCTGCAAAGCGTTTCCTGCTTTCCTGCCAACAGCATTTTCTAAGGTGCCCCTCGGCACTGAGCCCCAGCGTGGTCGTGCCAGGGATAACCCATGGGTACCTGCCAGCTCTGTGGCAGCTTCCCCTAGCAGGGCATCAGCTTCCTAAAGCCACCCACCCTCCCAGGACTTGCTGCAGCTCTACAAGGTGGGCTGCTGAATATCTTTGCTGTGGAGAGCTGGCGGCGAGGGTCCCTAACTGTAGCAGAAGGATCAGATGCAGTGTAAACGCCAAACACCTTTTGTATCTCTGCTGCACCAGCTTGGTCAAGCCTAGCTATGGATAATAATGATGGTGGCTAAGGGCAAAACAGCAGGAGTAAAAAGCAACAACAACAAAAAAAATTGGATTTATGGCATTTGCGTGGGACTTGGTGGATCCAAAACTCAGGTTTGTCCAAGGCATGCATTTTTGTGCATGTCAACTCCCAGTCCTTCAGCCACTCCACATCCTAGGGATTTCAAATGGGAGGATAAATTTTATGACACTGTTGTATTGGGTCTGGCTGAGCTGGAGATCATTTCCCCATAGTAGCCCTCAACCTTACATGGTTGATACAATTTTTGCATTAACCTCAGAACTGATAACCAAAAACATAAGAGCCCTGCAGTCACACAAAACTTTGGGTGGCCACAATAGCTGTTTGCATAGGGTGCAAAAACAGCTTGAACTTCCCTCTGAGTTTGTGAAGGTTAAACCAACTTCAGCTGTTGGCCCAGAACTGCTGCTAGTTTGAGTTAGTAAAAAAAGATTATATATGTGTATTCTTTGAACCGCACCCTTTTCCACCCACTTCACTGACAACTGTAACCTCCTTACCCCTGTAGGTGTTAGAGTTTCCTAGTATAAGTGGGGGGTTTACAGGAAAAAAAGCCAGACATGTCTGTCAAAAGGCTGCAACACAGGGCTCATGTGTGGTGTGAGAGGGATGTTTGGAGATATGTGTGTTCGGAGGTGGAGTTCAAAGCGTGGAGACAAATCCACTGAGCTGCAGCACATTCACTGCCTCAGCTTCGGCCATGCCACTGGCAGCAGGATGTCCCAAAGAGGCTGTTAGATATGACCCAGCTCCATGCCCCACATCATCCCAAGGGCCTCAATGCACAGGCTGGCACCTCTTCACTCTCACCATACAGAGAACAAATCTATTGTTGCCCCAGAGAAGTCAGTAGAGTCAAAGGTCTCTCAGTTGCCACTTGGCAACAAGCTGCGCTCTGCCAGGGAGCTCCTGACAGGGAATACATCAGCCCCAGCGCATGAAGGGGTAGGACTGTCAAACATGATAGGGCTTTTTTTTTTCAGAGTGAGAGATCTTTCCTTGATGAAGGCATGATCAGTCACTTTGTGGATTCCACACCTGAGGGACACAGTACACCACTGCACCAGTGACAACTGAGGATGACCAAATTTTCACGTGCCATTCACAAAAACAGGCAAACTTAATGCAAGAGGATTTTCCAGTGCAGATGTGAGATGCAGGCATTTATGCAACCTGACTAACCAGAAGGAATCTGACTGTGTCAACCCACCCATTATGTGTAGAAAAGCCAGTGCATCAAAAATCTTAGCAGCTGAAACCCCCACATTTTGCTTCCAGCAGCAGAACAAGAAGGTTTCTGCACTCCCTGCTGTGAACTGGGTGTGCACAGGAAGCCAGAAAACCATGCGAGCACTTCCCATGCTGCAAACTTAAAGCCATATTCTACCATTTTCCAAGAAAAATGAACCTCAGTTACTTGGGAAAAGATGCACAACTGTACAAAATTGTCTTCCTGGGTAATCTTTTGCAGAGCTGTTATATGACCATGACTCTGTGTTCAGCTGCAGGTGGAGGTAGGAGAGGCAGATGATCTGAAGTTTTCTCCACTTATAGGTTCTTGTTGGTCACAACCAGGGGAAGAAAACATTAACATGCGTTTTCATATGCAGTGGAAGGGAGAAATATCCCACCGTATTTTCTCTTGATAGTTACTGGTCAATGGTGCACAAGTAATTTCTCTANTACCGTATTTTCTCTTGATAGTTTCTAAATGCAAAAAAGAGTGAATGAAAAACTCAAATCTGAAAGTCTTTCAAAGACATTGGGCCCCAGCAGTCTTCCACAGTTATCTGTGTTTACTGGTTAATGGTGCACAAGTAATTTCTCTATCACAGTGCTGTGAAAATCCCCACGAATGTTTGTTGTAATGTAGCACTGAGTTAAAACAAGGATGGACTCTTTTTTCTTTTATTCTTTGGACTGTCACTCTGCCCCAGTAACAAAATGATCAAGAATGCAGAGAAGACGTGCCTGCAGCTTACCTTGCTTAAAAGTGCCACCATAAAGGCAACTAGCTAAATAGCACACAGAAATTATATGACAGAAAGAAATATTCTTAAACTGTCCAATCTAAACTCAATGAAGGTAAAAGAAACATTTCCATTTACTTCAATTTTATTTAGACAGAGGCCAGAGGGTTTCTGCCTTCTGCTATAAATAGTTCATCTGATCTTTTTTCACTGCCTAGATATGACATCACTACAATACAGCTCAGTCCAGAATTTATACTACTGTACTGCTTGCAGTATCTCTACCAAATACAGACTAAACTTACTTCAACTGTTTGGTTTAGTTTTACCACCCACGGAAGCTCTAGATCTGTGTTCATCTCAGTCACAGAAGATCTTGTCAAAGGTTTTTTGAAATCTTGGCATCAGTCTTCAGCTTGCAGGGTGGTTGTGGGTGATGTCGATTGCAGCTGAGAGAAGCATGAAGCAGCAGTGACTCTAAATATTAATATTTTTCAGGTTTGACTGGAAGATTCAAGGGCAAGAGATGTGTCATCTTCCATTTCCCTATGGAGGATCATGCAATTTTCAATGTTTCATCACTAAATTTAGTTGGAAAATGCTGACTATCCTAAATCCTACATCAGTGAGAGAATAATCAGGCAGGTATTTGACTCCACAGTTGACTGCATCCAATTGGGAACTGTGACATCAAATATACCACAGGGGAGCTCACTGGTTTCAACAAAAACTCCAGTTCTTCAGGTCTGAGAGCACTTTGCTCTTTTCTGTCCCACATCTCTGAATGAAGAATGGTCACCTACAGAGCGAAATCAGCTCTAGTCATCTCAGAAACATAATTCTGTCCTTTTTTTTTTGTGGTTTTCTTTGGATTTGGTCTCTATACAGAGGAGGACCAAGATGAAACTGTGTGTTTGAGGAAGTGCACAGACTTGTTCCAGCCCTATGTCCAGTCAGGTTGAGCTGATATAGATAGAAATTTCACCTACTCTCTTCTGCAGATGGAAACTGGCTTCAGCCTCTTTTTCCTCAATTCCTTCTGGATCCAGAGAATAAATTGCTCTTCACAGAAAGACTCATCTCCAGAGACCCTCTCCAGCAAAATGGAACAAAAGTAACATTTTTCACATCAGAATGAAAGTACATACTAAGCATTTATTAAATTTTTCAGCAAAAATGTTTTGCTTTTGATAGAGATATCAAAAGTAAATTCAGCACTCTGGTTGCCTTAGGTTACCACCCAGTTCCATCCTGTCCTACCTTAGCCCCCGGCAGCCTGCAAGCACTGACAGACCCTCACAGGGCCCTGTAAGCACCTCACTGCAAGTGGAATTGGTAGAAATTGGTGGGTAACTTGCCTGAAAACTTAATAGCTCTGTTCATAACAGACTTTTGCAGAGTCACACACAGCATCTGCAATGACACATGGAACAGGTCTCACAAACAAGGTCTAGGCTGGCAACGTAACAGTGGGATCTTCTTCCTCCTTCGCTTAAAGCCTGTGCTAGAGCACTTGGCAAAGATCATGTGCTCCTTTGTATCAATGCTCTTTGCTAGTCAGGAACTCCTGCAAAGGAACATTTCTTCTTGAAGCTGCTCAAACCACCATCTCATTTTCAGCCTTTTCTAGCACTGCTGGCACCAGAATAATCTCTCCCCCCTGTCACCACTCCCTTCTATTGGGCTCTAATACTGACTCTTACCTATTTCAATATCTACCCATTTCACACATAGCCAGGGGATTACCTCCAGTCTACAAATAAGGAATAAGCACCTACCACAGGCATCCTGCTCCTGAAGAGTCAGGAGGGTTTGGTTCACTGGTCTCTTGCCCCTCCAGGGCACGTCAGCACAGTGATTAAGGTGCACTCTCAGAACAGGAGCCCAGACAGAGTCTGGCAGCCACAAAAGCATCTTCCCACCCCTGTACAAGTGGCAGAATATGACAGCAAACACTTTCCTTTTTAAGGCTTCTTCTCCTCCTAGCTGCTCTCCTGACAGCACTGGTCAGCCTCTTTCTGTGCACACCCAACTAAACGTTGGAGAGTCTGGTGGAGTTATGTGCTTTCTTTTTAGCTCGTCACTTATGACTGCACGTGGGGGAAGTTAGACACTTCCTGCAGTTTTTTCAGAGCAGCCTGTGAGTGCAGCAGGAGCTGGAGCACCCCATCGTCTCCTCTGCAAAAGCAAGAAAGTAAGTGTTCTGTCTCCGAGGCAAGGCATTGCTTCTGTTTTGCATCATTTTGCTTTGTTCTGGTTTGGTCACTGCTTCTCCATGCTGTGTGTTTGTGCTTAAGAAGTGCAGACCCTGTTGATGTTTCACCATAGTCTAAATCTCCTTGTGATTGATGTAACAGAGAAAAGGTGTTGCGGGGTCTGTATTAATTAGAGTTCAGTGCAGTTCGTGAAGCCTTTCCTATCTGTCTTCCTCACAAATTTGCTTTCCTGTAAAAAACACATTTCTCTTATAAATCAACTTTAGTTCCAGTCAGGGATAGATTAGGATTGAAGGATTTTGGCAGGATACAGGTTGCTGTGAGGTTAGATTTAGCTATTACTGCAGTGCATGAGCGATGAATACAGAATTATAATAGAAATAAGAATGCTGGGTTTCTTTTGAGAAGAATTCACAGCCAGCCTTTCTTCTCATACTTAGTCTGCTGAAAAAGCAAGGCAGGCATTTAATTGTGAAGTTTAGCTGCTGGTCTATAGTGACTAATTTGATATACTACATTCCTTCTTTTTCTCCATCTTTTATTCGCTCAGTACTGCTGATCTCTGGCACTCAGAAACATGAGGACTGAGTTAATATTTGGGATTTGACTACTTTGCCAAAGACCAAAGTGCATCTGGTGTTATTTTAAACCTGCACTTCCCATAATCCCATTTAGGTCCGCTGCTACCTCTAAACCAGCAGCTCCTTAATTTCCAGTAACCTCATTGTGATGGGGCGGGGGCAGAGTTAGGGTGGCCGGTGGGGAGGCAGGGGGAGAAAGAAAGAAACCTACTTTTTCTGCTTGTTAGCACTTAATGGGCAAGACTAGTTTTCTTCTGAGAACTTTTCCACAGCTCTGTACACAGGACACCACATTTACAGAAATCTCACCGTTTGAATTGAGCACTCCCTTCTGTACAGATTTCTGCCTGAAACTGTAGATGGCTCTTCTAGGTTCAGCGTTTCCTATGCCCCTCGGGGACACATTGATCTTAGGGCCTCATCACAATCATGCAAATAGCGCTGCTGTCAAGTGTCAGGACACTTTGGGAAATATCCAGTAGCTGGGATTTTTACAGCAATAACTTCCAGTGTAGATCCTAAGCATCCCAACAAAGAAGGAAGTGCTCATTGTGGCAGACGTACAAAGAATCAAGAGAGATCAGAGCTGAGGGTTCAGACAAGATGCTACAGATTTAGCAGATGTGAGTTGGGTTACAAAGACGTCAGAGACATGTGTAGGTGCAAAGAGGAGTCTTTGAGCATCACAGTTTTTGTTGGTATGACTAAGGTCTTAAGGGGAAAACCCTGGTGCCAGTATGAGATTTGGTAGTAGATATAGGAGGAGACCCAAATGTCAAAGAAGGAAAATGGAGGCTCCCCAATTAGTTGAATCACAGGACAAAAGGGAACAAAGAAATTGAGTTTCATGGTAAATGGAGAAGGAGGAAATATATGCGTCTGAGTTCAGAGGACTGTTAAATACCATCTTTAAGCACCCTGTTAAAAACAGGATTGTTTTGAAGGCACAGTGGTTATCACAAGGCTTTGCAGATCCTACCTGCTGAGACACATCCACTTTAGACAAAAGTAAAAAAATGTTGAGGGGAAGCTAGCTAGACTTCTGTGAAAACCAATATAGCAGTGCACTTAAGTCTGGAAGATCATAAAACTATTTTGGGCATCTTTTTGATATGTTTTTCCCCAGCAACCTCTTCAGTACTTATGATACTACCACAGTGGTACAGCTCCCATGTCAAAGCAGCTCCCACACAGTGGGAGTGCCAAGACCCTCAGGGCGAGAGTTAATCTACTATCACAAGGTCAAAGCTCAACACTGTCTTTGAGTTTTTCTGTTCCTGGCAAAGAGTGGCCATCCTGTCCATGCTCACACTTTGCAGTCCAGTTAAGCCATGTTCTGACTGGGGGATTTCAGAGGGATGAAAGAGGCAAACACATTTTGGGAATGCAGAAAAATCCTGTGATCCCTGTGACTGTCACAGTTGCAGTGAAGGTGTCAGTGCAGGGTGAAGGGAAGCTTGTGAATTTGGGAGTTTGATCAGATGTGCTTGGTTATGAATAAATATTCTCTACAAGTGTCACTGCCTGGCAGCACTGGACATCTGAGCCAATATCTTCTGGCTTCCATAGGAACTTCAGCAAAAGAAGAGGCATGAGTTGCCACTTGTGAACCTCCTGGTATGAAAACCACTGATTGACTTGGGACTGAGGGAGGAAAAGCAGCAGTGGGATGGTGAAAGGCAGGAATGAACCTTGGCAGTACAGAGACCACATACAGGGAAAGACAGACCTGGGTGAAGACAGGTTGTCAGGATGAGAACAGGTCAGGGATGGAGGACAGAGCCTGGGCTCAGCAGTGACAGGCCAACAGCATGCAGGACCATGCTTAGGTAGACACAACCCTTAATAAAAACAAACCAACACATGACAAACAAACAGAGCCATTAGCCAGGCACCATACACCTCCAAATTAAAACAAGCAAAGTTGCATACTGCAAGGTAGGATAACTGAATGGTCACTAAAACTCACGCTCTCTACCCAACTCTGCATTGCTCTGTTCTGGTGTGGCAGCAAAAGAATTCCCATAGCCTCTGTGGACTCAGCAGCACAGAGGTGCTGAGTGCCAGCCAAGGGATGCCACAAGCCATAGGTGTGCCCATGCCACATGTGCTAATCTCCTTGCCTACCTATGAGGCGATGAGATCCAACCTTCACACGTCTGAAGGTGATGCCCTCCCAGCAGGAACAAGTCTCTTTCTTTACCACAGGGTGACTGTGGTTGTCCTCTGCTTGCTCAGGACTTGATGACCTTTACTGATGCCTTGCATTGATCCAGGTGTCACACCTGGCCATGTGCTGGCATTCACTGAAGGGTGAAGTGCATGGCCTCAGTACAGAAATCTCCAGCAACTCCAGGTGAACAGTTGTTGCCCCAGAGGTGACTTTGAGTCACGATAGTTTTGAGGTTGAAAACAGCTCTAGTATGGGTTTTCTGTGGCTTCTAATGTGTTTCTAACTGCAGGTGCCAGAGGTTTGGCAGGAGCGTCCTGTTTGAAGGCCCTAGAGGCCAAGAGTAAGGAGGTCCATAAGTAGCTGATGGAGAAGTCCTAAAGCTCAAAGGATTACAGCGCACAGTTTTTTAAGGGGTAGACCTGAGGGTTTGGACATAGGTCTTGGTGCTTCTTTGTTCAGCTGCTTGAAGTCAGATTTTCCTTAACTCTGGCAATTAGACACACTCAGCTCTAGCTCCTTGTCTTGTTAAAACAGCCTGCTCCCCAACACCCCAGCCTGCTCTTCTGGGAGTCCAGGGCAGTATTCATCCATATGTAAGCCCTCACTGCCAAATCTACAGGCATTTGGCTGTGCTTTGGCATCCATGAGCGCACTGGGACAGGAGAATGGAGTTGTGCATGGGAATCACCCTTCTCACTCCCCTTTTTCCAAGACTTTGTCATCCTTTTGGCTTGACAAGCTTTATAGTTTAGCTTCACATTTATGACAGCTTTTCTGGGGTTCCTGGTGGCCCTCCTGGCCATGAAACCATTCCCCTGGCTCCAAGACCCTTTCCAGGCAAGCTGGTAGGTACCAGGGAGTAAATCTCTCCTCCAACAGCTGCTCTCTAACAGTCTCAGGGAACACTTAGGAACTTTGCTAGGTCCAAAAGTCCCAAAATTATGAGTCACAGCCTTTGAATTATGAGGCTGGACAAGAAAGTCCACAGGCACAAGTGGATTTTGGGGTCTATTTTTCATCTGTGAACATCCCCTATATGCAGTGTATGACATTTAAATAGTTTTACCAGCTTTTAGATATGTTTAATGAGATGGTTTTAAACCCTGTATCAGGATCTTCTGTTAACATGTTTCTCTCCAACCCACCTGGCTCTCTCCTGTGCAGTCCCTCTCCAGGTCGTGTAACATGGCACTAGGACACACAGCTTAGGGAAGGATCACTATTTTAAGCTGGATGCCTTGTCAACCTTGAATTATGACTGTTCCGCTTGTTGATACCACAGGTGCTTATTTTAGCAAACTAGTACAGTTACTACTGTTGTGGGATTTGCAGATTGTGGAAAGGGGGAAGTGGATCTATGTAAAAACACCTCCACAGAAGCATTTAAAAATCTATAGTTTCAAAAAGTTCGTGTCTATGAACAGAGTATCATGAGACAAATCAAATGTCTTCCTCTCATCAGAAATGATTGCTGAGTTCCCCTCCTGAAAGGTAATTGGTTAATAGCCTCTCTCGTCTAACAAGTATCTTCTCTGTTTTTCTAAGACTGTTTGTATCTGCAGTATAGAGTTAAGTATTAAGGTTGTATAACTAATCCCAGGGTCTTGCTGCTTCCTTACAGTAGTTATTTTCAGCCTGCAAATGCCCCATAAGTCGTTTTAATCAGCACTAGTCAAGAGAGGGGTTACCTGCTTCACGATGCTGGAGGAAAGGTTTTTTAAGATGGAGTTGTGCTCAGGCTGAATTCCCAGTAAAGACCTGTAATTTAAAAACACTCTTTTTTCTCTACAGAGTTTTGAAACCATAGTTTTAAAATTATATATTCATATATTACATTCAAATTTGAAACAATGTTGTTTGAAAATACTTTTATGTTCAGATTTCAAATTACATAGCTTCAAGTCCTACTATCCTGTGTGTCTCAGTAAAGCAGGGCAACTAAGTGGAGTCATTGCTCGTTTTCCTTTTTTATGCTGAGATTTGCTTATAGGAGTGACTGACTTCATCTGCTAATTTGTCTATTAATAATGGAAAAAAAAAATGAAGCAGTTCACTGACAAGCTGGGCTTATGGGTTACGATCTATTTTTATCCACAAAGATACCATAAACATTTTTTCCTACTTCCAAGAACAGCAGAGCAAATATTCCACGGCAATCTCTTGTTTTGTATTCAAGTTAAGAGACACAAAAGCTCAGGGCTGGAAAGTGTCATAGTTCATAAAGTTTACGGGCACGTAATATAAGTTCTGCACAAGAAGGAGAAGCCCAGGTTGAGACAAGGAGTGATTTTGCTGGTGACGAGTGTCGTGGGCAGCGCATTTGTCACGTCTGGGAACTGACGTCTTTCGATACTGGATTTGAGTGGCCAGACTGACATCCTGGTGATACTCCCGTGTCAAATAGTTCCAGTACCACATGCTAACAAGGAAAGCACACAAAACCCTTCAGGAGAAACTCCTGTTCCTCTGAAGGCTTTAACACACGCAGGTTGTTTTCATCTACAAATATTGGGGACAGGAAGGAAGGTGTGAAGGAAAGGTTTATTTTAATCCTAACCATCATTGCACTTGTTTTAGAGTGTTCTTAATATCGCATAAATACCTCAAAACTTTCAGCTCTAAGAGCAACCTTTGGCATAGAAGGATGATTAGAAAAAGAAAATTTATGAAATAAAGCACTGTGCTCCTGTAATTGTACTCATGTTACGGATTTCACTGTGTCTTTTTTCTCTGCTGTCCCTCTGTATCTCATGTGAGTTAGTCCATAGACTTTCAACCAGTTTCTGTTCAACTCTTTTGCTTTTCTTTACTTCTCTCTTCTTTGTAATGGTATCTGTAATTTTCCTTGTTATTTTTTCTAATAGGGGTTATTTTTATCACTCCAACTTCTCTGTTGGAAATTTAAACAGTTTTACATGAGCAGCTCATAGACAAATAGAGAAAAAAGTAGGCAACATAAAGCCTTTTGCTTTCCCGCTTGTTTCCACTTCCCTTTTTACAATTCAATGTTACTAAAACGACTTTTCTTGGGAGAAGATTAATGCAATTGGCCCAGGAGCCAGGAGCCACCAGTTAAGTCACTGCAGGGTCAGGTGAGCTACTGGTCATGAAAAAGGAAGGGAGAAAAAGTTGTGACAGACAGGTAGTGAGTCTGGTGTGGCTGTGATGTGAAACCACATCCTCACAGCGTCCCAGGCTCCTGATTTGATTGCCCATGAGCTGTGTAAGGCACTGCTGTAGCATAGTTCAATGCTCTCTCATGCTGGGTAGGGGAGAGGACAGATGACCATTGCACAGGCTCTCGTGCACATCAGTGCCATGTTTTGGTCCCTGTCCACAATACGGAAGATCTGTTCTAGAACCGACACCAGTTTGGCATTTGAAATCTGCCACTTCCCAGGAAAGCCTGAGAAAGAGCATCTCTCCATTCCTCCTGGTAAATCCAGGCCACCTGCCACGAGGAATGCAAGGTGACTGGATCAAAGAGGAGAGGAGGAAAGGACAGTCAATCACACTCTGGTTTCGCAGCTCCACTTTGCAGCAAGACACTTCTGCTGCTTTCTCACCACACCGCAAGAAAACGGGTTTTCATCTTTGTCGTGCCTCTTCCCTCCATTCCCTTTATATTTGGGTATCTCCTGCCCTTTCCCAGGGTTTTCTCTCCATAAGTTCTCAATACATTGGAGCACCCAGGCACTCCATGTTAGGAGTAAGAAACATAATTATCTATTTAACTAACAGAGTGAACATAACACAATTACATTAGAAATGCAAGAGTGTAAATAAAGAGCACACATGCAGCACATCTTCCTTAGCGGATTACCCCATCTCCCAGTGATTTGTGCTCAGGTGCTTCCTGAGCCAGAGATGTCTCTGTCTGGGAAGATGAGACGTTTTGCACATCTTGAAGGTGACAAACGTGCACATGCTGACTGCAGTTTGCCACGTGCAGTGAGTCTCACAGAGCAAGAAGCCTCAGACTGATGATAAATACATGTTGAGCTGCTGAGGCAAAACATGGCCAGGACCTGAAGTAGCACGTGGTTATGGTTGGTGAGACCCAGGAGATAAGGAAAGGCCACAGAAAGGTGAAAACAGCTACTTTGGAGAGGCTTAGGTCAACTGAAAGCTACTGAGCAGGGAAGAAACCTAATTCATTGGAGAATCTTGTAGCTCACAAATGTGTTCTTGGATATTATTCGCCCTTGAAATCACAGCTACACTTGACCCTTTATAAATACCTGACAACTGTTGGATGTGATAGACCTTTTAAGATCTGCTCTTCTAATCAAAATTGCTCATCAGAAATATTAGCAGAAAATGGTGTGTGGATTTTTCAGCTCTGTAATTATTATTATTTTTCATTTGAATTAAGATCTGATATGCAGGTTAGCCTAGACACCACAGAGGAAGGCAAGAACTGAGAATCTGATGGGCTGAGCCAAGGATCAATCCAGTAAACTCCAAAGGCCTGAGGAAAAGACAGCAATGTGCATTCAGTTGAAGGGGGGGTGTAGAGGCCCAGAGAAGTTGACTTTAGTCAAGGAGTGGATTGTAGTGGTGTTTTCTTCCCCTTAGGAGAGTCATTCAGCACATGCTTTTTTTCTACAGCTATGGCTGCAGTGTGTCAGCCAAGGCATTGCTCTGGGCACCTGGCAGTTTCATAAAGATGAAGGTCTCTTCAGCTCAGCCCCAGCCCTGTGGATTAGTCTCCATATGCCAAACACTAATGAAAAAAAGCACGCTCGTGCAGGCAGCTGTGAAAGTCACAGGCATCTCCTTCCTGAGGCTCTCTCCCAGGTGCTGAGAATAGGAAGGAGACTTGGAGCAGAGTGGGAGGGAAGAAGGTGAAAGAAAGAAGCAAGAGAAACAAACATTGGGAGCATATGTCTACAGCAGAACTCTTCTACCACTTCCTTCCTGCCCTGCACCATCAGCTGCCCCAGTAGAAGCTGTGCAGAAAGGAGAATATTCAGACAAACACAGGGTCAAAAGAAGCGTGCAAAGCCCAGAGAGAGGAGAGGAGAGAGAAACTCAACCAGTCCTGAAGGTTTTTTCATTAAGGTGCTGATGAGTAACTGAGATGGTGTGTGACTTTTGCCATGTCCCTGCCCTGGTTGTCCCCATCTGCCTGCCCCATGAGTTGTATTCACCTTTTACCATAGAAGGGGAGGTCTCCAAGGCCCTCTGTGGTGCACAGGTGAACAGCAGCTCCGTGGTGTGCAGCTGAACAGCAGCTCTCACATCGGTTAGGCATGTCTGAGTTGAGGACAAGCTCTTGTATGTCAATTCATAAGTGAAGTCTGGGCAGAGAACTGCTACTGACCCTGAAATCAAACACACTTTTTATCCCGTCACACCCTCCGTTTGGGAGGTGGCCCAGAGAAAACCCCTCCTCTACACCATGGGTGTCAAATGTTCAGCAGCAGCAAAAACCTCAAGTCATCACCAGCCTTGATCACAACCAGTACTTTTGTAAGTTAACACCAGCTCTCAGTCCACTTTCACTGCTAGGAAGGAGGGAAGTAACTGCACTCTCTGACACATGACCTGGCAGCAGCCCAGCTGATTACTGTGATGTCTTCCCCACACAGCAGTGAGGATTCTCTTCTACATGATTCTTAAGATGGGACAATATTGGATCCTTTGGAACTTTTTTTTGAAGGCATGAATATGTCTAAATTACTCTACTTTGTATTCATCTACTTACTTTTGTAGGCTGAGCTCCATGTGAGATTTTGGATGCAGGTGACACAAGGCATGACAAATGCTGGGGCTTTTAGCAACTGCAATATGATTATAGAATGGGGAAGTAGCAGATAGGAGAGGGATGATTTTGTGTCCAGGGACAAAACTTCAGATTCCCTTTGAGAGAGCTTCAACATACCCATCAGACTCCAGTCCAGTTATCAGAGGTGGAGGGATGTGACCCTCTGGAAAGATACTTTGGCCCAGCCAGTGTAGCAACCACCAGCCTGTCAGCACAACAGTGGAGGAAGACTTACTGTGGGGAAGTGGAAGGCAGTCCCAGAGGGGGGGGTCACACCCTCCACTGTACTTCTGTGCACACAGCACTTTCTCAGTTCCTCTGTCTGAGGAGGAGCATTTCAAACATCCCAACCTCAGGGAACAGCTTATTCTGCTGCTGGTGCTGGGGATGGCAGGTACCACTGGCCTTGCTTGCCAGGACATCTTCATTCAAAACTGACTGAATTGGGGTATTTGATGGAAGTGAACTTCTCTGAACACAAGACAGGAGATCCTCTCTTGGTGTCTATGGCTGTGGCCAGCACTGTGCTGCTGTGAGGGTCTTGCTGCCCAAGGCAACCTGTGTCCATTTTCTCACAATGTTGTGATCATTTAGTAACCAAACTAAGTCAGGGGACCTGACTGCCCTTCAAACTCTATGGATCTTGTAAGGCAGGTGCCCTGATAATCATTCAGTGTGGAGCTGCTTGTGCCACCCCAGGGACTGCTCTTGCCCACATGGAGGGGAAGAAATGGCCCTACCAGCTTGTCACCCTCCCAGAGATGCAGGAGACAATCCCACTGCACTGGGAGCAAACTGCTTCCCCTTCGTCTGCTCAAGATGGGCCCAAACAAGTAAAAATTAAATGTTCAGAAGCTGCTAAAAGCTTCCCTCCTGCATGAACTCAGGGTTAAAATAATTGCACACACAGAGTATGGACTGTGAAAGCCCATGTGCCTCCTCTGTCTGAAGGGCTGTTTCTGCCAACACATCTCCTTGTGGAGATAGCAGAATTACTTATGCTGGAGCAGGTGTCCACTCATAAGAGAATCCCCAAAAGATTAAGCCAGACAAGACCTCTTTCTGTCAAGAATATTATACAGTGGACATCTTCAACTCATAAATCGAGCAAAATACAATTTTTAAGGGCACACACCACCATTACAGGGCACCCACCTCCATATCTCACTATTCTCTTGAAGAATACTTCTGCACGGAAATCATCCTATGACTTTGCAAGAAATGCTGCCCCTAGCACTGCTTAACATAACCCAAATGCCAGGTCTGCGTTTGTGTATGGTCATCTTGAAAAGGTAAAAAGATTTTTGTAACCACTCCTGTTCAAAGAAAATTAAATTTCTTTGCCTCCATCTCTTAAACATGTAAATTCTTCTCTTTGATCTCATGTACATCCTCTAACTGCCCTTATTTCCTGTTGTTTCCCAGAGGTATCAAACAGATGTGGTTGGCAGTTTCACTGACTTTCTATGATGGGTGTAGTATCATACTACAAATTTAACTTCTTCAGCTATTACTCTTTAAAAGGAGGGAGGAGAGAAGTGTGAATTAGACAGACCTGACCCACTGTGCTGCAAGCATGGAGGTACACACCAGTGGCCAGATTCTGGTTCCTATATACATGGTAGTCTCTGACACAACAGCACAGTTGGACTTGATTATCTTAGAGTTCTTTTCCAACCTTATGGATTCTATGGTTCTGTGAACTACCATCACCCACTTTAGATGGTTCCCCTACCTGAGTGACCATAAATGTTGCCTTCATTTGGAATTTTGTCTCTGAAAACTCCACAGTTTGCATTTTTTGTTACTCAGTTAAAAAATAAAAATAATTGAGGACTAATGCCCTGAATTTACTCTGGGAATTGTCTTTAGGATCAACAGCTCAGTCTTATTTATGAGGCATGGTTTATTGACAGTCCCCAACACCCCATTTTAATAGACAGACACCGTTCTTAATAAAACAAAATTTCTTGTAGTCAAGAAATTCCTTGTGGAAAACAGCACTTTTTCCTGGAAGTAAATCAGACTTGACTCTCAGGGGGTCCCCACAGAAGACCAACAGGACTTGGAAAACTTGCCTGTCTTAGATGTTTCCTCAAGACAAGCATCCCACTTGCTCCCCTGACATGTCAAGTGGGCACCAAAGGGGCCATAACCTTTACTGACACATTTTTAAGTGACGCAATGCTAACTTTCTACCTTATCTTATGATTCTCAGGAAACACAAGCTGGAATAAGAATAATGGAAGATTGTCTAGACACAAATGATAGCTCCACTTGCCCAGGAATTCCCTATGAAGAGAGCCAGCCACTTCTGGTTGCTGTTTACAGCATCGTTTTTTCCATAGGCCTTCCAGCAAATTGCTTAACTTCCCTGCTTACATTGGTACAAATCCAAAGGAATAAAATAATTGCCATCTACATTTTCAGCTTATCGTTATGTGAGCTGATGTATATAAGCACCTTGCCTCTCTGGATTGTCTATGTGCAAAACAAGCACAGGTGGACCATGGGGGACACTGCTTGCAGAATAACAGGATTCATCTTCTTCTGCAATATATACATCAGCATTCTGCTTTTGTGCTGCATTTCTCTGGATCGTTACGTGGCACTGGTGTATCCTCTGGAATCAAGGGGGAGAAGAGGACAGAAAAAGGCCATCATAATAGTCTGTTTTCTTTTTGCTGTGGTTGCAGTAATCCACATTCCAGTGTTTTACATGGAAGATAACCAAGAACACACAAATAGAACCTGCTTTGAGACTGTGCCACTTGACATAACATTGGCTTCTTTCAGCTTTGCTAGATTCCTATTTGGATTTGCCATACCCTTCACAATCCTCATTTTCACAAACTACAAAATTTTTCAAATTACAAAAAGCAGCAGCAGCTTGACTTGTCACCAAAAAACCAAAGTGAAGTATCTGGCTATTGCCATTATTGTAATTTTCCTCATCTGCTTTGCTCCCTACCATGTGGTACTCATAATAAGAGCCATACACTTCATGTTTCATCAGAATTGCCCTTGTCCATTTGAAAAGAAGATATATTCAATTTTTACAGTGTTTCTGTGTTTAGGCACTGCAAATGGTGTAGCTGATCCAATCATCTACGTGCTGGTTAGTGAAAACATCAGAAAAGATTGTTACAGGAGCCTAAGGAGATGGAGATGGAACTCATCCAAGCTAAATTCATCCACTGATCACAAGACTGACAGCAGAAAATCAAAAATACAAAAAGAATCAGGGGAAGAACAAAGAGAAGAAAACAAAGAGCTAACAGATTCATCCAACATTCAGAGGACCTGTACTAGTGGCAGAGACCAAGAAGGTGGCAGCTAGCAGATAGATGTTGAAACAAATAAGAAGTTCCCAATGCCAGCTGCAGGCTGCAGACTGCAGCACACAAGTTATTTATATGCTCATATCATCCTGCATGTCCTGTATGGATCAGCAACTCCTCGAGGACACTACAGGAGCAATAATTCTTATTTCTGTTTGTCTCCTGCAACAAACTTTGCCCACCAGTATCATCGGTAAAAATATAACTTTGCTAAGGATATGTGGATTAAATGAAGTAATTTACTTTGACTCAAATTGAAATCCTAAAAGCTCATTTTTTGAACTAATTCTTTTGCTCACATGAAGTAAAATCAGTTTTATCATCTGAACGAAAAAAATCCCAACCCACTGCTGAGGAGAACAACGTATCATTCTTATGGCTGAAATTTTTGCTTCTTGAGGAGGTACATGTTCAGAATCTCATAAATGCACTCTGCTGTTACTGTTTGTGGTTAACCAGTGGAAAATATTAAAAATGAGCAACTCTTTCAACAAGAGCCTTGAAAATGTTTCTCATACTTCTATATGCATTGCGCATTCTTGGGGAACTAAAGGGCAAAATGGTGGCCTGGTAACACAGAATGACAGTATTGCTGCTGCATTAGTCAAGATCCTGCACTGTCCTGAAATTCTTAAAATGTACAATTCTAATGCTTGATGGTTTACAATTAGTAAGTTTTACTTGTTTTGCAGTCAAATCTCAAATGTACTGACATATATAGAAAACTTCCACATTTCCAAGTGGAGTCAGGGACTCTTTTATGCCATCTCTGAACATTTGCTGAGCTTGTGTTTAATTTCTGATTAAGCTAACACTGTCTGTAAAAGAGCCAAGTGCCTGACTGACATGGAAGGGTTGGGAGCCTGAAGAGCACAGTCCTTTCTCTGCATAGCTGGGAACTCCCATGTCCCTCCTGGACATGCTGGAGGTGCACACAGGAGACCATCTTGCAGCAAATTTCTTATTTGCTTATTACCACTCTTACTATGAATAACTTATTGACAGTAGTTCCCTGTGCCTTCAAAACAGAATTTAAAATTTAAGAATTGTACAAATCTGGCGAGATTTACCTAAACAGCTTCTTCATATTTTTATGTGATCCAACAGACAAAGATCATGAGTCAATCTGAGTACGAGTTTATAGTGTTTCACAGTATCATTCTGTTTCATCTGTAATTTTGTATTTCTGTGATATTTTAAAACTGTTATCCATGTTCATATTTCTGAATTGAACTTGTACTAACCAATGTTAATATTAATGTAAATACATTATTTTTAATATATTAAAATTGCCATTGATATTTCTATATATTATGTTTTAGTCTTATACTCTTTTGGAAAGAAATATTGTGACAAAATGATATTTCCTCAAGTAATTATACTCGAGGAAATACTTGAGGAATTTTTATTACCATTATCTAATTGCTCCTCTGATATCCACCTGTAAAATGTTTTTTCCTCAAAAGTAGATCACATAATACTAAATTGCAAAAATGTGAAGGTCTGTTGAGATGCAAATGAACAAATTCTGTGTTTCTATTTTCATACACATCCGAGAAACCAAATTCTCTGAGGGATCAAGAAGAGATCAGAATATCTGTAACTTTGCTGAAAATCAAACTTTCAGCAGCAGCTGAATACAGCTCATAACAGCCCCTGTCAGCCCCAGCACTGGTGACACATCTCTGAAGATGCAAATGCAAACTGCCCCAGCTTCAGGATTTTCATAGTCTAAATGTAAACTCTGATGAATAATTGCAGTGAATTTAGAAGAAACCAGAGGAACAGGCTTCTGGACTGATTGAAACTGATGCAAATTAGATATTGACCTCAATGAATTTAAAAATCTCTCTGATGTTTTTCCTCTGATAAAAAGTGAGTGTCTAGAAAGGTGATTGTCCCACTCTACCGTGCGCTTGCGCGGCCTCAGCTCAAGACCTTTGTCGCAGTTTTCAGAGCCACGATACAACAGGATATAAAGCTACCAGAAAGTGTCCAAAGGAGGGCTACAGAGACAGTGATGGGTCTAGAGGGGAAGCTGTATGAGGAGTGACTGAGGCCACTTGATCTGTTCAGCCTAGAGGAGAATGACGGGAGATCTCACAGTGGGAAGCAGAGGGGCAAGTACCGACCTCTTCTCTCTGGTGACCAGTGATAGAACCCAAGCCAAAAGCATGAAGTTGTGTCAGGGGAGGNCGTGCGCTTGCGCGGCCTCAGCTCAAGACCTTTGTCGCAGTTTTCAGAGCCACGATACAACAGGATATAAAGCTACCAGAAAGTGTCCAAAGGAGGGCTACAGAGACAGTGATGGGTCTAGAGGGGAAGCTGTATGAGGAGTGACTGAGGCCACTTGATCTGTTCAGCCTAGAGGAGAATGACGGGAGATCTCACAGTGGGAAGCAGAGGGGCAAGTACCGACCTCTTCTCTCTGGTGACCAGTGATAGAACCCAAGCCAAAAGCATGAAGTTGTGTCAGGGGAGGTTTAGGTTGGATATTAGAAAAAAGTTCTTCACCCACAGAGTGGTTGGGCACTGGAACAGACCCCCCAGGGAAGTGGGCATGGCCCCAAGCCTGCCAGAACTCAAGGAGCATTTNAGGAGAATAACGGGAGATCTCACAGTGGGAAGCAGAGGGGCAAGTACCGATCTCTTCTCTCTGGTGACCAGTGATAGAACTCAAGCCAAAAGCATGAAGTTGTGTCAGGGGAGGTTTAGGCTGGATATTAGAAAAAGGTTCTTCACCCACAGAGTGGTTGGGCACTGGAACAGGCCCCCCAGGGAAGTGGGCATGGCCCCAAGCCTGCCAGAACTCAAGGAGCATTTGGACAATGCTCTCAGGCACATGGTGTGACTATTGGGGATGGTCCTGTGCAGGGCCAGGAGCTGGACTTAATGATCCTTGTGGGTCCTTTGCAAGACAGGATATTCTATAATTCTACAAGCCAACATTAGAGCCCCGTGCCAGAGATGCAAGGGACAGGCATTATCAGGCAACAGCTGTAATTCTTTTGCCTTACTGAAGTTGCATGCTTCTGTAAATTACTATATTGTTATGCATCTTCTCTTAATGAAAATTATTGGAGCTTCTTTGTTCAGACACACTCTGAACCAAAAGCCTCAGAAGTGGCAAAGACACATGCAGCCTGATCTAGCTTAGAAATTTACCTAGATAATCTCCAGAGGTGCTTTCCAAATAATTCTGTGACAGATTACTGAAGGTATTAGGGTCAATGTATCCACATGGAAAAACTTCAAATCCTGACTTCTTTGGATAAGTAGAAAAGCAACTTTACAGCTGAGAGAGGACATACAGAAATCCTATTTTGTGTTGCTAAAATAACCCATCAGATAAACTTGATGTTTCTTATCTGATAAATTAAAGCATGCTATCTGGTTTGTCAGACTGTGCCATGCTGGAAAAGAAAAGGCCTCAGCATTGGGATACATGTCATACATGTCAGGGACTCAGCAAAGGGCACTACTCATGTCAGAGCAGCTCTCAGGGGTGGACTGAATATGTGGGTCTTTCCACCCTTTCCTCCTGCAGAGACATCACCCTGCAGTGGGCCTGCAGGGACTGCTTCGTGCTGTGAAGAAAGATTCACTTGCTACATCAGGTCTGAATCTCAACACAGCTATTTGGATCTGTGTCACAACCTACTCACTCAACTCAAGCTACAGGATGACGTGGAGAGTGTACAGAACCAAACTTAGGCTCTGCCTCCCAGTCTGGTCTTTAGATGTTCAGGTCTCCACACATAAAGCTCAGAGCAGGTGAGATGCTCATCAGTGTACAGGGTTGAGATGAGAAAATTTCATTCTCCTTTGTATTCAGCATTTACCCAAGTATAACTTCCATCATTTAGAGAAAAGTGGGCTGCTGAATAAATAAAACATTATTTTATTTTTACATGTGTCTCAGACATTCATAATGTGCCTGAGAGATAAGGGTTTTTTGCTGATTATTTTAAGTATGTAAAGCATGAAGTGAATAATTTCTGGCTATGAACTAGAGGTGGTCAAACTAGTTTTTGGAGACAATATCTCTGATCTGTTTGCTTATTCATCAATTTCAGCTATTTCTAAAGACTGCAATTTTTTATGTAAATGTTTGGGGTAAGTCACTTACAAAACTCTATTTCTGACTAAGAAATACTTTAATGTTCTGCATTAAATTTTGCTTCAAGAGGATAGTTACACAAAACAGGCAAAACCCAACATGAATTAACTCAGACTGTATGTGTGATAAAGTTTCATCTGCAGTTGGTGACCTTATAGCTGGTCTCATTTAGTCCCTGTTCTCATGTACAACCCCGTATCAAATCTTTGGTGGGCACTGAGTGATGAAACCTAACTCATAGCCAGCTTTTCAAAAACGTCCATGATCTAATGGCTTCTCTTCATGAGCATATTGTCATTCTACAGCTCACACTGTGGGATAGGTCTTTTAGGAAACGTCCTCTATGTGGGGAAACGATGACAAAGTTCCCTGACAGGTTGGAATGCCTGTCTTATTTTCAAACCAGCAAAACCAAAGGTAGCAAATAAGGGTGGAGGGATTGCATCAGAGAGATGTGTTCCTCCTTGGTGTGCAGGTCAGCATCCCCAAAGTTGGATCTCCCAGTATGTCTTCTGCAACTGATGTAGACAGGATGTAATACCTACTAGTCCTCTCCATCTCTTCAAGTGCCTTCTGGGGTGGTTTGCATTCCTCTGCACTCCCTCTTTCCCTGCAAAATGAACCTCTGCACAGGAGAGGGCGCTTCTATTTGCAGCAGGGGGATGCAGCATGGTCTCATGATTCAATCTTCAAGGGACAAGAATATGAAGCATAAAAAGAGAATTCTGTTATCCCAAATGGGACTACTATTGTGGTAACAGATGTTAGTAGCTGCTATCAGGAGCTATTGGCAAGAAAGGGTAAGACTCTCACCTTATCATGTCTCATCTGTAATTCGGATCATGGATAACTGTTAGGATTTTACTCTCTTACTCCATCCTGTAAGAAATTCTCTGAGGTAAGGAAGCAAAAAATAGCCTTGCAGACAGACAGAAAGTCTGCTGAGGAGAGATGATATGGCATGTGGTAAGAATTGTATGAAGTATCACATGAATATTGTCTACAAGAGCAAGCTCTCAGTACACCACAAAATGATCCATCCTGTTTGGTAGCCTCAGTCTGTGACAGGGCTTGTGCATTTCAGCCCTTGATCACAGAGCATCCCTTCGATGTTCAAAGGTCTGTTTCGAGATATTTTGTGGAGGGGGCTGAAGAATCAAAGAGAAGGGAGATACTGTGGGAAAAGGGTGCTGTGTGATATACAAAGTCCTGAAAAGCCTTGTAAACCTGAAGTCGCAGATGTTCTGAACAAATATGCAAATATCCATGTTCAGAAAGCTACTTAGAAATGCAGCAGCCTGTATCACAGTTCCCCATCTGTAAAATATGACACTTCTTCCCTTGAGCATTGTCTGGCTTCTTGGTTTAAAATACCAGCCCTTACAGGAGATACTAGAAAGAGTGAGCAGGTGTGTGGTATGCATATTCAGAGTTTATTGCAATGAAGCAGTGAACAGCAGTGGAGGCAAATACAAGGTATTAAAGCACAAATTCTAACGAGTTAGCACTTTCAGGGTCAGATTCAAAGTACTTTATTTCCTTCTATTTATGCTGGGACACCAGAAAAAAAAATATGCAGACTTTCATTTTAACTTTGTGTCTCCTCCTGGTAACATGGGCACTAGACCCTTGGGGAGTTTGCTGGATTTTCTTCATTGGGTGTTTGGAGGTGTTTTGTTGTTTCCAAAACATAAGAGTGATACTAATCTACAGAGCTGACTTCCAAACTGGAAACCATCAGGGCCAAGTACACTCAAGGCTCATAGTACCTGCCTGGGTACAGGACTGAAGGCATCAGTAACACTAATGGGATTTGCTATTGCACTGATGTACACAATAGGCCACCAGAAAAAATCTTTAAAATCCTTAGTTCTTGGAGACCTATCCAAGTGGACTCTGCCTCTCTGGCTCTTCCCTTCCTGGTACTGTTTTCATAGATGGGGAAGCACTTTCTCAGCACCAGATTTCTGGGATGAGTCTCTGACAATGTGAGTCTGATACATTTGAGACAAGAGAATGATTCTTATTCATTTGAGCTTATCTATTTGATTAATCTGGGGGAGACGGTTGCCTTTCTTAAATATAGTTGGGAAGACTAGGCTCACACTCCCCACTACAGCTAGTTTTTATTATTGTAGGCTTAACATTTATAGGGGACTAGACAATATGTTTGATAAAGGATATTTGATGAGGTATTATTACAAAATCCTGTAATTTTCCATTTAGTTGTATGTACAGTTTCTGTATACCTCTAACTATTTTGTTCAACTCTTTCCTATAATAATGCTTAGGAAATTGGACAGTCCTCAACTCTCAGTGGAATGGTGCAGTTCCCTGCACCTCTGGCAGTAACTGCTGTGCACTGAGGGGAACAAATGAACAGGTCTCAAACTAAACTCAGGACTGGACACAGCAATATACAAAAGGGAAGAAAAATGTACATTAAACAACAAGGGAACTCAGGAGTATCACTGACTTCTTGCTGTCTTGACCTGTGGGAATGGCCCATTGAAAAAAGTCAGGAGATTCCAGGCAGGCCAAGAACAAATCTCAGGTTTCTATCAGAAACAAAGGGGCAAATGGGGAACTTCCTCTGTACACAGGGGTGTGATACATGTAGACTGTAATGTCATAAAGGTTTGATGGGAAACTAAAGGTCAGAAGGCCACTTCAGTATCCACAAAAGCAGAATTCAAAGTGATTTTGTGACTCAGCTTGGGGCTTTCCCTAATGAGAGGCTGAGTGGACCCTACTTGCTTTATTAAAGGATGAGTCATTCCCTTTTCTGGACAGAAATATTCCCCTCTTATGAGAAGGGAGAAGCTGGAAATTATACTAAATATTTGGGTTTTTAGCATTCAGTTTCAGATATTAGACCCAGTTCTTAGTCAAATTCCAAGATGACAAATAAGAATGTACGAGGGACAATCCCAGATTTGTTTTTTTTTTTAAATCTGGAGGTACTGAAACTCACTACAAATAAATCAACGTGAAGTTAAACCCAAGCTGTGAGAACAGGCCTCCTCCTCCCTGAAGGCTGTGAAAAATTAAATATGAATCTGAACTTCTTCTGCTGTACCATAGTTTCAGATCATAATGACTTCAAACCTCCTGAATTTGGAGAATTTTGGGTTTTTTTAATGTAGTAATGCAGCTTGAATATATTACACAATGTAAAGCAATATTAATATATAATCCTGACCTGTCCATCCTTCAGTATCATATCTAATTGATTTGCATGAAGAAAAGCTCTTTGAAAGCAACATACCATTGAAATATTCAACACAACAGTCATGTATGGGTTGTGAGCCTACTGCCTCTATAGTGAACCATGCAAAAGATTCATCTCAGAAATTACACTAAGAGGTTCATTTCCCCTTTCTATATTCCAGCTTTAGTTTAGGATAAATTTCTTTGTGTTTTCTAGTGTAATTCAAGCCCTGATCCCTTTCAAGTCACGGGATGATGTTTTTCCGGGAGTTGTGTAGTCACAAGAGGGCACCAAACTCTACCCTATTTCTCCTGCTGGGCAGAGTGGACTTCAAAATAGAAGAGAAAACATTAGTAACGCTCATATCTCTTAAGTTCACATCCTGTAACCATAAGTTTGTAACACTTCGTGCTGTTTGGTAGAACAGTCTGTACAGATGAGTGTGTGTGTGCTGTCGATTGCTGTTGAGCCAGACACAAGACCAGCTTATAATATTTATCCAAATATGGCAGAAACACTCAACCTTTCCCAAATGATGGCTACAAACAGGCTGAAAAACAAGAAGAAAAAAATAAA
>VYXB01006199.1:0-99791 GCA_013397135.1 Pachyramphus minor
TGCTTCTTTTAATGTGTTCTTTTAATGATGGGCTAATGTGTGTCATTCTACATAACCTAGAATAAAACAGGAGTATTTCAATTGTAAGGGACCCAAGACAATCATCTAGTACAACTGCCTGATCAATTCAAGACTGACCAAAAGTTAAAGCATGTTGTTAAGAGCATTGTCTAAATGCCTTTTAAACACTGACAGGCTTGGGACATTGACTACTTGTCTAGGAAGGCTGTTTCAGGGTTTAACCACCCTCTCAGTAAAGGAATACTTCCTAATATCTGGTCTATACCTCCGCTGGCACCGCTTTGAACTAGTCCCACACATCCTGCAGTTGGATCCTAGGGAGAAAAGATTAGTACTTCCCCCTCCACTTCCCCTCCTCGGGAAGATGCAGAGGGCAGCCAGGTCGTCCTTTAGCCCCATATCTTCCAGATAAAACAAGCCAAAAGTTCTTAGCTGCTCCTTATAGGAGATTCCCTTGTGACCCTCTCACCAGCCTTGTTGTCCTCCTTTAGATGGATTCCAGAACTTCACATCCATCTTAAATTGTGGGGCCCAGAACTGCACACAGTACTCCGTGTGTGAGGCCAACCAATGCTGAATAGAGTGGGATAATCATCTTTTTTGACCAGCTGGTGATGTTGTGTTTGATCAACCCCAGATGCAGTTTTCTCTCTTTGCTGCCAGTGCTTGCTGCTGGCTTCCACTGAGCCTGCTGTTGATCAGCGCCTGCAGATCCCTTTCTGCAGTTTGCTCTCCAGCCACTCTCCCAACTTATTCTTGTGTTCAGTGTTACTGCATCACAGGTGCAGAACCTAGTATTTGGACTTATTCAATCCTTTTAATCATAGCCTAACACTCCAGTCTGTCAAGATCCCTCCTGCAATGCCTCTTTTGTTTCTCGAAAGAGTGAACAGCACCTCCCAGTTTGGTATAATCAGCAAGATTGCTAATGGTGCATTCAACTCCTGCACCCAAATCTCTGACAAAAAGACTGAACAAAACTGGCCCTAGGATTGAGCTCTGAGGAACACCACTCATGACCTGTTTCCAGTCAGATGTAGCCCTATTCGCTGCCTTTTAGCCCTGCCATTAAGCCAGCTGGACAACTTGTCCAGAAGGATGCTGTGAGGGACAGTATCAAAAGCCTTTCTAAAATCCAGGAAAACTACTTCTACCATATTCCCTTCATCCATGAGGAAGCTGACCTCATCATAGAAGGATATCAAACCAGTTAAACAGGACTTTCCCTTTGTGAGCCCATGTTGATTGTGCCTGATGATCGCATTATTCTCTAAATACCTTTCACTAGTAGCCAGCATAATTTTCTACATAATTTTTCCAGTGACTGAGGTTAGACTAACAGGTCTGTAATTCCTTGGGTCTGCCTTTACACACTTTTGTAGGTGGGAATAACATTGGCCAGTTTCCAGTCAGTAAGGACCTCCCCAGACTCCCGAGACCTTTGGTAAATGATTGAGACAGTGCTACCATAACATCTGCCAATGTATTCAGAACTCTGATTAGTTCTGGTTCATGACCATGAAAGAAACACTATATAGACACTTTTGGATTAACTCAAAATTGTCAGTTGCCCTGTGGGAATAGTCCATGTCCCCGAATACAAACATCATTTATTCATCTCCCAGCTCTGTCAGTTATGATTATTGACACATTTTGCTACAACACTGGCACAGGTTCCTGCAGCTCAGCAGGCTAGTTGGGAAGGTCCACTTCCTGGGCTGGAAGGTGACATTTCTTTGCATGGAACAGTGTCTTCTGAGCAAGCATTTATCTTTTTTTCTCTTCTCTCGTCTCTGTGGCATGCTCAGGCAAGCTTATTGAAGGTGAAAGGGGACAAAGCGTACAGGCTTGACACTAGTTTTAGACTGAGAACCTTAGTGGGTGTGATCTGTGAACAGATAAGTTGTGGATGGACCCTCCCTGGAAGTGTTCGACACCAGGTTAGATGGGAGTCTGAGCAACCTGGTGTAGTGGAAGGTGTCCCAGTCCTTGATGGGGGGGTTGGAATTAGGTGATCTTTAAGGTTCCTTCCAACGCAAATCATTCAATGATTCTGTATTGGTTTTCTACATGGGTGGATATGGATGCTGATTCCCCAAAAGGAAGCCCAGTAACATGGTTCTTCCAGGTCAGAAATCCCTCTGCTGCTGCATAGTTATTCTCTTCCTATAAAAGACTTTTTGCAAAGTTATCTCAGACATCAACCTCATATTCATTTCTGGGGAGAACTGAACAAAACAATTCCTGTCAAGGTTTATCTGGCTTAAATATTCCAAGTAAATGTCACCATTGAAAAGGATACCACCATGATGAGATGAGAAATTGGATTTCAAAATAATAGGAGCATTACTTCCCTGATGCCTGTAGTCATTTGAAATCAGAGATTCCTAGAATGAAGAGATGATTTTAAGTCATATTCAGCACTTTGGAAATAAAATGTGCAACACTGATATGTGCTTTGACCCAAGATTCAGGGTTGGTACTTAGGAGAAGGTATGGCTTTTCAAAGCTAATTTGCCATGCACACACAGAGGACAGACAGGTACTGCAGACCTCTCTCCTGAAGTGGCTTCCCCAGAAGAAAACATTGAAGGTACTGGGGCTAGAAAAGCAAATTAAATCTCCCCATGCAATGAAATTTGTCTATTTGGCAAGAAAGAACAAATCCCACTTCTCCATCACAACTTCTACCTTTTATGTGTGTATGTGGTATAAATATGGTATATGTAAAAAGGCATATTTATATGTTTATATATATATATATGTGTATGTGTGCACACAAATGGTAAAAGTCATGATGGAGAAGTAAGATTTGTTCTTTCTTCCCAAATAGACAGATACAGATACATGGTAAAATAAAATGATTTTGAAATGTTATTTGACTGGAAATAAGAGGGAGAGGGAGAAATAACATACCTTCTATATATGCTTTATAATACTGGGAGGTACTCAGGCTAGAGTGATAGGGGCTGTATAAGAAGTGACACCAATAAATAAATTATAGTTTTGCAGAAAATGGTGGGAATTTGGAATACACTGTTAAAGTATTTTGGGAATCACTGAACAATTTCAGTGAGTGGCTTTATGTCCATCCACTGGAGCCATCTGTCAGTTAAATGACAGCTCTTCTTGTAAACATAAACAGTATTGCTAGTGCAAATGCATGCGCCAACAGTGAAAGTAGATGTCTTCAACAGAAATAGTCTGTATTCTCTATAAACTCATATCACTCATAGCCCTATTATTACAGCAGGGAAAAAGTACCTATCACATTTTTAATACTTACATGCAGCATTCCTTATTTGTGCAGTGACTTAGCATCACTTGACTCCTTCCAAACAAACTAAATGATGTCATGATTAAGATGTTAGTATCTTCAAACTCACAAACTACTGAAATTTTTACTCCTTGCTGGAAAAGTGGATACATGAGCTCATCCTGAAAAACAAAGTATGGAAATAATCCATAATTTAAAATATCATATATGATAAAAACTGTCATATATTTCTCATTCTTGTTCTATTCATTAGCCTGTTTAACTTTTTCACTTTAGTAGCACCAATACACTTTGTCACTCCTTGAGTTCAAATTATTTGTAGTAAAATCAATTTGATAAATTATGTTTGATAACTACCTTTCCACATAACTATTTTCAAAGCAGTTTGTAATTTTACAAAATTGTTTATCTCTACTAATGAATCTTTAAAAATTTCTTGAAAGAAGCTGCAATTTAATTGATATTTCACAAAATACAGTCATCTATGATTTTATCATTCCTTATTTATTCATATTACTGTGTGAACAGTCACTGATAATAGATGTTGTTTTCTCAGGTTGAGAGACTTTTACTATGAAAATAAACAAGAGCAAAGAGTGGTAAGTATAATTTTTCTGAAGAGAGAGAAGGAATTTGTATCATAGAGGAAGACTAGCAAGGCTACAGACGTTTTTGAATACCTTAATTTGTCAGATCAATACCAGCAAAATAATCTACTATGACCTGATATCTGATTCTTTTTCTTCTTATTGCCCTTTGATAGGTTTCCAGGTTTTAACTAATAGCAATTCTCTATTTGAAACCAGATATCCACCATAACCTTTTACAAAGCCTGTTTGATGAATTTAAGGAAAATGGTAAAATGATACCAGAGCCCTGTACTACACAATTGTAATGAGGCACTACCTGCAGGGCAGTGACTGAACATCAGTGGTGCCAGTTGAATTCTAAGGATGCTAGCAACACCAAATGGTGAGGTAGAATTTGTTACCTACCTGGCATCAACGCCAAAACTTCCCAAACTGCTTTACAGTTTAATACACTGTACATTAAAGTTCAGATTCTTGAGGCAAAATAAGGTACTCACATGCCATTTTAAGAGTCAAAATCCAATATGGGAAAATGCTGGCAACAGTGGAACTCAAACCTGATCCTAAAATCAAAGAAAACTGAATATTCTGTAGCTGGATTTGTCTTGGCACTTTTATGCTGTATTGGTCTCCTTCTTTCACCCTCTTATTTAGGCCCTTCTGGGAAGCATAAAAGAAGAGTTTGCTTGCACGAAGTACAGGAATAACCAGCTAAGCCTCTGCCCCAGCCACATTAACATGCAGGAGGAAGAACTTTTTCTACCTTTTCCCCCCTCATAGCTACACTGTAGTCTCGTAGGATGCAGGCTGTCCTGTTGCAGAGGATGCTGTTGTAAAAGAGAGCAGATGAAGATGGATGTATAGATGAGTGGTTAGGAAACTCAGTTAGAATTTAGTACTGGCATCCTTTCTATGTTGAAAGAGTGTTTGTTTTATGCAAAGGGAAACAGCTTAACAAGAAGACCAAGAGCTTGCAGCTGTAGAATATTGTTGTTTGCTGATGAAGACATTCTTCATGCAGGTAAGGAGGTGTGGATTACTGTCCCTTGAGTTGAGAGGGAGGACGCTTAATAGAGTGCTGTTAATGCTCCTGTCACTCAGGAGCTGGCCCATAAGGATATGAAGGCTTTCAAGTGTCTGAGCCAAAGGTGACACCTACAAGAGGAGAAAAGACACTACTATGGACTAAGACTTTCTGGTTTTCTCATGAAGGATGCTGAAATCATTACCTAGGAAGAAGCTGCTAGTTTAGAGCTCATGAGTGATGGAAGAGTCAGTCTTCCTAAGTCCACAATTATTCTGGAATTTAATGCTGATCTTTTTCTATTTCCCTCTTTTAAGAGGCATACTGGATTAGAGGATGTGGTTTGGACCCGACTTCTCTACCTTCAACTTATTGTCATTTTGAATACTGAAAAAAAATTCCCATATAATACATCTCGGTTATCTGTTCTAGTTCACTTCCCCTGGTTTCATTTCCCACAAAACAGGACTGTAAACTTGGTTAGCCTTACACTTTTTTCTCTCCATGGCCATGTTGTTTTACAGCAGGTATACTGAAACTGAGGAAGGGAACCATGGGAAACTCCAATTTGTTATTTAATTATAAACTTGACATTATACATCATGCAAAATTAAAATCTCTAGCTTGTTCTTGCCCCAGATATTTTAAGAACTCTTCAGAGTTGGCCCTTTGCCATAGATGGCAAAAATATGTGCACTTTCCAGTTGCTGAAATATGTTCATATTTGGCTGTGGCCTTCATTTTATTTGTCACCTCATTCTAATAGAGAGGAAGTCACCACCTCTATCAGTGTGAGTTCTATAGAAAGCCCTGTGCAGTACTGTTTCACATTTTATGCCAAGGGAAACAGCTTAACAAGAAGACCAAGAGCTTGCAGCTGTAGAATATTGTTGTTTGCTGATGAAGACATTCTTCATGCAGGTAAGGAGGTGTGGATTTATGGCTGTAACCAACATGGGAAATCCAGGCCACGATGGGGGCAAAACTAAATCATCTCAAGGAACAGTACTGTGTTTAACTGCCCAGACATCCTCCAATCTTACATCTGTAGAATCAGAAAATCATAGAATGGGTTGGGTTGGAAGCGACCTTAAAGATCATGTAGGTCCAACTCCCCTACCATGAGCAGGGACACCTTTCACTAGACCAGGTTGCTCAGAGCCCGATCCAACCTGGCCTTGAACACCTCCAGGGATGGGGCATCCACAGTTTCTCTGGGCAATTGGTTCCATTGCCTCATCCCCATCACCACCCTCACATTTACTATGGTTAAGTCTAGGGCAGCCCTAGTTCAGGCAGTGGGAGAAGCCACGTCCAGAGAAAGCAAAAAGTAAGGATAGAACTACTGGGAGAATATTTCACTCTGGTAAGAATATGGTTTCCCATTTTATAATTGCAGTTATAAAAAGTGCTAATACAGCAAACTGTAATAATTTAGTTTCTACTAAATTGACCTTCCTTTTGGACTTTGCCAGAAGGCTTGAATCATTAAAGATCATTGAGTTATTAGAGATATTTGGTAGAAAATTACTTTAGGAGTAAAAAGCATTCATGGCAGACTGGATCATAGCTTTAGAAGTGAACCTTATAACTCAGGAGATAAAGTTGACTCAGATTTCAGCCCAGCTGTACTGATCCATAAGTGTGAAAGTCAAACTTACATGTTGGAATGACTAGAAATATCTTGTATTTTTTTCTGTTTAAATCTGAAGATATTTTCGATGCCTGAATTATTTTCTCTTCCCACTTGAAGTAAGTTTTGACTTCAGTAGCTTACTATAAACATGTACTTTCTTCAATCATTAGCCTCAAAGATTGCTCTACAAGAATGATTTCTTTTAAGCTTTCATAAACATTTACTGTAGCATCTCACCTAAATGTATCTCAGCATTCTATTATATCACTGCAAGCAGCTCTGCCCTCTTATTAAATCAAGTGTGTCTTCTTGTGTTCCTGCCACCTTAGAGACACAGGAGACAGTGCTCTAGAATTGTCAAGGGACATGAGAATGTGGCCATTATATTTTATACAGGATGCTAAATGATTAATATTTGTAAATTAACGCATTTAAATTATATGTGCATGAGGCACTCAAAGCCTTGAAAATATATCTGAGAGATATTTGGAAAAAAATGCACCTGACAACTTCTCTTTTCCTATTGGATTCTATTTGGGTTGGTCAAATGAAAAAGAAAGAGCGGCATGTAAGAATTATAATACACAAGATATAGTGTATATGTGAGCAATTATAACATGCCTAGGAAGGTGTTGCAAGGCATAAGGCTGAAAGGCCAAATGACTTTACCCACTTGAGAAATGCAATAATTCCCTGGAAATGCACTGCCTGGAGTATATTATTACTGTTATGAAATGGAATTCATGAATAGAAAGAAGGAAAATGGTGAGGAGGGGGACAGACCTATTCATGCATGTACTGGCTAGTATTAAAGTGGGTATGACATCAGTCACAGCCAATCAAACAGGCTCAGTAATGTCCAAAGTACTACAGACATTTCATAATTAAGTAATGAGACATGACAGGGCATGAATTGTGTTGTATTAATTCTCGGCAAGTGTGTTGTTGTAAGGCAAGAGAATGAAGGCTGGGTGCCATCGGTCCAGCCAACCGTGAATTAATCCTTTCCCATTCTCACAATGGAACCTCTTACTGTGCTTTTATGAAATGCTAATTTTTAAAATATTTATATTGTTAATTAAGTGATGAGTTTCTAAGCCATGATGGCAATCAGCGCAATTCTTTCCATAATTCTGAGCAGTGAATTGTGCTATCCGCTACTCCCTACTCACACCCTCCACAGTCAGCCAAACCAGCTGTTTTCTATTGTCCGTTTGCTAATGTATTCTAATATCCCGCCTCCTAATGCCTATCTCATATCTGCATTCATTTGCATATAAGAAGCATCTAGATATGGCAACAATGGTTAGTTAAGTCCTTTGAGTATATAAAGTGCTATGAAAGTGCTAAATATGGCTTTTGTTTACTATTCAAAGAAAACACTAATGTAGTGGAGGGTATTGTGAATGTCCCTTGTCAGTCAGGACTTTGTTCCCTTCACTATGATTGGGAGCAGTGGGTTTTAACACTAAAAATAATGCTTTTGGGTTTGTTTGCAAAATTAGGACATCCATTTTTCTTTGTTAATAAGTGACTCCCAGTCAGATCCCACTTACTTAGGGTATCAGTTTTCTATAGTATTTGACATAGTACTCTACATCACTCTTTAATTTAATGCAGACCATTTTCTTTGGATAACTTTCGGAGACTGGCTTGGGAACCTAGTGCTGCTGCTTTATGTTTCCAGTAAAGGTTTTGGCTTTGACCTCAATAAGAGCCACCTTACACTTAGTAAGCTCATGGAATCTACATTCCTGAACAGACTGCAGAATATTTATCACTGAAGGCATCCTGAAAAATGCAGCATGGTTGTTTGCAGTATACTCATGAAGTGAGGTGCCTAGCCAATCAAAGAAATCTACCTGGGCCTTTGTCTGCGATTGCTGGCCCTGGCAGTCCTGACATTACTGACAGTGAGAAAACTTGAACTTCTGCAAAGAAATTGCAGAGATGAGTGCCAAGACACTTGTTTTGTAGATCAATATGAAGACAGGAATGCCTAATGCCTAATGTCACTGGAACAGGCATGAAAACCCTGCACTGGCTAGCAGATAGAAAACATGCTTTTGTGACCCTAATACCAGTCACCTTATTTTCTGAGCAAAGTTATCAGAAAGTTGCTTTGGTAAACATCAAACAAACACAACTATTTAAAAATTCTAAGAGGAATTGCACTTCTACATGTTGTTCCTTCCCAAGTCCTTCATACAATTAACTTCTTTTAGATGGTCTGTAATTTTTTGAGAAAGCAATTATTTAATAACATGTAGTAACCCAAACACGTAATTGAAACTGGAAACAACGAAAAGTATTGCCCATATTTGAAACTGCCAGTGTAATTACACGTAGAAAAATTATAATTACCTGGACTGAAATTGTTCTTCATTATTGACAACATCATAATATTGGAGTCAGATCATTTATGAATGATATTCCTGCAAACAAAAAAAAAAATTCTGATTTTATAGTGTAATCACGCACTTGACATTCTGTATTTGGCTCCTAGCATTTTATAAAGTCTGGATTTATTTGTCATCATGGCTTGGCTTCGTGAACGAAGATTTTGAAAGGCTCTACCCACGTGTGCTACAGGCTCGCTGATGGCTGAAAAGGCCAATCCATGACAGACAAGTCCGGTTACAAAAGTTGTCTTTTCTCCTCGAGAGTGATCCTACATGAGTTCTCAAAGGAGGCAGCAGCGTTATAGATAAGGTGTCTCCAGGCCTCCCAATTGGAGGCCAGAGTAGACCAATGGTGATGGTCAATATGGCCAAGGTTGAGATATTGTTTCAGGGAGTCCTTGTATCTCCTTTTTGGGGTTCCTCTCTTGCGACAGCTGGTGGCGAGTTCACCCTAGATTGAAGATTGTATGGAGGCAGCATTGATGGAACCGTTCTAGGAGTCGCCGGTGGTGGCGGTAAATGACCCATGACTCAGACCCGTACAAAAGAGTAGACAGTACGATGGCTCTGTAAACACTGACCTTTGTACTTTTCTTCAGGTGTTTATTTCACCAAACTCTTTTGTGGAGTCTACCAAAAGCTCTGTATGTCTTTGCCAACCTGTTGTCAATTTCTTTGTCAATCTTACCACCTGAGGAGATGATGCTTCCAGGTAATTAAATTGCTGGACTGTTTTGAGTTCTGATTTGCCAATGGAGATATGGGGATGATGGATGACTCCCTGAGGTGCAGGTTGATACAGAACCTCTGTCTTCTTCAAGCTGACTTCCAGCCCAAAAAGCTCAGCAACCTATGCAAAGCAGGATGTTAAACGCTGCAGAGCTCCTTCTGTGTGAGCAACGAGGGCAGCGTCGTCAGCGTAAAGCAGCTCATGGATGAGATGATTTAAGGTCTTAGTATGGGCCTTCAGTCGCCTGAGGTTGAATAGAATCATAGAATCATAGAACAGATTGGGTTGGAAAAGACCTGAGAGATCATCGAGTCCAACTCCAGTCTGTTTACTAGATCATGGCACTCAGCGCCATGTCCAATCTCAGGTTAAAAACCTCCAGGGACGGTGAATCCACCACCTCCCTGGGCAGGACATTCTAATGCCTGACCACCCTCTCTGTAAAGAATTTCCCTCTAATATCCAGCCTAAATTTCCCCTGGTAGAGCTTAAGCCTGTGCCCCCTTGTCCTATTGCTAACTGCCTGGGAGAAGAGACCAATCCCCACCTGGCTATAACTTCCCTTCAGGTAGTTATAGACAGTGATGAGGTCACCTCTAATCTTCCTCTTCTCCAAACTAAACAACCCCAGCTTTCTCAGCCTCTCCCCATAGGTCTTATGTACGATAGCTGATGTAGATCCCATTTTCTTCATCAAGATCTGCTGTGGCACTTTGGAACATCATGCTGAAGAAGAGCGTGAATAGAGTTGGTGCAAGAACACAGCCTTGTTTCACTCCATTAGTTATTTGAAAGGGCTATTTGAGAGTGCATCACTGTATCTGACTTGGCTTTGTACCTTATCAGTAAAATGCTTTCTTTTTCACCTGGACATGTACATATAACTCTATTTCCAAAATCAAAAATTGATTCAGATTTTACAACTGCCTCATTCAGAAGTCTGTTAAGACCCGTCCTTGGATCAAGGAAAACAGCAGTGGTCAGGTAGAAACTCAGTAATATGTCATATTGAAAATTATATATCACAGTGTATATAAATGTATATACAAGTCCATATACAACACAAAAGATGTTATTAAAGTGATATACTACTCTAGATTATTTAAGGAACTCTTCTCAGTCCACCACTTTGAAAAACCTGTTTTCACCCAGTCACTTTGCAAGGGCATGAAGCACTTTTATCTTGAAGTAAGCAGTCATGAATCAAGGCAATGTGGCATTGTTCAGTAAAAGAAAGCAAAATATTTCTTCTCAGTTTTGGGTGACTTGGACCATATCAACATCTGGATGATGCCTACTGGTCTGCTTCTCTGCTGCGTATTTTTTTAGTATACCTTTCATGACTAAGACTTGACCACATTGACAGTGCAGGACCATTCTGGTCCAAACTTTTTATCTTCCTTCATTTACCCCTTCGGACAAAGGAAGTCAGGCTGATGCCTTGGCATCTGGAATCATGGCCACAAGTTATATTTTAACTGTGAATTATTTTATGTGAGGCAAAAAGATATTTTCCAGTAATAGACGTGCAGTAAATTATTTAAACAAATAAATTTAATAGAATTACTAAATTTATATATATGCATGAGATCAGAGTTCCAGACTAACATGTACTTACTGTATATGCTTATTTTTGCTCTGTGGATTTCTCAAGGTTTCTCAAAATTCCCTTGCCTTGGTTTTCAGCAGGTCTTCTGAGAAGGTGTAAATGACTGTTACGGAAAATAACATTATTTGTTTGGGGGTCTTGTGACATATTTGCACTAAATTGAATAGTTATCTAAGTGTCAAAACCAATGTCTTATTTGGCTTACTATCAAGTGCTTGACAAACTTTTCTTGTTCCTGTGGATAGACTGCCTTAAAAACATGTTTTTCTGTTCTAATTCTTGTTTAGCAGAACACAAAGTAAATATTTTGCTCCCCTTAGTGATTCTTACTCTCCCAGTTCACAGTTTTGGTCTGTTGCACATATGTGGGAATTTAGTGCCACTTAAACCATACTTGGTTTCAGCTTCCTAGAGAATGATTCTAAAGCCCAGACATAAGTTCCTAATACTCTTTAGGTTCCTTAGGATATCCTTCCTGGCATCCAGCTGCAGCTCCAGAAGGGCTCTGGTCTCCCACAAATCTTGTCTCTGGCAGTCTCATGTGGAGGGTGTGAGTATCCCAGGATGTTTAAAACTGTACTGAATGACTATACTGAGGCATCTGCTCTGTTCTCCCTCATGCTCCCTGCTCTCAGCAAGCATACCTGGAGCAAGCAGCACAGGTTTATGTTCATGTTTCTGTATTTCTAAATACCCCATGTAGGGATAAGCCGTGACTGTTCAGGAGCATTTGAATAGTCATGAATATTTACATCCTTCTACCTATGGTACAATAAAGCCTGAAGTCTCATATTCTCATTTATTAAACAATCAAAACATACTTGTAGATTAAATTTAATGCACATATTTTTTCCGTTTGAATACATCATGATTAAAAGGTCACGACCTTGATTATATTATGCAATCTGAGAAATCGCCAACAATGTCCACGGTGATTAAATATTCCACTTTGTAATTATTTTGTAACTTTTGTTCTGCTCTTTGCTCACTCTAAAAATTATCATAAAATTTTGAAAGATGTCCTCAGCGCAGAATATGTCCATAAAATATTAAATATTCAATTTTCCTCTATCATGGCTTGAAAAATTCATAATTACATGATGATCCACATAATAACTCATTCTGAAAAGTCATATATGGCACTCCCCCTGTGACTGAGTTAATAATTTACTGCTGTGTGGGATTTTCACTCTGCACTGTTAGTCTTGGGAACATTTATTAAGCAAATGTTCATTTGCAAAGATCAGAATGTGAATGAAGAGGGTAAGAATTTAATGAGGAGTGACAGACAGGTGAACTGATTCCATATAGTTCTTTACTACAGGAGAAAGCAGATAGCTTTATCTTTCATAGCCTCAATAGACACATGAAATGAAATATAGAAGACAGGGGGCAAAAGGGAAAAAAAAGGTACTTTCCTAGAAGGGCCAATGGAAGGATAAATCAGAGGAACTCATTCAGACCAGCTGAAATGGCTGTTCATACTCTGTGCCTTTGGACTTATATAGCAACAATATTCAGACTTTTTATTTTTGAGATATTTGCTCATTTTTTCAATAGAGTACTTTCAGAATAAAAAAAGAGCAATCCAAAAGTACAGGGTCAGTTTATCCAACATTGCATTGTAGTTTATGATTACACTTTACAATTTTCAGACATAGGGAACATAAATAATATAATACAAGAACAGGTATCACAACTTTTATTTTTCCCAGTAAATAATGAAAAAACTTGTTACACTTTAACCATGTAACTTCTTAATATGATTTTTGAGTGTTGTCTAATCAAACACAGGCTTAATAATATTGATCCTGGGTTTTTGTTGTAGAAGAAATTTGAGGAAAAAAATAGCACAGGAAGATTTTTTAATTGATTCAGAGTTCAGTTTTGCAAAATAGTAAGCATGCTGCTCCTGATACAGCAAAGAGCTAATTAACACTTATTCAAGACTTATCAATAATCTTTTGTTTAAAGGTAAGTGAATACAAATTTAGGTGTTTTACTGGCTGGGGAACACCTAATTGAACTTGCCATTACTTAATTTCTCAATCTATTGCACTGGATGGGTAAGGATATAGCATACAACTGTACTTTCCAATGGTGGCTAAATATAAAGTCCCAAATGTTAGGATTTACATCTTTTTATACACTGGGGGGAAAAAAGAAAAATATATTATCTCCTACGTACTAACTGAAATTGGGCAAAACTGAGTTTTCCTGTTGATTTACTTTATTAACTTACTTTAACTTCAACATGGATGTTCAATATGGAAGCAGTTTTCTTCTCTATGAAAGTTTAAATATCTTAAAATATTTTTGGCCTCCAGAGTCCTGAAATATCATTTTTGATAAGTGCAACATTTATTACTGAGATCATTGCCAAGACAAAAGTAAATCTCATAAAGATAAGAATTATTCTTTGGGTGTGCTATATTTCTTTTTTTAATTTATTTTTGGCTTTGGTAGATAATTGTGTAATCAGTGATGTACAGTACATTTGTTTTTTTGAAAATGGAAATAGTACATCAAAGGAGATGTAGGGAAAAAACAGTGTAAAAAATAATTTCGCTTAAAAGTTACGCATTTTGAAAGAGAATTTTCAAACAGTTGGTGTCAGCATCATTTTCCTTAGATATAAAGGCTTCAATTGAGGATGGTTGAATTTGTTTTGGCACTTGACTTGAATGCAGGTTTTAATTTTCAAAGGTCAATCCATGGTTATGCTGGAAGTGAGACAAGACTTCGGCCTAAATTTCTGATGGGGAATCCTAACTTCCACTTTTATCAGTGGACAGTTACCTGACAAACTTAAAAATTAACTGAGATACCATAAAGGAAGTATGAGGTGACATTGGGAGGTGAAGGAAAAAAGGTCAGATGAAATTTAGTCACACAGACTGAAGATATATAAGGAGAATTTTTCCTCTAGCTTATTCCCTAGGTGTGACAGAGATGGGGAAGACCTATTCACTGATTGGAAGAAAAGAAACTCATCTGACTAAAGACAGATGTATGCCATTACAGTTAACTGAGAGAAATAGGCAGCACTTTTATGGCGTAGTCCATTTCACCTGAAATAGAAATTTGGCAAGATTAGTGATTCCTTAGTGCCTGTTTCTGTAAATTGACCATAAAGGATCCCTAGGTTGACTACTTAGACATATCTGAGATTAATTTCATCTGAGGGAACTATGAACCGCAAAGGTGATGTGGCCATGAAAAAAAAAAGAAAAAGCAGTCCTTAGGTATGTCTGTTGTAGTATTCCTCAATACAGATAAAAGAGCATCAATGCCTTCATACAAAAGGTAAGAAAAATTTTGTCTGCAATAACCTGAACTCCTTTGATTGTTATTTTTCTGGAAAGACTAAGTTCAAACTGGAAGAGGTATAACAAAGTGTTACTATGACAGATGAATAGAGAGTCTACTTTGTATTAATTTGGAGGTTCATCAGATGTTAAAAACCACTTTTTAAATGAAAAACATTTCCCCAAAAATATCATCACCATAATTTTGGCATAGTACATATTATTTCCCAACCAGAGAATCCTAACTTCTTCTATGCTGAAGTCCCTCTGTTATCTGGCAGAGCTTATTCACATTTATCACCATTATATCAAATAGCTTGTGCTGAATTTGTGCTCCTAAAACATTTCATAGAGATAGAAAAAAACAACACTTTTACAAAGAGACAAGCATTTGGCTGCAAAACAAAAGTGGGTAGAAGCTGTACAAAAGGACTTTTTGATATCATGGATACCTGGTCTTGGGACTCAGTGATCCAAGAGTCCACATCCAGACTCATTTATTCAGCATTTGTTTTAAAATTAACTCTTAGATATAAGCATCGCTGCACCAGACAAGGTTGTTGTAAGTATCTGTGATTAAAGGAAGCCACCAGCATTTCAAAAGTACATTGTTTAAATTTCTGATAGCTTTGATGGGTAAACATTAAAAAAAAGATTTGGTTGAATTTTAGGTACCTTGTTTGAAGATTTTGAACTTACTTGCTTGAAACTTCTCCAGACACAAACTCTTCTTTAGCAAGTCTCTTCTCCTCAGCTGTTTGCATCTATGAAGAAGGTTAAATCTAGCTGAGTTTCATGGTTTATGTATTTTGAAATAATTTTTATTGTTTGCATTAGATGCATTTTCAATACTAACTTACTGAATGTAGATTGTCTGTGCAGGGTTAGAAGTTAGATGTCAGTGTTCCTCGTGGGTCCCTTCTACCTCAGGATATTCTATGATTCTGTGTCTTTTTTTGTTAGTGTGGGTTTTTTTGGTTTTTTGGGGTTTTTTTTTTGTGCACAAAATAACAATGGGAAAGGAGAAAAAGTTGGGTTTGATCCCGAAACTTTGTTGTAGGTATTTTTGTGAAGTAGAGCAAGAACTCATTCTTCATTCCTCTGCAAACTGGGAGCAATAGTAACTACCAGCCCTTGTGTGAGCTCTGAACACTAGTTTCTGCTGTGGGCACAACATTATTTAGAATAGCTAGGCCACCTGTCTCCTGAGTGATACAAATTTTACCACACTGTGGTTGGTGCAAATCAGTCTTTTGCCACAAGGCCTGGGATTCAGTGTAGTTTATGATACCTGAGGTTAGGTGTCTACATGAAGATGTCCGCCTGCAAGCTAAGTGGTTAATTCCCATCACAGTCAAAGGACAGCCAGAGCTGGATTCAGTTGCCTGAACAATGATATCTGCACAGGGGGCAATTACCAGATAGGTCTGAGGCAGACTTGTAACTCTCCAGAGCAGCAGCTGAAGGCCATGCAATCTGTACTTGCTCTGCAAATTCCCTCTGCAGACTTTATCAATTGCATAAACCAGATGTCCATGCTTAACTCACCTACATTCATCTACACAGACTTTTAAATGCAGAGGTCATAATCTTAACCTGAATCTTGACTCTCAGACCTAATTCAACTTCTTCAATACAGGCATCTAAATAAATATGTTTCAAACTGGACTCCACTGGCTCTGCCCCAGGATATTCTATCTGGTCTCCAGATTCCACTTGGGAAGTTCCAGGGTCTACCATAAGTTCTGTATCAGGTTTACTATCTCACTGCTGGTGACTAAGTTTCATATCTTAGGCTATGTGAAGTGGCAAACAGTTTCTCTAGTGTATTTCAGAGGAAAGGAGAGAAAAAATTCTGAAGAGAGAATGTCAGGTGCCATAAACAACGAAAATAAGGTCCTGTACAATTTTCAAACATTTTTAATACTCTATTTTGGGGGGGGGGGGGGTGTTGTTGTTTTTTTTGTTTTGTTTTGTTTTGTTTGGTTGGGGTTTTTTTAATAGCATTACCATTAAAAGGAAATGTTTCTGAAAGATGTTAGTGTTGAATGTTTTCTTTCCAGCTCATGGCTTAAATGGTACACAGTGTCAAAGAACACTACAGGTTTTGTGTTTTGTCTGTAAAAACAAAAGAAACCACTAAAAAAACCCAAACCCCCAAACCACAACATTTTCTCCAGATAGCTTTAAATTGCTGCTTTCAAAAAGTTGTTTCATTATGCCATTCATGTACTCAAGTTGTACAAAAGAAAAGCAACTGGTCAGATCTCCCTAGTAGGGACAAAATCTGTTCAGTTGCTTTTATTCTGCCTTAAAAATGGCTTAGCACAAAGGGTCCCAGCCAGAACTTAATGCTTTGGGTTTTCTGCATGTAGTAGTAGATGGTGCCCTGGGGCCACAGTTCAGAACATCACTATTGAGCTTTAAACTCCACCAGGACCAAAAGGGGAAAGTAAAATGTCAGGATTAGCATTTGACAGCTCCAGCTGTTTGTTAAATGTGGGGGAAAACAGAAAGAAGTTGAAAAGGTAGGGTTGTTGATTATATTGGGATATTTGTTATTTATACTATGGCATTTTGCAATGGCATATACAATCAGAAGTTTTGTAGAGGCTTACTGAAAGTTTTGATTGCATCTGTTGTACATATAAGAGTATCTGGGACTTGGGCATAAGAATGAAATCAACATGTCGAGGCTCATTAGAATTTTCAAAAAAATAACAACCCACTACTGCTAATAAGGCAGTAGGGGCCAAACTATGTACTATAAATAGGCTTGAAGTGTTCATAACTTAGACAGCAGAAACATGCCATACAAACTGCTCTTATGTTAGTGAAGCCAGACTGTTTTCCAATATGTTTATCTGGTTAGCCCTTGACAGTGGGATGATTCCCTCAATGCTATAATGATAACTAATGTATAGGTATATCAAGAATATTCTGAAGTACTCCATCAATGGATTTAGTTTATGAATGCATGTGAAAATTATGTAACTGAGGGGAAAAAACACTTGATAAGAAGATCGGATTATTTCTTCAGAAGTGCTCTGACCTCTACTTTGTAGTTTGTTTCTCTCCCATTAGATAAATTATTTGTTATTAGTATGGGACATTCCAAGCATTTAGAAAGTTTACTCAGTAATTATTATTAATGCATGGTATAGCTTTTCCTTTTTTAGATGTAGTGTCACATTATTTCCAAGAAATTTGACAATTATCATGAGACTACTTAGACCAGCTAACTGAAGAACAAGTGCCTAATTGGCCTATCTTTATCACTGTTTTAATCTAAAAAGCTACAGGCCATATGATTTAAAATTACAATCCACTTTTGAGCTCATAACTCATTTTATTTAAAAAATGAATAGAATAAAATCATCACTGAGGTCCTAAATTACCTTGCAAAAAGAAGCCAAATAAAAAATGCTGTTAAATGTGATAATAAAAGAATGAAGGAACTCAAAAGTCTTTTAGGCCACATGGACATGATTAATGAAGAAGTTGCACTCAAATGTTTTCAACTCCCCTAATAAAAATATTCACTACATGATGCAAAACTGTCAGTTCTAAAGTAAAGAAATTCTTTAAATTAGATTGTACTAAATGACTGTCTGACAAGATAAATCTTGTTTTACTTTGATCTCCTGATAACGCCATCACATGCTTTTGAGGGGTCTGGCAAGAAACTCACAGAAAGGTCCTCGCTTGCCAAAATTGGTAGCACGAATTTCCATGCCTGAGACCGAAACACTGGTTAATGAGAAACAAGCTTGCTGGAGGAGCACCTGTTTGTGCCTGGTTCAGAATACCAGAGTGACTGCTGAAGAACAATGTGGCCTGGTAAAACTCTTACATGTAGGACTGCCACGTTTGGTTTCTGTATCTGCCAAATCTGGTAAGGCTCAATTATGTAAGTCAGCTCTGCCTGAGGGTTTGTCTATCTTGAACATCCAAAATTCCAAAACAGTTCTATTGCTTTCTTTCATGAATCAGTATTTGTGCTCTATTTTTTCAATTTTACTTTTTAACTCATTATTCATCTTCTTTTTAGCTTGTAACATCTCTTTGCTACATGCAGATCCAAACATATGATGCAAATGTCATGCAAGGACAAATCCATGCTTTTATGATGGGTAAGTTATGTGTTTCCCCTTTGTATATAAATATTTGTTTTCTGTGTTAAGCATGAAATAAGTTTGTTGGAGGGGGCAAAATTTCTATCTTCCATATACCTTGTCTGTTTTGTTGGGCTTTAAGAGTCATGAGCAGGGTTCTGTCAGGTTACTACAAGTAAAAATAAAGTATGATTATATGGAGAATCTTCCTCATTATGATCATCCCATTTTAGGGGCAACAATCCCTGACTATAATCACTGTTAGACCCCAGCTCGGGGCTTAAAAGTTGGAAAAACTAAGTCTGTGAGTTTAGAATGGAAGTGTAGTCATATACCGTGGAATAATTAGGCTGGAAGGAACTTACAACAATCATTTATTTCAACTGCAATTAGGTTTGTTGGAGGAACTGTTTGATTGAGGCCTCAAAGTCAACAAGAAGATATGAGGACAGTATTAGCTAGTTTTTACTGTAGAAAAGCTCTGCATCCACCTCCCTAGTTGTGAAAAGCCTCAGTGGCTTCCATCCAGGGACAACATGGCAAGGGGAAATTGTGCTTTTATGTATTGTAGAGCTAACTCCCAGAGGGACTGGCATAAAATCCTTCACACTGTGTTTGACATTGCTGGCTGATTTGCGATGATGAACATCAAAGCAAACCACATGGAGCATCTAGGTCAACACATAAACTTTTGCTGTCCTAAGGACTAATTGAGACCTCCAAGGAGGTCATGGTCTAGGAAAGGACCATTCTGTAGAGCTTTGTTGTCTGCAGAACTCTCTTGAGTACATCTGATCTACTCAAGCTTGGCACTGAGGGCAGAATCAGATCCCCACTGTACAGTAAACAGGGCTACTAAATGATTCATGGTTTATTGCAAGGATTCTCTTTTCAGGATTAATACTAAGTTAGTCATACATTTATGACTAACAGCATACAAAACTCAACAAATTCCTTCAGTGTAACAGGATAAAGCAGTTCTAATGAGCTAGAAGCCAGTTGTAATGTACAGAAAAGCAATGTATATGAGTTGATATAATGGGCTAATTATGTATGTTATAATGAAATGTGGATTTTGAAGATAGAAGGCAAATAATTTATGTGTGTTATTGAGGAGATATATAGCAACTTTCTAAGTATATTTATCTTACATTTTTCCAGAAAAAGATTTTATTAGTCACACTCAAATTTATTACTTAGACAGAATAAAATAATACCTGGTACATTTGATATTTGATTCAGTTTTCATACACCATTAATTTTTTTTGTTTCTTTCTCATTCTGTAATTCTGAAAAATTAGTTCCAAATGAGAGATCTGTGAGTAAGATGAGTTCTAAGTATTTAGTTTTTAGAAGAAAGATATATTGCCCAAACAAAAATGTAAAGCTTCCAGCTTTTGTAGAGTTGACATTGTCTTCTACATTCCATGGGTATGGGTGTAGATCACTGTTTGTAAGAAATCTCCCAGAACATATTATTGGAGGCTCCCTACCCTTTTTTTTTCTTGCAAGCAACCCATCTTCATATTTCTGGAATGATTGATGCAGGGATCAGCCTCATTCACCCAAAAATCAGTTATAATTAATTTCTTGAGCTTCAGAAGAAGGAGGAGTCCTGTGGGGGAAAAAAGGTAGCACGAATAAACAATTGTGAACAAACTGTTGATTATCCAAATCTCTCTACCTAATGATCTGTTAGTATGATTCTCTCTATACTGACTCCCAAATAGGCGGCAGGGAGTTCAGTGTCAGGCAGCCTGGTTAAATAACTGAGGCTAGAAAATATATACACAAGTGCTAAAGAGCAGTATCCTCTGTACAGTATAAAACCACTAAAATTTATACCTCTGGTGGAAACATGAGATATGTAAAATTGGATACCAATATGTATATTACATATATTTACATAGTTGCATAGGCATCTGTGCAACAGCATATATATATTCCTATACACATAAATGTTTCTCTAAGGACTTTGTATAGAATAATGACATAAAATAAGCTGTGCCTCTAAAAGGAAAATATTTTGTAACATATGTAAACTGCAGTAACAACTGCATAGAAGTACTCAAAAATTATTTGGTTAAAGGGTAAATACACCTTGTACCTCATAATGAAAATCTTATAGATAGGAGTGGAGATTAACACTGGAGGCTGTCTGCAGAATATTAATAAAATTCAATATAGTTTCTAAAAGGTATAATTTATATTTTGTGGAAATGAGTCTCTTTTCTAATAAAATTCTTCTGTCCTTCATTCTGTTCATATAATTTTTCTATAAATCATCTTGTAGGATTTTTTTCTAAATATTCACCTCAGAGAGAACTTATTTAAATAAGCTCTCTTAGCAAGCTATTTCAGAATTAAAATTACACCATGAGCAATACTTTATCCAACATGCTTTCTTCTATAGATTTTTTTGTGACTAAAACAATATTTTGTAGAATTACATTATGTTAAAATAGCTGATCTGAGGTGATGCTTCTAGTATATAAACACTATGTAAAAAAGATTAACAAATTACCTTTAACCATTTTAATTTAACCGGTCTCTCAACCTGTGCAAAAGCAGCTGATTTTCTTTCCACATCTACATATATAGTAAAAAAACCCCTAAGGGCATAGCACACAATGAAAGAATAAGAAAGCAGAAAAGTGCTGCTGGTTATACTTTATTTTCTTGGATTTGCAGTATACTAGAAACTTGTGCTCTTTGCAGTGATATAGAAATAAAGTCTGTGATGTTCCTGAAATTTTTGGGGAAGTTTGATTAAAAAAATGGGTAAATTGTATTTTGATAATGAAAGGTTGGAACCAAAACAAAAGAGAAAACCTGGCACCATTTGCGAGACGGTGTTAATGCTAATTGACCTTCCTCTGGCTCTTGCATTATGACATGAGGGAAATAAATATGGACCACATTCTTTCTCTCTCCCTTTCCTTATATTGTTATTATATAGTGCCATCTTTTCTGAAGAATTTGCATATTTACACCTTTTTTTCCCAAGTTTTTATCATCAAAATGTTGTTTTCTGAATCTTTTCTAAGATCCTACACTTCTGCTGATGCCAGAAATCTCCTGTCTACATGGGACTAGTAGCTTAGACCTATGACTTGTGAGATGCCCATGCAAGAACTGGGAGTTTGGATGGGTTACGTGGTGGCATCTCAAATGACAATAGATGTCCTGGTTTAAGCAATTGAATCTGAAATGTAGACCCATCACATAGGAATCTATCATAAAAATATCTCCCACACCTACACAGTGCTGGCAGATATGACATAAACTCTGCAGTAGATGTGTCTTCTGCTGGAGCAGCAGCTTGAGGTGAGGTGGAAAACACAGAGTCTCTCAAACATCATTGACTGTCATCATATTGACAACTAAAGAGAGCCCAGAATCCCACACCCTAATCACGTAAAGTCTGAGTGTTTTAATTTTGTTTCATTCCCTTCCAATGTGCTTTTCTCCTCCACACATCATTCTGCTCCATTTTTTGCCATCAGAAATGTTAATCTTCTGCTTTCTTCTCTTCGTGACCAAAAAATCTTTATGCTAAATTGACGAAAATATAGTGAAGATCACAATGGGTAATATTAGGGTGCTGTGTTTTTTGGTTGGTTGGTTGGTTTTTTGTGGGAAGCATGAAATGCTTTAACAATGACTTTAAATAGTATCTCATAATACTCAGCTTGCAATGTCTAGATGAGGAATTTGTACATACAGGTATTTCATACTATTTTTAATGTTTTGTCAGTGTCCAGAGGCAGCATAGTCTTGAAGGTTTTTGTTTTTATTTTTATCCTTCTTTACTGTAAGAAACAATTATGGCTTTGATATGCCCAATCTGAAAGGAGGTTTTTTTTTCCAGAACCTATTTTATTAGTCCATTTAGAGTCATAACTTTTTAGTGATTCAATATTCATATCTTTTAAAATGCAGCGTATAATTCAGGTTTTTGACTGGACCTGAATTTTACATTTGAAATGTTTGGGATTCTTATGTAGTCTGTTTCTCCTAGCTATATCATTTCAGTTTAAATGCTAATAATTTGATTGTTAGCTAGAAATTATTATCTTATTCTTTAGGAACTAACTGGGAAAAGTCTGAATTTTTAAAATTTATATTAACATTTTTAATTAAAAAATTTAATAAAATTTTAACAATTTTAATTTAAGTCTGAATTAGAGAGTCCTACAAAAAGAATTTGCACACTTTAATTTTCTTTTACGCTCCTGTTTTACTGTGTAGTATTCACGAATATCACTCATAGAATAGTACTTTACCTGCCACAAATAATATGCCTTTTAATTTTTTCCTTCCTGGAAGACATCTTAATAAGGTATTCAGTGCATGATGGAATACTTCAGGAGCTGATTAGCTTATATTCCAAAAGACAACTACAAAAAGGTAGCATTAGTCTGTGGAAAATTGCAAAATCCTACGAGCATGTCCAAGTTCCCAAAAAAAGTAAACCTTAACAGCTCAGTCATTGTACAAAAAACTCTGTCCAAAAAAGCTGCAACGTTTTGAATTCAGGTTTTCCTTTGAGGGCATGCTATGGGTAAAAAAGCAAAATTATCTAAGAAAGTAACTTAAGAAATAATACAATCCCTTGGCTTTTCAGGTGACTAGAAGACACCTTCAAATGCCATGCTTCAGTTCTTTCAGCTTCTTGTTTTAGGCTTGGCTATGTTCAAAACAATAAAAAAACACTTTAGTGAAACACCTGTGTCTACTTCAGGGTGAGCTCACCTCCTCGAAGTACCAGTGCCTCTCTATTTACTATTAGGACCTCTAAATAATCACATTAGATCTTTGAAATGGCAGTAGGGCTTATAGGCACTTTTAACCAGTGGAACTGATCCTCAGAGAAAGCATCAGACTTCAAGGCAGATATAACTTTCAGAAGAAAGATTAGAATTATCTTACAGCCTTTAAACCAGATATGACTCTTGGAAGGGATTAAAGGCTTTTTGTTGTAGCATCTAAGATGAGTTTTAGGCAGTGGGTGTTATAGATGCAATTTTCTGTGAAGGTCAGTTTCTACCTGTCCAGTACAACTTACCAATTCCTCTGGCAATTCTGTGATTTTTTTCCTCACAGCTCAAGAGAGGATTAGTTTGTTATTCAACTTTTAGTTAATTTTTCCCTCCAAGACCCATCAATAAAGGAGGGGGAAAAAAAGACAAAAAGAGTGGGGATGGAGTGCTTGCTTGGACTGGCATTTTCTTCTCCAGTGTTCTCTAATGTTCTAGCTTCTAGAGTTCCAGAAAAGCTTAGTGTGCCCTGTTCAACCACCTACATGCAAATGTCCTTTTGAAACCTTTGCTCTTATACTTCCACGTGAAGTTGAGGAGTGCAGTTCTCCTTTGAACTTCCAACGACTTCAGCTACTTGCTAACATAGGGGTAGGTTTGGGGTTTTTTGGGGAATATTTACATTTAAATCCGGCCTACCTAGACTCTGGGAGGTGTTACACCTCCTATAAACCTACACTTAAACCTACGTGTATTTCTATAAGATGTCCCTCTCCCTGAGGGCTTCCCCTAAAACACATGTAATCTTTATTCAGTCTCATTTTCTCTTTGAGAAAACCATCCAAATAAATATACATGTCCTTTTCTGAGTAACAGGGAGTACATTAACCTTTTGAAACAGAATTAGAAACTTGAATTAAATAGGAAGATATTTACTAACTTAGCATTTTGCATACTCCCTAAGATATTTATGTAACTGATATTTGACTTTTTTTACTAATTTTGTACCTACTATTTTTCATGGATTCTTTTATCTCACTGGCATCTACACATTGTTAGATTTCCATTTTCCTCTGATTTTACTACCTTTTAATGTTCACTTTATATTTTGACATGCTTGCTCTGAATTTCTTTATGCAAAACCTTTCCTCTTTTACTCTGTGTCATTAGTAAAATACAAAATGCTGTGTTATTCTGATTTTTATATTAAGCACGAGTAAGTGCTTAATAAATTTCACATCATGAAAGACATAAACTACACTTGTATAATCTCTATCAAGGAACACATTAGAATAGAATAAAAACAATTCAGCCCTGCTTGCTGTCTACTTCATAGGCATATATTTAATTAAGTTATGCTGCTCCTAGAATTCAAAAAGCTTAATCTTTTTCTGTCCTTAAATTAAACTCCCTGTGCTTTTCAATGACCAAAACAAATAATCTATGACCTACAAACAAGACACTTGCATTCCCTGAAGATTTACTTCATCTTCTTCTTTAGGTTATACATCTTTGAACCTCTCTTTTCTGTAACGACCTTCTGGTGCTCATTAGCATGCTGATTACCATTAACACAGCTATAATGCAGCAATTTTCTTGCTGTATGTCGAGGAGAAATGCTCATCAGAATGCAGTCAGGGGACAAAATTAACTGCATAAATCTACAGCACAAACTGGATCTCATCCAACTTTACACGAGTCTTCCCCCTTCTGCTAGGTGTGACATCATCATCTTGCTCCCTGCTGATGGCCTAATAAGTATCCCCAGGTTCCACACTATTTAATTTACCCCTTCTCTCAATTTTACAGTGCCAGTGATAGCTGAGCACCTAGCAGTATTTTCTCTTAATATATGTTTACATTTTTTCCTTCTGTCTCTCCTAATTAGTCATTGACTTACAGATACCTTTATTAAAAAGCTTATACAAATGTATGTGTATGTATATGTTTACCTGTGTGTCATTGCTTTCATGTTCTGTAAAACAATTTACAGGGCAATGGAGTAGGATATTTTCTACTAAAGAATATGTTTACAGAACTAGACATTTCAGCTGAGATGTGCATGTTCTGATTAATAAAATAATTCCATACAATAGGTGGCAAATATTGGACTAAGTATGTTGCATACTTTGGCTGAAACAGTTTTCCCAGGGAAAAACTAAAATATCTAGTTTAAAAATGACACAAGCAAACACAAAATCTGAGAATATTTGACAGAGTGGTATGGTGGACAGAGGGGGAATATGGTTCAGGCAGTAAATCTTATTTAATTCAGTCAAATGCCTTTTTTTCTAATTATTGTTATAAATAAGAGTAAACCTATACAATTCTCAATATTTATGCAGATCTTACTTTAATTCAATTATTCTGGACTAGTCTAATTTGGAACGAGGGTATTCAGTTCTGAAAGAGATAAAACTATAATTGGCAAATAAGGTGGTTAACCAAGAAGAAGTACAGGAAGAAGACGTGAATCAAAAAAATCCCTGAAGGAGTGCAAAGCAGATGGGGAAGCAGAGAGAACAAGAAGAAAGTTTCCTACTGAAGGGTGCCATGGTCCCTTCAACATTTGTATTCAGAGAGGAAGTTTTTGGGAGACTCAGTCTTTCCTGTAGACCTTAGGCTCAGATTTGCTGGGTCAGAGAAGGAAAAGGTTTTCATCCTGGCAGTGGATAAAGGACTTGTCTGGAGTATGCACCTATGTCCGGAAACAAGCCTCATGATTAAGATACAGCAAGAGTTAACAGTGAGGAAGAAAGAAGTCAGCAAGGAAGAGTGCCTGTAACACACCAAGAAGTCTTGCCTCTTCCTTCACTGTGCAGGGCACATCCCTTCTCTTCGATCTTGCACTCAAGGATTGCACCGCACTCTTATGTTTTGTTGGGAAAAAAGAGAAGCTTGGCAGAAGACAAGGAGAAAGTAAAGCATAAGTTCAGCAACGCAGTAGTATCACCTCCTGATAAGCCTCTGTTGCCTTCTGCTGTGTGTCTTTTGCATCATGACACTCTTGTGGTATTAATATAACTTTTGTTAGTGATGACCATAATTCATGCAAATTCAAGAGACTCCTTCGGGCAGGTTCAGTTATAAGAGCATCAATCTTGGCAGAGGTTTGTTAAACCTGTGCTTAAAAACTTCCATTGATGCAGCTCTTGCAGCCTCCCTAAGCAGCTTAGTCTACCATTTTACTGCTAGAAACGTTTCCCAGATGTTTAACTGGAATGTCATTAATTTAACTACATTAATCCTGACCTCTTTCAACATTTTTATGTAGTTTAAAAATACTATTATTTGTATCCTCATTTTTCTTTCTCCTCATTTTTCTCTCTACCCCACCATTCAGTTTTGCTTCATATTGCTACTCATCTACCTAAAATATCAACAGTTAAGGGGAAAAACAGACAGGAGATTTAAAAAAAATTAGTGGGTAAAATAGACACCACTGAAATTTTGTGGGATGAATTCTGTCTTATGAATTGTAGAAAAATAAGCTGGCCACTGTGCCAGCTAGAGGTAAAGCAGAGAAGTTGCTTTTATTTGATACAAATTCTGATTATAAAGAACTCACCTACTGTAAAAAAAAGAGGTCCAAAAAAAAAAAACCCACCAGAAAAAAATAGGAATGTTTTTGTAAAATACTATTAACATGCCATGCTTAACAAGAAGTGTGGATAGCTTACTTTCTCTGCCCGATAACTAACAATAGCCAGCAGGTAACACATCCCTTGTTTTTGCTAATAACACTGACAAAGAAAAACAACAAGCAGTTTAGCAAACATCATGAAAAATCAGAAATCAATATCATATTAAGTCATCTAGACATGAAAGTCCTTCAAGCAGTTTCCAAACACAGAATGAGGGAACAGGAGGACGATGCTGTGGTGATGAATTTTACACCATGCTGTCAGTTAGATGAGAAGATTATGGAATAGTCTGTTATTCTAGTTCCTATGGGATTTGTATATAAATATAATTCTCATGAAAGCATGGGGTATCTAAAGCTCAGGTGAGGTGACATCTATGGTAAAAGTTCCCAATGATTCTTGCTGTATACCTGGTTGTGTAGCACTGCTGTATATCGAGGTGAAGCTTAAGGATCTACAGAAGCCTCCTTTGCACCTTTGCTTCCAAGAGATGGAAATTCAACACAAGGCTGGACCAGTGCACAGCTCACAGAAAGGGATCACAAGGGTGTCATGGAAACTAAGATGTGTTGTAGCTTAAATCTCGTCCTTCATTGTGAACTCACTTGTCTTTCTGCTGAAGTGATAAAACTGAGGGAAGGGAGAAAACTTTGCTCTCCACATTAATTTCTTAACGTGGAGTTCTGGATGCAGTGATTGTATCTGTTCCCTGATTTTAGATAACTAGATCAAACATTGTGAAATGGAGGAGGTATATCACAAGTTCAGGCAAACTGAGCATTAGGATCAAAAGAAAAAGAGTAGAATGCAGTCATACTTTACTTTTACAATAACAAAAACAAACACTAGTGCACATGTGGTAACAGGGATAAAAAGGCACTGCTAATGGCAATCAGCTTGTCCTACTGGTCCAAATAATCCTAATTATTACATTTGGAAAAAGCTGTACAATACTCTGGAGGACCGAGTTACAGCAAACTCAGCAAAAGCATCTGCTGAGCAAATGCTTGCAGCTTTTCTGTTAGAACCTGTGCTGAGTCTAGCTGGGGATACAGTAGATACATTATTATCAGCATCGGAAGATAAATTCAGTAAAAGATGTGGGAACCTGCTCCCAGAAGTGGAGCATGATGCACAAAAGCCTGCAGAAACCACAGAAGCATCTGAGACACTAAGCATGCTTCTGATTTGACCATAAAATTTACTTTAGGGACTAAAGTCTGTTGCCTGAACCTCCAGGCCATTGAGCTGAGCCTCCATAAAGTCATTGAGACTTCAGCAGTTAATTCTTCTGATTAAATCCCATGCTAATCCTGACACATTAGATGCTAGCTCCCATCTGAGGCACTGAAATTCGCAATCAGAACCACTCTCTTTCATAAAATGTGCATTTATCCTTCTAATTAATTAATTAATTCTTACAGTACTAATTCAGAAACTGGGAGATCATGATTCAACTTGTTTGGCTTTACAGTGTGCAACTTCACATCTTGTATGTGTGAAACATACACAGAAAGGGCCTTCTTCAGTTGCACTGTTGAAACTGTACTGCTCTGCAGAAAAGGTTTCAGTGTTTTGTAGAAAAGGAATAAAGGGAGAGAAGAAAGAAACCAAATAGTGAGAACAGGATGCTATTGCCTAAGCACTTCCCTGGAATTACAGTGGGTTATTTCATCCTTCAGGAGGATGCAATTCCCAGGAGATGTCATGCTTACTCCCTTTATCCCAGTTAGACTAAGGAAGAGAGAGTTTTTAGGCTGGGCAAACTGAGGCAGCTCTGGCATGAGTAACTTCTTGTCTATGAGAGGGTTTCTGGTTCTACCTTGATATTCTTATTAGATCTTTTGGTTTGGGGGATCACTGTTATTGAAGAAATAAACATCTAAGGATTCCTGCTTTTATATTCCCCCTTGTTGCCATCTGCAATATGGTATCATATAAATGACAACAGCTGCCCTGACTAGTAGTGGAATACAGCTGGATTGTGATACAAAATATTCTTCAAACTCTAGTACTGAGCTTCTTCATCCCTGCTAGCACTCCCCAAGTTGCCTCTCAGCTTGCCCAGTCCCATCTCCAGATTATAACTCCAGGTACTCACTCATTCAAAAATAAACGGATGCCTGAACTGCTGTTTTTATTGTTTTTGATTCCTTCACCTCATGCAGACGTCACCAAACGGGGAGTTCTGTGCCCTGGTGAACTGTCAATGTATAGCAAGGCAAGTCAACGTTTCCTCAGAGGAACATCAATCTTGTGCTTTGACGTTGTACATATGAACCCTACAAAATACACTGTCTCTCTCTTTCCCGTTTTTTTTCTGCTGAGGGAAGTAAATCTTGGTTGCTTTTTTATTATTATTCTGAAGAAGACATAGACATTTAGGATCTCATAACTTATTAACCATATGTTTATTTTTCTTAAAATCTGATAGGAAATTCTACCTCAAATGGAGGCCTCATATGGCACTATGGAGCAGGTGTATATATAAAATATATTTTTCTTACATTTGAAATTGAGGACCAAAATCAGGCATGCATGCTGGAAATGAATTGCAATTTTAAATATGGATAAGTTACTGTTTCTCCATAAACTTGTGTTTGTTCACTAGTACCAAAGAATTAGGTGCTTGTGAAGTACATTAGCTTCAAAGTACAGATTAGATCTGTATAACACAAGTGAAAAGAATTTGGTATGAACTAAATGTACATGAAAACTTAGAAACTGAAGTAACTTGATAAGGGAGGTAAAAGGACAGAATGAAATCTGTGATGAGTAGAATTAAAGATAATAATTTTTTAAGTGAACCAACAAAAGAAATCCTAATAAAAGTAGTTGCACAGTACTATATAGTGTGAATAGTAACACAGAAAAGGCAGCATCATTCACTAAGTAAGTCTTTTTATAGATGAGAAAAAGCCAGATGATATAATCTCCTTAGAGGATGATGAAATACCTTTGTTAAAGCAATTCAGTTAAAACACAGACACCAGAATTATTCAATGATAAATCAACAGGTGACTGGTATGCAAGAAATAGAATACGTCTTAAAAAGCATCTCACTGAGCCATAGATGCTCCCTTTTCAATAGCTCTTAAACTACTCTGAAGATCAAAAATCATACAGCAAAACTTAAAGTAAAGCACTGAGATAATAATAGACTTATTGTCCTGTGCAAACTAACAGATTATATGCAACTTCATTATTAAAGAATTAAAGCACAATAATATGATTAATGCAAATCAATACGGCCTCTTGGAAATTTGGTCTTGATTCTGTAATGTGATTAGAAGTTACTAAAGGTAATTGTGAATATAATACACTAAAACTCCTTTGAGACATTTGAATTGGTGACTTGTGTAATTTTGATTATGAAATGAGAACAATATATTATATAGTTCCAATTAAATAGATTAAAAACAGGCTAATTGATACCTCTCCAGATGTAATTGTAAATGACTAATCATTGTTGACTGGGTACATTTTTAGCTAAATTTCGGTAGATTTAGATCTATTTAACACTTTCATCAATGACCTGGAATGAAATGTTAAATCATCGCTAGTAAAGTTTTCAGATGACATAAAGATAGAAGGAGCAGAAAATAATAAAAAGAAAAGATCACTGATGCAGAGTGATATGAATGCCTTCTGGTCTCAGCCTTAACGCAAGAAAATGCTGTGCATTTGGGCACAAACGTGCAGGACAAGCAGCTAAATTTGAATTTTCACAATAGCGTTAATTGATGACTTGAGCATGGTTTATATCTCATGTTATATGAAAGTACAACAGTTCATAGGACCCTGTTATAAAGGATTAGGTAAAGCTGGACATCTTGTCAAACATCAGTCAAGCTGACCATGCAACATGCAAGTCTTGGTCATCTTTGATAAGGCATCAGGAACCCTTGTTCTGGTAGTGATGAGTGTGCCTAACCATCACTGGTGGGACACAGTCCTCTCCTGTCATAGAATCATAGAATTGATTGGGTTGGAAAAGACCTCAGAGATCATCAAGTCCAACCCTTCGTCCAACTCCAGTCCATTTACTAGATCATGGCACTAAGTGCCATGTCCAATATCAATTAAAAAATATCAGGCACGGTGAATCCACCACCTCCCTGGGCAGGACATTCCAATGCCTGACAGCTGTCTCTGTAAAGAATTTCTTTCTAACATCCAGCCTAAATATCCAGCTCTTCCCCTGGCAAAGCTTAAGCCCGTGTCCCCTTGTCCTATTGCTAACTGCCTGAGAGAGGAGACCAATTCCCACCTGGCTATAACTTCCCTTCAAGTAGTTTTATAGAATGATGAGGTCACCTCTAAGCCTCCTCTTCTCCATAAATGAACAAGTAGCAGCATTTATCCTTCTCATATGATTACATACATGACTAAAATGTATGTAAAAAACCTAAAACACATCACTTCTGTGATTTTTCTGAAGTTAGAAGGACAGACAAGGAAGCTGATCCACTCAGTTAACATGCTTACTAGGTCAACATACAGGAGTTACTTTGATCTTGGCTCATCCAAGATATCAGGAAAAAGGAGCCTCCTATTAAAATTTCATGTCTTATAATTAATGATCCCTTTCATAAAATTGCCTCTAATATCTTTGAATCTTAGACAGACTGAGTCTACCTGCAGGGAGAATTTTCTTTGCAGAGATGCTTGGAAGATCATAAATTGCCCTGTTTTAGTAATTTATTGGGTCTTCAAGGGGCTGAAACTTCCTTTTTCTAAAGAGCAGAATTCAAAAGAAATTTCCTGCTGTAATGGAAGCATAGAAATGTTAAAGATCTACAACAGAATCAAGTATTTTATATACAATGTCTCACAAAGACACTTTGGTTCTAAGGAAATTTGTTATGAGATTTATTTTTTAGGATGACAAAAAGAAAAAAAATAAAGGAAGTTACAAAGCTTTCAGTGTATCAAAATATTCTGGTTAAGTTCAAACTTACAATATCAGCTGGCTGTCCAAAAATCATCCAGACAGATGTTATGGGAAGAAGGCATATTAAGTGTGCAGTATATATACACCAAAACAGAAAAGAGTGCCCTTGCAAACAGAAATCTAAGCCGCAAAGCACCTTGCAATGAGCAGCTGGGAAACCCCCTTGCTGAAACAGTGTCTGAAGGAAAAGTGCTGTAAAACTTATAGCACCTAGTGATGTACAGGCAGGAAGCTGGCTCAGGATGCGGCCACCACAAGCAGACATCTGAGAGTGCCTTAGAACTCACAAGCTCAGCAGAACCATCTGAAGGTCCGAGCCCGTTTCCTATGTTACCAGTGAAATGAGGGCTTGAATGCAGCATGTTGAATAAGCACTCAGGATCTTTCATAACAGGCTCTCCAGGAAAACAGCCTTTGTCCATCCACCTGTAGAATATATAATAATTATTGAATCCCTGTATAAAATCAAGGAGTAGCCTTCCTTTCTGTATATTAAGTACTTGGTATCTCAGCAAATTATAATGTGGCTTAAGTAATTGTGCTAAGGACTTTGATTTACTAAAATTTGGCTAGAAATCAGATCTTGATCCCAGGCTGTCTGGATTCTCCATGTATTTGCAAGTCTGAAAATATTTTCTGCTAATGCACTTCTACTGGCTTTCATATTTATAAAAGCTGTTCAGAAATCTTAGTAATCTCTAGTTTGGGGCAGATCTAGAGTGAAGTATTTATGAAAAGTTACAGCGAAAAATTTGCTTTTTCACTAGTTTGTTTTCTTGGGGTTTTTCTGCGGGGGAAGGGGTTGGTTTTGGTCTGGGGGCTTTTTCTAATGAGATTAAATTGCTATTAACTCTAAGGTTATTTCAGATAAAGTCCAGTTCATCTTTTCCAGTATTGACTCACTGGCCAAATTACACCACTACTTTTTTTCATTCCTGGTTATTCAGGAGCTAGAGATGAGAGGAGATCTTCCTCTGTTATCCCTCAAAGGCAGCCAGAATTATTATTTCAGTTATTTTTATCATATTCTGGCAGAGCAAAGCCTTCTAAGAACAGTTCTCTTGGGCTGCTAGAAGTACAATGACTTGTGTAGAATTTGTTCAGTTTAGATAAGGCTGGGTGCATTCTAAAAATTACTGTCATACACTGTTTTGCATTACACAATTGAGATGGGTGAGTCTGAAGGCTTTGGGGATTGAAATCTTTTGCTCACATAATCACAAAACAAGTGTCAGAAGTGCAAGTTTGCCTGGCTAGCTTGAGCAGTGGGCAAGACTCAAAAGAGACTGTGGTCCTCACATCCATCAGTTTCATGGGTTTTGTGAGATTAAGTGCAGAAATCACAGCAAGAAGCTCATATTCATTCTTTCCAGTGTTAAGTGTCTAACTTAAAGACCTGTCTCTTCTTGTTCATTCACACATTTACAGGAAGAGAAGACAGGCAGTCACAGGAGGTCAGCGAATCCTGGCGGGCATCTGGACATCTCACTTACATGCCCATCTTCATATAATCTTCTTTTTATGTCAGAGTGCACTGGAACAGCTTTCTGGGTTGTTATGCAGAACAACCTTCAGATGTTCCCAGGCCCCAGCTCCTACTGAGATAGGCAGAAGACAGCACAGCCTGCTATTTGTCCCCCTGGGCCATCTGGTCCCCGAGAGTTAGTTTAAGCTCCATGCTGACCTTTTCATTCAGACTGCAAGTTTTTCAGAGGTGTATCAAAGCTGGTAGCTGAAGTGGCAAACTAATCGCTTGCATGTAGTGCATACTGCTGCAGGCACTGGGGTGATAAATTGTCCAATTTTACTAAGCAAGGTTGCTCGCATAAAAGCAACTCACAGTAAGGGTATGTACAGTTGTCTTTGTTATGGACCAAACAATAACAGCCATGGTTGTGATGCTTTTTTGTTTTTTATTTTTAATTGTCATAGTCTTTCTCAAGAATGGAAAAAGGTGTCAGCGAAAAGATTTTAAAATCTATAATTTGCATAAATATTTTAGATCATTTTTGAAGTAACAGCTGTCATGAAAGCCTGTATTACCATTTGTTTACAAAAATAGGAAATCATTACCATTTTGATGTCCCCTGAGAATTGAAAAATACGTATATAAACACAGAGCAGATTAACTCAGAGAATGAGTGTGTGTCCTTGTATTCACAATGGCTGAGCTACCCCCACTACATAAGTTTTATACTTTTTCATTGTCCTCCATGATAATCTCACTTTCATATTTAAATTCTTTAAGATTTTAATTTTCTCTCAAAGCAATTGCTGGAGTTGTATGTTTCTTTTTAACCTATGACTACAACATCTCACATTCAGTTACTGAATTTGCAGGTAGTCTAATATTGCTTTCCTTTTTAGTAAAAATATTTATTCCACCTATCAAAATGGTTATCACACACACAAAACAAAAATAATGTATACTTTAGCTTAATTGTAATAAGACAACAAAATTATTTGTACTGAACCCCACATATGTATTCGTGACCATTTCAAGGCACACTGGCATGTACATTATCAAAATTACATGAGCATCCTCTCATAAAAGTTACAGGTAAAGTAGACAGTCTTTGTTTCAAGTTCGTCTGAGATCTAGCTTTTCCTACAGTAACTACAGTCATGACTTTTGCCATGGTATAGATGTCTTAGGTGTTATTTAAAAGGTCAGAGATGGCAAATATCCCTTGTGGTAACAAAGATTTGACACATAGTTTCTGAATCTGTATGAGTCTGCTGTGTGTTTAGTGAGGACCAGATCTGGAAAAGGATTGCAAAGGCATGATGCTCAGTGTTGCTATACTTACTCTTTTTTATGTCAGCTCCCTGTGTAATACTCACAAAATCGAGTTATGCTCCGAAGTTTTTTTCATAATGGGCTGTTCAATGCTCAGTGACTAAGATTAGGATGCACAAGAGAAGTGTACTTACTGCTAAGTGTAAAAGGGGAAACTGTTCAACGCCTGAAGTAGCCAATCTTCTGCTCTCAGAAGAAAAAAATTTTTAACTCTTCTCTTTTCCAGAAGTTAGGCATCTATCCCAAGAAGTGGTTAAGGCTACCTGGGACCACTGTCTTACTTCTTAACCTGAACTACATAAGGCCCTTAGTGAAAAAATAGCTCTTTGTCTTTTTTCTTCTAAGAGAAAACTGGAGGAACCTTCAACCTATAACAGTTGGGGAACTCATACCAAACAGGTTCTGTGACCTTTTCAGCTCCTGAACAGCTCTTAGCTCTTGCAAATGGCGTTTTGCAGTGTAGTCAAGTGTGCAAAATTCAGAAACGTTTCAAATCAATGTAAATCTGATCTCAGATGTGGGGCAGCAGAAATCTGCTTCCAGGGATAACAAAATCAAAGTAAAGTAGGAGAGAAGATTACATTCTGTGGTTATGTGATTTCTCTAGGTCATCACACCTGCAGTTGTTTATACAACGACTCTTGTTGCGCAGTATAAATAGTCACTGGGCAACAGGCCCATCTTCTTTTCTCCCTTTCTAAAGTTGATACCTCATTCAGACATAAAAATAGAGAAGAAGGTCTTCTGCTCTCAGAAGAAAAGAAAAGCCACAGAAACAATGGACAGGATATGGACCAGCAAATACCTTACTAAGGGTTTCATAACTACGAGTCAGTAAAAGTGCACGCAATGTTGTTCCTCTTAGAAAACACCCAAAGGTATGAACAGCCTGAACTGGTTTTAGCCTGATCCAAGTGAAGGAATAATGGAACCACTGCATTTTCCCATAAATCTTTTTTTATTGAATATGCACCAGATTACATCTTCAGGATCTCACATCCACAATATTGTTGCTATTTACATTCTGTCAGCAACAAGAGGTTTCACACTCAAAATAAGTAAGATAAATTTTGTAGTTGAGTTTAAGTAGCTCCCTCAGTTGCTCAGACTGGTTCTGCAGCTGTATGAGAACAGAACATGGAAACATCAAACAAGGAGCCAAAATCAGTAAATGTTTAAAGATATAAAATTGTGCACAGGAGCATATAAAACAACTAAAAATATTCATTGAATTGCTGATATAATCCAGGCACAAGGCTTCTACAGAACTATTAAAGCTGGGAAAGGCCTCTAAGACCATTGAGTCCCACCATTTAGCTGTAATCTTCACCTTTATGGTTCTATTAAAATTTGCACATTGACTCCATTGAAGTTGTTGGGGTTTTTGGGCGATGTCCTGAGTAGGTAGGAAAAAAGGAACTGATATGGTAAAGATAACAGAGGGTTGAGAGGTAATATAAATTAATCTGGGGAAACACATTGAATTAATTTGAGAAGGTAAATGAGGATATAAAATACTAGTGTGTCAAGGAACAGTGATCTTGCGGGGAAGGAAAACAGTGTATGGAATAAGAAAAGAAAAAGAGAAAGGATGGAAGGATGAGCTAGTGGCTTGTAGCCAACGTGAAAAAAATATTTGTGTATGATAACAAATTGTGACCTACAGGTTGTAGTGGTAATTTGGGATGGTCTACCTAGGAATGTATGAAACTTCATAGGATGTTTTGTCATAATACCTCCAGTCCAGTTACGCCTAATCTTTCAGGCTGAAGGAGCTACTTGGATCATGAGTAGTGACTAAGTTTTTGCTCTGAGTTTCTTTTGACATTTGAATCCCCTTCACAACAATGTAGAACTGAGTTGAAGCCTTTTGCTTTGAACACTGAAATCTTATAAAACAACAAAATATGTTTTGATATTGAAAACAGCTTCCAGGCAACTTCCTGAGAAGGAAAATTTTTCCCTAAGAAGGATTCCAGGTGATGTGGTTTTAGGCAACTACTGATAAGGATTAGTACTTGTCAAGAATGTACTTTATTTTTAATTAAAAAAAAGGTGAAAACATGTACTTGCTTCAGGTTTTTTGTGATGACTGGTGAAACAAATAAAAAAAACCAAATTGTGCCACATTTAAATATTGCAGATAGACACTTGCATAGTTTTAGTTTTAGTTTTAGTTGTTTAGAAGTTTTAGTTTTTCTTGGGAAGCTAGTATAAAATGTAAGAGTACTCTTTCACTCTATGTTAAGCGGCAGGATAATTTAAGTATAAAACAATGCAGTGACGCTGCCAAGCCTTTTCAAGTGGTTTAAATAAGCCTAATTCATGTATGTTATGAAAAGTGTATAATCTCTACACAAAAATGAAGTCAGAAAGGCTACATAATTCACAGATAGGAGGCCTGAAGAAAACATGTCTAAAGCTGGTCAATAGTGTCTCAATCTATATAGAGCAGCATTGGTATGGAGGGGCAAGTAGCAATCTCTTCATTCCTGTGACCAGTGAAAGGACTTAAGAAAATGGCATGAAGCTGAGTCAGAAAAGATTTAGGTTGGATATCAGGAGAAAGATTTTCACTCAGAGGGTGATTGAGCACTGTAACAGGCTTCCCAGGGAAGTGGTCACAGCACCAAGACTGGCAGAGTTCATGAAGCATTTGGGCAACACTCCCAGGCACATGGCATGTCCTGCACAATGCCAGGAGTTGGACTGGATGATCCTGATGGGTCCTTTCTAACTCAGCATATTCTATGATTCTATGATATAGTTACTGTTGGAGAAATTATAAGTTTTCTGCAGTACTGATAACATGAAAGGAAACAAATAATTGGATGTTATAGACAGTCTATACCTACAACTATCCTTCCCATCAATAGAAACATTTTTACTGAAATTCTATAATGTAAACAATAAAAATATAGACCAAGTCTGCTGTATTCACTGTTTTATAGAAAATTAAATTCAATGGACTGGGACAAACTCTGGTTACATTTACACTAGGGTAAATCCAGAGTGTGTTTCAGAAAAGGGCATGATAACAGAAAGAAAAAATTTACTTCATTTGAAACAAAGAAATATTTCAGGCTAGCAGCTAAAAATGATAGAAGAAAAGAAAACAAAATTTGATATAACCTGGAGTATAAAATGTTACATTCGGGTAGAAAATATTAGAACATTAACATGCAGGGGCGTGCTGATTTAGAATATATTAGAATACTGGACAAGTTACACTTTCTCATGTCCTGACATATTTTCCTGTGATAAAAGGTTGGCAGGACTGCTCGGTAAAACTTCTTTGCACATTGTATATATACGGCACAACTTTTGCTGTATCAACTTTATGCTCCAATAAACAAGACAATAATGACAAATTATCAAAGCAGTCCTCAGATGTGACCCTCAATTGGAAGAGCAGCAATTTAATGAAGACAAAAGCTAGGTGAAAGCTGCTAATATCATTTACCGATAAACAGATTTTCTCAAGAGGCTCCTAGCTCAATCCCCTGAGGCCCCATAAACCTGCATAATTCCATTTAAAATATTGTGCAATTCACTAAATTAGTCTTTGAACATCCTTACTATCCAATTACGAAGCCCCAGCATGGACAGAATAATGAAATTTTTCAAACTGTGGAATGCATGTGGCCTTAACAAACTTATGACAAACACTGAAATTAGCTTTCACTTTTGAAGCCAATGTAGACTATTGCTAATGCTTCAAGTCAGAGACAAAACAATGAAACACTATTGCAATGGTTAAGGAGGATGTAAAAAAAAAATAAATCTTCAACGTATACAGAATTCTCAACACAACCTACCTTCAGGTAAAAAAAAAAAAAATCATAAGAACTTGAATGATGTTTTTGCATTTGCAAGCTATTTGGCCTGCTTAAGTTCTAGTAAAAGCGTAACGGAATAAAGGGTACAAAATACCTCCTGGACAGTTTTATCTTCCAGGCAGGCAGAAAAAGACAAGAGTTTCAGAAGTGAAATTTATTTCTGTTCAAGAATTGCAAGCTGTATTATTAAAGTCATTTGTCATGGTTTGAATATTTCTGCCTGATTCACCATTAAATTGGCTTTCTAATTACCAACTTTGTCATGAAAAGCAGTTGGGCCGCTTCATTCACCAGAAAACTTCAATCCCTTAATAATAGCTTGGTTCAAATAGTGAGGAAACATTGTTAAGCTCAAAATATAAAATGGATAGGACAGACATTATTTAAAAAAAAATACTTTAAACTGAAACAGAATCCATTAATGATGGTTCCAAATTAAAATGCTATTCAGAGAATATTTAGAATTTATTTTTAACAAAAGTTTTATTAATTTGGATGGTGAATACTTTACCTTTTAAAAATGCAAATTAATTTATTTTGAATGCATATACAGAGCTGAAATGAATCCACATAACTTAAGACAGTGAAAATACACTTGGGCAAAAAATTCGTAGTCCTAATTCTTAATGTTATAGAGATTCAGGACCATGAACACCAGTGGTTGTGCAATTATTTTTTTAAATTTGTGTATCCATTTAAAATGATCATGCATGTTGATGTTGTGATTGCATTTATAAATGGTTAGGTAGCTATCATACTGATTCCAGATATAAGATCTGCTCATGAAGCTGTGATGGTGAGGTTGTGTATGCTTTTAATCAAGACTTGCTATCACTTGTAGGCCCTTCTCGTCCTCCATTAAGATTGCCACACTATCTTATGGCAATAATTCTATTAGTTCCAAAAGCTCCCTTTCAATATTTGTCAAAGGATCAGATGAAAAACCTTCCATGTACCCAAACACAGATGAAAAACTTTGTTAGCTGTATCTAAACCCAGGATGGGATATCATCTTGGCCTTGACTTCTAAGGGAAAGATGAATCTGGCTTAAAACATCCTTTAGCAGAAGTTAAGATGACTGCATCCTTAAAAGTCAGACTTTCCTATTAGGTTGCTCAGATTTTTAACACTGTATCCTTGGACATATGAGGAAGATCTACCAAGCAAGTCCAAAAAAATATGGGTATGACCTTCAGAAAACAGGATGAGGAACGAAAAGGCAAACTCTAAGGATTTTCTGTCTTTATTACCCATTATTTATTGACAACAGAATGATATGTCTGAGACAGTTGAGCAACAGGAAGCAGCAGAAGACAGGGAGGAACAAGAAAGTATGAAGATGAAAAAATCAATGTAGAATGACTCTCTATTATGTCTTTCTTTATTTTCTTTAACGAGTGTGTTTGAGGCCAATGTGCTTATTAAGCACAATGTACTTCCTTTTCAGAAACAACAGTCATAAGTGAAATGCAGGAAGAAAACACACTTACAAAGGTGTTCAGGATCTAACTTAAAAAAGGTGAAGTTCTTCATGCCTCCGAAATTTATGAAATGAGAAACCCTGTTAATACAGTTCCCAGGTCAGGATGCACAATAACCCACCGTCTTATGTCCTGGTGTGTTACGAGAAACCTTAGGTCCTTCCACAGGCTGCCTCAAAAGCATATAGCAGGAAACATTTTGCTTTGACTGCAGCTGTACAGGGTCCTGATTCTGGTTATCCCCTCAGCTACAGACTGTGAGTTGAAATCTACTAGTCACAAAAATGTCATGGATCCCAACAGTTTCTGCAAAATCTTTCTGTTTCAATAAGAAAATGTATTTAACTGCAGGGTACTTTCACAGAAGATGTTCTCACTGGTTGTTGTACATTACCCAGGGGATTATGTGCAGGAAATTGGTGCAGATTACATGAAATTAAAAATAAGTGAATGCAAAATTTGGAGTGCTGGTATGAGAAAGAATGGATATGGTGGTACCAACAAGCCTTCAAAAAATGAGAGTAAGATACATACAGAAAAGGAAGGATAAATAGATAAGAACACTATTTGTCTGAGAACAGACAAAAGATTCAGTCTCTTGGGGGTCTGTTTGTCCTTGCCCAGTATAATCCTTGTTCATAGTCTTTTTTCCTTGTCCTATGGTATGCCTCCATGACATACAAAAGGAGTTGCAGCTTGGTAGCTCTGCTAAGCTGAATTTCTACTCTTCAACGGGGAAGTAGTTCAAGTAACTGCTTCTGGGTTGCGTATGTGACTGTGTTTGAATATAAGATTTGTGATCTTGTGTTTGGGCGTCCTTGCTGGAGATGGCAGCTGGTCTGTCCTGGACTAGGGTCAGCACAGGAACCAACGTGGTGACAGCTGAGTAGTTTGGGCTACAGTGCAACTTTGCGACTCAGAGGATACAACAGCATAGACACAGACAAAGAAAGCAGTATATCTGCCAGCAAAGCATAAATGGAGAAATGTAGCTGTGAGACATGGTTTCCTGCAGGCAGGCTGCTAGCATTTCTGATCAGGTGGCCAGAGAACACCTAAATTTTGTCACCTCAAAAACAGGGATCTGGAAAAAATCAGGAGCTGCAACATCCTGCAGGAATTTGCTTCATATTTGTTGTTGTGGGGTTTTTTTGATTTGGGACTTGGTTTTCTTTTTTTTTTTTTTAATTGAGACTGGCAAAACTATCATATCAGCACCTGGAAGGAGATATGCTTGAGGTCTATACTATGAAGTAAAGGGGAAGATCAAGGGAAATAAAAACTCAAAAGAAAAAGAAAATAGACACAAAGATCTTTCTGATAAGGATGTACAGTGTCAGCATAATGGTGTCCTGACTTTTATCTAGATATTAGCCTAATACGAATGGTAAATTAAAATTATAGCTAATAAGAAGACAATGGCAGAGAGAAGAAATTCTCAGAAATAAAACATATCTCCATGATTGTAAAAGATTAACGTTTTTCTTATTAACTGATGAGCTTGCTTTTTAATATCAGTATTATAATAGACTATACTGTGAATCTCTCTATCATACCTAAAGCACTGTTAATTCATCTTTCATGAATACATTAGAAGAGAAGGTTTTCCCATAGGCAAACACACCATACATATTTGCAAATGTCTTACATAATGATGCAAACACTATGCATAGAGAGTATCCGTATTATAGTGAAAGGGAGAAACAGCACACGCACCAAAAAGACTTTCATTCAATTTCATTAAATACTTAAACCAACAAAATAAAGTCCAATTTGCTGTACATAAATCTTGCAGTCAAGGAAAAGGCTGCGGCTTAAATTTATTTTTTAGCTTAAATTCAGATATTTGTAACATGGTGTTGATGACTGTAGATAGAGCAAATGATTTGTTATCACATTGATTGCATTTATTCTTAAAACCAAACACTGTTCATTTTGCAGTTGTATCTACTAGTAAATTCCTAAATATCTATTTATTTGGGAAAGAGTGTGTGCACCATACTCTGCTTTAAAAAATCTTATTGATATACTACAGTATGGAAATTATATTGGAAATCAGTCACAGGCACAAAATAAATAGTAGTAATTTTATTTAGCTTGTTACCATCTAGTCTAGTCCAAGAATATCACCTTAGTGACACATTCCATAAAGAGTTACATAAGGACCCTGTTGTCAAACATAAAAACTACCCATTCAGTGCCTCTTTTGCATCTACACAGGAAGTTTTCTTTCATTATCCACCAGCCCCTCGATCTTATTATAGCCATTGTTTAATTTGTGCTGTGTTTTACAAGCGACACTTGTACGGGCCTCATGGGGCTGCTGACAGAAGTGTGGCTGTCTCCTTCCCTCATGTCAATCCTTTTGTGAACCTTTATAATTAGCCACTTAACAAATTGAGGAAAATGAATCTGTGGTTGTGAAGTGCTCACTGGTGCTAAGTCAACCATGTGACAGTCCAAGCTGATACCTCAAAACTCATGGTGCTCAGCTGTCCAAAGAGTTAACAAAACCTTATTATGGCAGATTAATACACAGAAAGGAAGGATGTGATCACCAAGAGATACCAGAAAAGTTAGAACCATTTCCTACAGTTATAATGCCTATAATTATTTCAGAAATCTTTCAAAAGGATTTCAACTCTAGTGTATTTTGGGGGGAAATTACCAAATTATGTAACAGTGAGTCACATACCATGGCTTAAAGCCTATTCTGTTCAGTTCCCAGTGTTTTATCTATGAGACTTCATAGGCAAAACATCAACTCAGCAGTTGTCTCTTGCAGAGAAAAATGTGTCCCAGCTCTTATCATGTCACATTTCCTATGTTCCCGTAAGATACAACACAGTTAATTTCCTGACATTACCTTGAATAAGTAATGCTGCTTCTAACAAAAATATAGTTGGCAGCCATACACACTTTTCCCTAAAAAAATATTATTTTATTCACTTTTTTGCAAAATATTTCAGTCTTTTTTGTCTTGTCAATTGAAAAACAATACCTTGTTTCAGTTTTTAGTAATCAAACCTGACACTTTTTTCTGAGTCTTTTTTTTTCTGTGCAAATGTGATTTCTTAAAAAAAAAAAGCTTTTTTTTTGTTACTAGGATTTTTAATTGCATTATTGTCTATGTAAAGTAAAAAGATTCAAAGGTGTTGATTTCATACACATACATATATACACACACATACATGCACTTGTATGTGTTAATATGAATCTGTGGGTGTTCACCCAGAGTTCACTATGCTCTTAATGTACCTAAAGCTGTGAAAACTGATTCACGTGAAGTGCATCTGACTGCAGAAGCAGCCTTTGAACCAGCAGTAAGAATCAGAATCCCCCCCATTCTCAGGTGAGTGATTTAACTACTGAGCCCAATTAGGCATGACATCTTCTTCCAGTGCAGTGAGAGGACACCAGTATGGGAAGGGGAGCAAGCCCTCCCCCCTTGCCCTAAACAGATGGTTGCTCATTGTTTAGGGCATCCCTTGAGAGATGGGAACAGTGGGTTTGGATCTCGGCCAATGAAAGGGGAATTAAATCCAATTCTTCTTTAAAGTGGGTCTCCTAGCCATTAAATAGGAAAGCTGCACTGTGAAGATGTTTTGCAAGAAAGACTGATTTTTTGAAAAGTATATAATGCGGTTATCTGAATCTGGAAAGATCATTTCAAAGTTGTGAGTTTAGGCTGATGTTGGCTCTTCACTGAGCAGGGCCTTGAGCTTCTGGGATATAAAACACATTCCTCTTCCATGTGTTTCAGTTTAGACAACCAGGGCAGCATCTCCCCCAGTAAACTGGCTCTGGCAGTTCTTGTTCTGATCACACTGTTGATATGGCGTATCTAACATTCTTCAGGGACTTTCGGAGGGGTTTAAGTTCAGAACATACCTCTGTGGGAAGCTCCATACCAACAGAATATATATAGATTTTAAGAACAAAGACCTATATTACATCAGGGTAGTGAAGAAAGTATTTCTCTTCAGGGATCCATCTGGAGCAGAGAGAGATGTCAATTTTAATAGGATTGTGTTCATTGAGTAGGTAGAAGAAAACTAAGTGGTTCTTTTCCCACGCAGTGGCTAGCAATGCCAAAAAGTTCTGCAAGAAGATGGAGTACACTTTCCACTGTGCAGGTAAATTCTAACTTTAGTGACTGCATTGTTCATTGATGGTCGTGTGCTATTACAATAGAGACACGTTTCCTGAGCACATGCGGTAGCAAATGAGAGTAGGGGCTGTGCATGTCATAAAAAAGCTGGCACATAACAAGATATGCAGCATTTTAGCACTCTCCCAGCCTCTCAATGACTCACACTGCCTTAGCATCACCACCTGTCATGAGATTCTTCCTTGGTCAGTGTCAACTGGGCAGCCCTTACAGGCTGCAAAATGCTTAAAACAGACATGGTGCAGTATATATCTTTCCTAATGAAAAAGCAAGGCTGATGGAAGAGGGAGCACATAGATGAGAGTGTAGACAGGGTGTGATAGGCTGTGGCAGAATAGATACCTAGACAAGTTCTATCACTGAATTTAATAGTGAACATGATGTAAACAGCTTCACTTGCTGGAGGTATAAAACAAATACATCAAGGTGAGCAAAATACTACTCACCACTGTGGAAAAAAACTTGGTATGGACATTTGAGGAGGGGTCTTGGAGTGTAGAATCTGAAGAGAGAGATGAAAAGTAAGACCCACCTGCCACATCAGTAGTGGAACACATGCTAGTGAGCTACGCAGGGGATAGCATCTTAACAAAAATCCTGCCTTACAATCACCTTCTGGAACACAGTCTTTATTGTAAATGCTTTCCACTTCTTTATCTTCTGAGTCATAAACTCCTCTGAGGCTAATGAGGGAGATAGAAATATTATTTTCTCTGAATGTAGTATGTACCCGCATTTTCTAACTTTCTACCCAGCTACAGAGAATTAAATCAAAGGCTACTAGGGTAAAACCAAGCTAGAAACAAAACAACAATAGAGATGAGCTATCTCCAGAGAAAAGCTAAGTGACAAGAAGGCAGGGACCTATTAACTACAAGACAGGCACTTGCTTGTCTTCAGCCAGGCTAACAGGTGTATTTTCCCCAACCAAAGCCTCAGAGAAAAAGAAAACAAAGTTGTTTAGAAAATAAATAAATCCCTGACTAAAGAAGGGCAGTGTGGGGAATATTCAGTTATAGGAAAGTGCTGCAAGGAGGCAGTGAAAGTAGGGGAAGCTGCAACTGTCTGTATATCCCAGGCTACGAAAGGGGTGTCCACTCCGAAAAAAAAGTTAACAAAACTCACAGGAATAAACAAGAATCAGAAATAAGTGTTCCACTGTTTTATCTCCCTTCTCAGAATGCTGTGTACTCTGCAATGAATAAATAATGCCCTGTTTTGAAGAAGCGACCTTGCAGGCACCAAATATGGCTGGATTTGCTGCTTTTTCACAGGTGAAAAACAGAGGGCTGTAGCCTAGTGATCTAGTCTAGGGACCGTGCAAAAGTATACCTAACAAGGGGCTGTGAAACAGCTGGATGCTGGGGGTCTAAAATACAGCTCACTACAATAGTGATAGGCATACTTTTAACTGCTGAAAGTTTTGCTCTCTTGCTTCTCTCAGATTCTGTTGTCGACCTGAGAGAATCAGATGCCATCTATGCTCATTGCAGCAGCATCTTTTATGCATTTGTAACTGTATAAATTGTCAGGAGGCATGAGAGTGTCACAAAAACACAGAAGCAGCAAAAATAATGTCGAGGTTTCCCACCTGCTTTGGAAATAACTGGAGAACTCATGCGGGAGACTTGAAATGATTTTGGGGCCCTGAAAGATGAAAGATGTTTTAATGAGAGTTCATTAGGGCTTTGAACGCTCATTGACCTGATAAGCACCTTCACTTCTAAATAACTATTGAAATCCACTGCAAATTAGTAATAAGCAAGTGTGGCTGCTGACTTAGTGCCATCTATAGCCTAGAAGACACATATGCATCACAGGAGCCTTTTTTAAACTTTCATATTGGAAGCCTCAGCACTGAAACCATGATTAAAAGAAGAGAATAGTACATCTAATTCTTAAAGGTATTCTCACTATGGGAAAAGCAATGTTTTTCAGAATGATGAGATGATGAAGCTTCCTTTGCTACAAATCCATCACACTTCTGTGACTAGAAAACATTTATACTACTTTGATCCTCAACCTGTCATATAAACACTAAATTCCCTTCTAAAAAAATGAAAAATATCTATAAGTATAAAATGACTATACACAAATACATGCATGCATACACACACAACTAATGTATGGTTTTTCTTTCCCCATTTAATTGTTGCATTATTGAGCCATATTAACTTATATCTCATCTAAGTGTACATCATACAAGTAACTCACAATTTTCTGTGTTATTAATTCCCCTTGGCAACTTGAAATTCTAAATAAAAATGCCAAAATATATGATCGTGATGAACTGAAAAAAATTAGATATATTAATCTACATAGAAGGCAATAATAACCTATTCTAAAGTGCATGATTGGACCAATTTTAAACAGAAGCATCACAGCAATTGATCAGCTGTTGGAATGCATCTTACGTAGATATGTATTTTTGGCATTTTTCAGTATGCTCTTACAGGAGCTCATCTGCAGCCAAAATTTTGTCCTTCATCCTCCATCTAGCTTAGTATGTTTATCTACTAATACCAAGGTGCAAAGGGGATAGTTCTCTGGACTAGATTCTACTGTCAGTGCTGCTGACATCACTTAGAAGGAAACAGGATTATTCAGGACTCACATTGGCTAACCGAGAAATGCCGACTGTCCTCTGTGCTTCCTTTCAGAAGGAGCTCTTCTGTGTTGGATAAGATGCCCTTGCAGTGTTATTCTTTAGAAATAATTTCAAAAAGTCAAGCAAAAAGAAGGAAGAAACGAGCTTTTACCGACTGCTCAGCTGCATCTGTTTTGCAATCTATACTATTTGTGTAACTAGTCACATTAAAAAACAAAGTAATTGAAAATTTTCAGACCACAAAGCTACTCAAAAAGAAACAAATAATCAAAATCAATATTTGAGAGAGATTTTGTTTTCCCGGTGTCAGGAATAAAAGCATTAAGCATACTCTTTATAAAAATGGACGGTAACAACAAAAAGGACTATTTTTTAATCTCTTTATATAGTTGTTATGTAGCTTTTTATATGTACTTATAATGCGATAAACACACAACAATTTCTATCAATTTCTATCAATTTCTATCTAATTTCTATCAGTTAAAAAGCAAAGGTTGCTGTGCTTATAAGGATAAAATAGAAATAAACTCCTTGGTTAAAGATTAAAGGGCATCTGTGCTAGAACAGCATGACTAAAGGTATAGCAGGTAAATACACTGGATTCATTTCTATTTCACAGCTTTTTACCAACAAATAAAACCTGCATGTGTACATACACATTTAAATGTGCAATAAAAGGCATTTTTCAGCTAGAATGAGTTGTATTTGTCACTTGGCACAAAGTTCCTTTCAGAGAAACTGTTGATTTTTTTATCACAGTCTCCTATACTTCTCATTCCTTTTGTATTATTTCAATCAGCAGTGGATATACATCTTTGCTAGCCTAATTTGGGGGCCTACAGAGCAGGAAGAAGGAAAGCACAAAGGAACACACTTGACATATTGGTCTATTTGCTACCTCTTTTAAGCTCAATGCATACTAATGAAAGTGATCCAAACTATTCTTCTCCACTCCTCACTTAACAAGCATAATAATAAATGAATATTTAAACTAGCTGCAAATATATTAAGTGGAAACAAATAGGTTTCATTTGTAACAAGTGCACACAGGTTAATTAACAAGAAGGAGCTTTTGTGTTGAAACAAGGCTCCCTGATGCTGTACATGCAGGTGCCGTTAAGGGCCAATTGAGCTCTATAGGATAATTATGAAGTACCATTGTGCTCTACCGTTTGTTAACAAAGTGCTGCCTGCAATTTGCCTAAACCTATAAACCATCATCTGTGATCCTCAGCAGCAATTAAGTGACAAACATCTTCTCATCGGAGACTTGGGAAAACAAAAGAGACATGATAGCATTTAAGGAGCCAGATGGATATTTCAGAATGTCAACCCTGACAGCCTCCCTTTCAACAACAAAGTATAAAACGGGAGCCTGCTTGGTACCATGCTGAGGGGGAGAAGTCACATCCAAATTATTAAGAGGAGGGCAGCGCTAGTAATCATAGGATTGCTCATTTGAACAGCTCTTAGTGGGAAAGCCTTGGACTAGCCAACAAGAAAAAGATAAAACCCCTTTTCCCTCTGAAAACAGCTGTGGCTGCAGCTCTGTTGAGTCTGGGTTGGTTTTTAGTTTTGGGGGGTGAGGGGAGGGGGGGCGGTTCTCTCCTTTTAATTCTTCTTCCTAATATCCTCTTCCTTCCTTCTGTCTTCACAGAAGATGAGTTTTTTCCTATGAATAAAAGTATAAAAATTCTCTTTCTAAGAAGAGGACAAATCAACAGACAGAATTTTCTCCAGGGCACAAGTTACTAATTAGTTCTGCAAAAATAGCCTATATTAGGAAAAATGATGGATCAGCACAAAGAGGCATTTTAAAACAAGAGATCTACTCCTGCTGTAAAATAATTGATCTAAAAGTTTTGAGGATGTAATCTTTAAAACGCTTCTCTAAGCTCAGCAATAATTCCAGAAGCTATAAACTTTATACAGGCTTGTTTGGATTAGTTCAATTAATTGCCTGGTTGGGAGACCCTGCAAAACTTGGGGAAGCTCTTGTTTTCATAGATAAGGATCTTCTGGGCATTTTGTTGCCTACATGAAATGATGATGTCTGGCTGATCCGTGTAATTGGTAGAGCTAAAAGGCTATTCAGTAACATGAAAAAAAATTATAAATGCATGAGTTTCACTAGCTAGCCTACATTTTTTTTCCCTATTGCCAAAACAGCAGCATTTACAAATGTTTTCTGAAACCATTTTGCAGCTACAGCTGAGTGTGTTTTAATATACCACCAGGTCAACAGCTCTCTTGAAAGAAAAAATCAACCCAGGGCCAAACAGTCAGACTGGCCTAATTAAGTACTTCAGGAGTGGGAGAAGTGCTCAGATAACTACAGCTGACTTGACCCTTTTCTTTGTACTTGACTGGGTTTCTGTATACCTTTGCCACTTTCCCTTGGATTTATGTTTTTATGAATTATTTAAAAAAGGCAACTTCAGATCTACAATTAGTTTTCAAGGAAACAGATGTGAGAAAATAATCACAACTTAAACAGCTTAAAAACTGCTCTGATCTTGACAGAATGCAAAATACCAGGTTTCCAGGCCTGCAGAATTCATCATTTGGCAAAAGTGTCATTAATCCCTGCCTGCTTTCTGGCCTTTCCTTATGGTGCTTTGTCAAATGTCACAGATCACCTGGAAATCTAACAATCACGACAGAGTATTTTTTTCTTTAATGTGTGGGGGAAAAAAAATGAACTGTTTCAGTTTTAAGGAAAAAAAATGAGATAAAACAAAAATAATCCATGTAAGCATGCTTTAGCTTTGTATAACATTGCACCCTGTTCTGATGTAAAACTCATGATGAAGTATTTTGTCATGCTGGGGATTTTATATATTTGTTTTCTACTGTGTATTTAACAAATACAAGACTGACTAAACCTAGAGAACGGAGTTCTTTTGTCACCTCCAGTGGTATTCACAGTTACCCAAGATTCATGAGTTGATCCTCCCTTTCCCTCCTGAAAAGTTCTGTCCTTTAGCTTAAGAGAAGCCCTGTATGATGTTTGAAGATGCATCCTGCAGCTTTGCTTTAGGCCGGTTGATGGAGGCCTTCTCCCAGCATCATGAACATCACTGGGTAGTCTTCCATCAGTTCCAGTATCCTTGCACCCCAGCCCTAGCTCCTTTGGTGGAGTAAGGCTTTGAAGTTTCATTCAGGGACACTTGGACTTCAAAGTATGTATAGAGAAAAAAGCCAATCCCATGTACAGGGAGAGATGAACCAATGGAAGTGAAAGTTGTAGCTACTGGCATCACCCTGAGGCACACAATGTCTGAGATTCTGAAATCTGGGGACAGTAGAAACTAAATCATTGCAAAATTTTTGTTTAATATATTTTAATATTTTCTTTTTGTGACACCAGGACTTCACTACTATTTTTAAGATGCAGATCAGAGAATGTGAGGTTAAATAAACACATCTCATCTAATTATTTATTTTGTGAGCAGAATTGACACATTTTATCCCTGCATTTATCTTTTCATTCTTTGCATTTCATTCTGATTATGTGTCTTATAAAGGGGTACCTTAGGATCCATGATACTGGTGAGTTTATGAAAACTGCAGACCTCTCAAGCTTTTGTTGGGTCTCAGGTAACTGGAAAAAAAGCAAGTCTGCAAGTCCTGATTCTGTATTAAAAATCATAACAGAAGCGTGTTTTGCTGGAAAGTTCTGACTTCCATTATGATTCCTCATCTTAACTGACCTTGGAGACAGGCTCTTGTTTCAAGCAAATGCTATGAAGATCTTCAAGTGACCTGGCTTTGCATTAATGCAAGGCTGAGCTCTAAATAAAATTTAGAATTGCATACACCTGTGCAGCAATCCAGTTATCTCAGCAAACCTCTCTGTCTTGACTAATTTACTTACACTGAATTGTCATTATTTATATGTAACTGTGTCTGTTATCAAAATATTTACAATTTAGTACCTTCACTGCTGGATTAAAATTATCTTTTTGTGTGCAAGTAAATTTTGATAAGACCTAGAATTATTTCATTGGCATTTTCTGGAACAATGGCTGAAAGAGTCATTCATGTCCAGGTGATTCAGTGAGAACAATTTTCAAAGTCTAATGAAAGGGATAAATGTGTTATTTAAACATCTTTTCAGTATTTAGTTCGCTACTCCATTCAATTCATTAATTGCTATTTATGCAAATTCCATTCTGTACTGACAGGATTTTTTTTCCACTGAAAAAAGAAGTTTAAAAAATACCTACTGTTGTTGTTTTATTCTCCACTGGCTAGACCTTTTATAATACTATGCTCTGTTAATTTATAAACATATTGTCACAGCCTATATAAAATAAATTTCAAACGCTGTGAAAGAGAAACACTGCTTACAACTGGTTTTAACCTAATTAGCATAACTAAACATAAAAAATAAATAATCAGAGACTATAATGTAAAATGTAATTGAAAACAATGGCTACATTTTAGGACTGTACAAATCGGACCAATGGTTTGACTCATATCATTAAGGTCCAAAGAAGTAGGATGCTAAATAAATGGAAAATAAGTATTGCAAAGATGTGTTTTGGGAACTTACATCGAGAGTGTGCAATCCAAATTACCCAAGTGAATTTAAATATTTGAGTTTTATTTAGATCTCCTGCCTGTATTGGCTAGCAGGAGAGTTAATAACAATTCGTTCATGCAGTCCTTATGCATAAGAGTAGACAGCAGCACTAGACAGGGATGTGGAAGTCAATTAGTGGTAACATGCACAGGTACCGTGTTTCCCTAGGGGGTCCTAACATCTCAAAAAACAGCAATGAAAGCAGAGAAAGGCGATCAAGACCTACTGAAGAACTTTTTAAACCCATTGGTTAATGCAAGCAGAATAATATGTAGAATTTGAGGAGCCTGGCAGCGTAAAAAAAAAAGGAACTCAAGAGAAAGAAAGGTTAGGTCTAGTCTGGCTCCTATCTGAAATGATGCACAAAGAATCCCTCTTGCCATATAATTCTCCCAACTGAAATCGGAAGAAGGAGTATTTGTCCATAAGACATTTCCTAAATAATTCAGCCTTAGAATTTCTACTTTGGGAACAAAATTTGTACCACAGCCTACTGTGTCTAAGTGTTACTTATCAGAACAAATAATTCAGACTGATGTGATTTTTTAAAAGTAATTCGCCTTCACAAGAAAAAATCCATTTATTTCCAGGAAAAAACACAGCATATGTTGTTCCCTGCTGTTTCTACCAAACAATACTTATTAGCTGACTTAGAGAATTGCTATGGAAAATTAGGCAGCTAAAATGGAATTTACCCAACTTGGAATTCGAGGAGAGGCAGCTAAAATTCAATATACTCGACTTCAAATTTGTGGAGAATTGTATATTTAACTTTTGTCCGGGGACTAGTGGAGCAGGATTGTCATGTTATTCAGAGTCATAGCAAATTCTTCCAGTTTAGTTGACTTGAATATAAGAAACAGATGTTGGGCCAATGCTCAGCTCAGTAAACTTTCCCAATAGAGAAAAAAATATTCCATTCCTTTGTCCCTCCCATAAAATAAAATGCCTTACATTGTGCTATCCTCTACATCACGGTGTTGAAAGACATTCGATTGGAAGCAGTCACTAAAGGGCATTTATGAAAAGGAAAAACGAAAGAGCATCGCACTTGTGGCCAGCGTTTTCACGCCTAGAAAGCAAATTTTGCATCAGCTTCCGCTGTGTGCGGACAGCCGGGGCTGCCGTCTGTGTGGCGGCCAGGAGGTGGCACAGTCCCTGCGTTGATTGAGGGCTGTCAGCTCCGATGCTGAGCACGGAAAGCAGTTTGAGCTGTTAGCGGAGGTGCTATCGGAGTTCTCGGGTTACAGACGAACAGACCTACCGCCCAGGCCGGTCACCGATCTGTCTTTGCTGCTGGTATCTTCTTACATCGCCACCAAAGGCGCTTGATGGCTTTAGGCAATACCGCAAATTTAGGTTTTGGTATCAATGCTTGAATGCACGGTGTTATTTTTTTACTTAGTTTCTAGTACGTAGGTTACTGATTTTTATTTTTACTCCCAGAGGAAAATAATCAACCTTGTCTTGCATTACTGAGTCATGCTGCCTTTTACTCAGTAAGAGCCTGATCCCGGACCTCCAGATTCAATGGATATTTTCCATTGCTGTCCCCTAAGTACTTAGGTGCAGTCTTAGAGCCACTTTCTATCAATTTATTCCACTTTGTATACTTCAAATATGTGAGCATTTTGCTTAGGGAGCTGCCAAGTTATCTGTCATAAATAGACTATGTTATGCTGTCAAACTAAGAGGTCTCACTTTGGGGTAACAAGGCTGTTACCTTTTGCCAGTCTCATGTATTCCCAGACAATTTAACGTCTGATTCATAAAACTTGTGATCAGCTGCATTCATATTTTTCTCTGATCTCTTCCTGCACTAACTAGGATGTAAATAGCTCCTTCTTCACGTATTTTTGGAAGTCTTACATGAAGTATGCTGCTTAAAAATAAATAAAATTCAATGGCTCAGTCTATTTCCTATAGAAATAGGGATCTTTAAATTTACTGTTACACCATCTTTCAATGAAAAATTACCTTTTTGTAAGAGAAACTTACTGCAGGGAATGGCTACTTCATCTTGTCTTTGATTTCTTTACCTGCACTTCTGTAATTTTATAAACTTGTATACCTTTCCATAGACCCTCTAAAAGGAAAGAAAATGCAACGTGATAATGCACTTACAGAGTTAATCTACAGCAAGGGGACTTTAGATCATTCCTCTAGATTTTTCTATTAATATCTTTTTTTTATAATCCATTAAAAGAGAGAGAGATGGCTCTTTCAGTATTACTATTTTCATTTTCAGAAACTATTATTTCTTCAGATCAACAAAATAAGCTTCTGTGCCTTTCATTGTCACTTAGGCCTGAAAGCAGGCAGGGGCTCTTGTGAATGTGGGGACAGAGGAAAGGAGGACAGGGGATTCAGCAAACAACAGAGGAAGCTCAGGGACCTAGTGTTGCTCTGTAACTTCTTTGGCTTTATTAAGACCTGCATAGGTGTTGCTGCATGTGCTTCCCTGCACTGAATTCAGCACAGAACCAAGTCAGGCACTGAAATGCCTTTAAATGTAGGAAAAAAATGGTAATTTATTATCAGTATTCATAGCAACGGGGAAAAGTTATCCAAGAGGTTTGTAGGAATATCTGCTTTGCTTTTTCTCTACTTATCTAGCAAGTACCAGAGGCGGTGGTCTGTAGTACTGTTCATTATCTGTAGAGACGGGATGCATGACCTGACACACTGCTATCACAGACACTAACCAAACACAGAGTACTAGGAAGGGTTTACAATGGAAATCCAAATCATATTTCACCTCTTCTTGGACTTTCCTCAATCGTCCAGTTTTGTGTAGAAACTTCTGATACAGAAGACCCCTCTTAAAAAAACCCCAAACAAACAAATCCACCCAACAAAAAAACAAACAAACCAACCAACCAACTAAACAATTAGCCAAAACCAAACACAAACTATTTAATAGATATTTCTAAGAATTTCTAGTATTACTTTCTTTCCTGTAGTTATTTGTCAAAAGGGAGGGGGAGAAATAAAGGAATTAGAGGTTTTGTCAACAAGCCCTATGAGGCGGAGCTGAGGGAGCTGGGGTTGTTTAGACTGGAGAAAACGTTGGGGACCTTACCACTCTCCACAACCACCTAAAAGGAGGCTGCAGTGAGGCGGATGTTGACCTCTTCTCTCAGGTAACAAGATATAGGACAAGAAGAAATGGCCTCAAGTTTGACCAAGGGAGGTTTAATTTGGATATTAGGAAAAATATTTCACTGGAAGGTTTGTCAAACCTTGAAACAGACTATCCTGAGAAGTCATGAAGTCACATCCCCGGTGGTATTTAAAAGTGTACTTGTGGTTCTTGGGCACATGGTTTAGTGGTGGACTTGGCAGTGCTGGGTTAACAGTTGGACTCATCTTAAAGGTCTTTTCAAACCTAAATGATTCTATAATTCTATTCTATGATAGAAAGTCTTAAGGTACGAAAAAGTTGCCTTGCAAAACTGTTCTACGCACTTATTTTCACACTCACTGGATCTATTAGAGACATAAAAAAGAAAAAGTTAAATAGAACTTGACTGCAAATATGCAAAAATCAGTCTGAAATTTTTGTTTTAAAACTAATGCCTGCCGTATGAGCCCTTTAGGAAAAAAGACACGAGCTTTAATATCATGTGAAAACCCAACTGAGTTTTAGACCTCCGTTTCATTCACTTAGTCTTACATTTATACCCTGCAAAGTTTCTTTTTCTGTCTCCAGCTGGTTGAGAAGAACTCTTTAAAAGTATGAGGCACTAAGTCAGATATTCAGAAGTCCTTTATCTTCAGCTCTGCTTGGCTTAATTGGAGTAAAGTACCATTTTTCCTCCTATAATCCCTCAAGCAAATCCATGTGGAAAACGTCTCTTGTGCTTTGTGAATAAATCTTCAGGGTTCAAACTGTGAAGTGAAAGCAATTGGACATTTTTTATTATTAAAAAAAAAAAGTGAAAAAAAAAGCCCTGATAAGAAACCAGATTAACCAAATGAATCTGGGTAATGAACTGAACTAAATCTTTGCTGTCTCTGTCCCTTGAAAACTTCAGGTTCCTTCCCTTTGTTTTAGTGCAAAATTCAAACTGCTCACTGAAATTATTGGACAAAAATTTCTGTGAAATATGTAGGCTCCAGTGAAACAGGGTTTTAAAAATGTTTCACTTAATAAATATAAGGACTGACAATGTCAGTAGCATCTCCAAATTCATTAAAATCCCTGTTGAAAACACTTAAATATCAACAGTGAAGAGGTGTAACTCTGGAATCACTAACAAACTTCTGACTACTTATATGCCATTTTGTTTTTATTCCTGGAAAATGAGCTAGATTTTTAACTTAATAAGTCATTAAATATTATTGGCCTCTCTTTCTTCTCATTACCCTGCTATGTGTGTCAGACCACAAACCTGAGAGGGATGAAGACCTTGATAGCAAATGAAGTTTTGTTTAACAACAGACGTTGAATTCAGTATGCCAAGGAAGAATTAATTCTTAAAAATACTATTTTACCTTTCTTTTTAACGTAGAATTTTTAGATAAGATCCTTATACATTACAAAGTTAAACTAATATAAGTCTTAAGCCAACAAATCCCCGTTTTGACGGTGCCTTCTCAAAATTGGCCAGCCCTTTTTTTCTGGCTGTGCTTTCCATTAGTTTTCGCACTATAAACTTTATTTTGTATATATCTGTACACTGTGAAATTAGTATAACCTCATAATCTCCATGCTAATTAACACAATTTAACTTAATTAAAAATAAGAACAATCAATACAGAAAATAATTGCTCCTTGTGAACATACAGTTGCCAAACAACTTGCTTCTAGAAAGCTGGAGTTAATCTATTATCCTAACAATGAAATTATTGAACAATGCTGAGCCAATGATACAACAATCCTTATACAACCTGATCTGGACCAGCCTAAAAACAGCTCTCAACAGAGATCTGCTTTCACTTCCACTTACCACCTCCTCCAAAGCCAAATCTGAAGACTGTTAGGAGCATCCTTAACCAGTTGCTGCTGCTGGGACAAAGGATACAGGTAGTCACTTGAATAACTCGGACCTAAACCAGCCAGAAATCACCTGCATGTGGCACATGGCTTAGCAAGCGGATCACCACCTGCCACAGGAGCTGGCATTTCTGAGCAGTTTTCAAGGTTGCCCCATATCAAGTGCATTGCAGCAGTCGAGTCAGGAGGTACCAAAGGCATGGATCCTCTGGGACTGCTCATCAAGATAGGAAAGTTCCTATTATCTGGCTGCCTGGGGCAACCAAAACCCCACTTAATTACTGCCCTTCAGACAAGGTGGAGACCTGCATTTAAAAACTGTATGTGCACTGATTGAGCAGCACATAAAGCTGAAATGGAAAACTGGCTCCCTGCCTCAGAGTTTCCAAGTACATGTCCTTGAAGAGCAGAAAACTAGCAGGGGAGGCTGTCATCCTGCCTGCTTTTTTTTCCTAACATTGTCTTCTCGGTGCAGACAGCCAGTCACCATTGAGAGTCTGTTTCAAAAAGTGGGAATGTGGCTGGCTCCCCAAAATGTGAGCCATTCATATCGTCCTTTCCAAGAATGAATATTTGGTTCATAATATTTTTGAACAAACCAGAATACTGCTCTTCCTCCTAAATCATTATAATTATATCCATATGACTTGATCACTTGGCAAAATATTCCAAGGTGGCACTAGGCAGTCTGTGCTCCCCTTAGATGAAGGAACTATAATGTGATGAGACTGCACATTGTCAATCAATCAGGAATGCCAAGTTATTGTCAGTACAGCAACAGTATTATTTGTAGGAAGTCTTAATTTTGACTAGTATATGTACCTTATACTCAGTAGCACCGATGTCTTTTTCAACTGATAAGAAAATACCAGTTATCAGAATGTATTTTAAAACAAAAAATGAAAAACTGCTTTTAATACTGATGTAACATGTTAACTGTATAACTATAATTTTCCACACTGCTGCTGTTTCATATGTGAATGGACTAGGTAACAAAAAAGAAGAACAGAGATGATTCTGAGATCACTGTCATGGTATTTTCCCTCCCAGACTCCTGCCCCTCTCTTGAAGACTAGAGAATGTATAGAGGTATGGGTAGAGCTGTGCAAGTTAATGGGTTAGGAACGGACTCGCACACATTCAGAAAATTCTCATCTGACAATGCTCTTCCCTATTTGTATCATTAGGAAAGTAAAACCATATTTGGTTTTGGTACTTAGTAAACACCTCCATCCCTCCTCAACCCCAAGACTGCTGGTTAAAACAGTATTAGTTTCCAAATGGCTGGGTTTTGTATAGGGTCCAATTATCTAGCATAGTCTGACACAAACGCTCTTCATCCTCAAAGCTGCAGCTATGAGCCTTAGTGTCTTGCTCTGGGCACATGAGGCTGTATGTAATGATGGCAATTGGTAATGCTGAATTTTGAAACTTGAGTGACAACACTGTGAATCCGGAAAAAAAAAAATAAAGGGAAAAGGGCATCCATAAAGGTACAGTATGGTTACTCTGTCCACTTCCTCTTTGTTAATTTAGAGACTGTCTTAAATTATTAAAGTTAATCTTTCTGTTCTTTTATGAAACAGTGATTTTAGTTTAATACTACTGACTTCTATGTTAACATTTTTGATGGTTCACAGTTGGTTTTGATGGGGAAGGCTTTGACTAAGACAAAATATAAGAAGATACTCATCAGAAACAACTGTCTTTGCCATGGAAGGGAAGAATTCAAACATGTACAGACCTATAAATTAATTTTGGGAACAGAAATTTTGATGTACAATTCCACCTGAGATATTCAGAAAACACCATTATTATGTATGTGATGCACAATCGCTCACAAATATGAGAAATGATGTTCTGGAATGGATATTTTGATGTATTATAAAGTGAGATTCATATTTTACAATTAATCCACCATCCAAGATTTGAAAAACAGCCCATTTTGGTCAATAGAAACCAAACATTCCCTCCACCTAAATAATTAGTGACATTTGAAAGTGAAGACAAATTGTCAAAACTGCTCTATTCTTTCAGAAGAGCATGGTAAGACATTTATTTACCTCCAAACTACACAGTTGGTTTTCTGTGCAATTTGAGATTGCAGGGATATTGCTTTAGTTATCCCCTACAAACTAGCATTAATTATTCCTCACTCTTCTGATGTAACATTGCTTCTCCACATGTACCACAAAAAGAACAAGCACAGCGGGATTTTATTCTGTCTCAGCTCCCCCTCTGTAATACATGCGTCTCCTTACTTCCCGTGCCTACTCCTTTATTTAAATGCTTCTTTTCTTCCCCGTTAAGAGGCACAGGAAAAAAAAAGTCTAAGGTGGCTAGTGTTTTCAGCTCAGCATGTGAGCAGCTGAAATTACTATGGCCAATTCAGCAAACCACTGGGACAGATGTGCAGGGCAAAGCACGCAGGTTCACTGTGCCTGGGATTATGTCTGTGTTTGCACTTAAGGCAGGCTCTCAAAGGCTTCAGTAGAATACAACTAACATCAGCAGATAACACATATATTAGACATGTCCAGGCTTTTCATGTTGTAATGAATATAGGCTGTTATAAAACCATGTCCTCTTCTTTCATCATTCAAAGAACATCTACTACCATCCTCTTCTGATATCAAAGAAGGGGACAGAGGGATCAGATAAGAAAGACCCATAAAATATCTAGAAATCATTCTGCTAAAAAGAAATGAGATTTGTTTATTTAGAACTTATTTCACCTAATACCACACAAAAAAAGGTGAAAGAAAAGAAACACTGAGCAGCTTGTCAAAATATATGTCAGTTTTTTTATTTTACTAAACATATATATATATCATATATATGATATAGCAAAAATTATACTGAAAGACATGTATTCTGTAAGAGGAGATTCTCTCTCCTTCTGCCTACTGCTTGCACTGATTACATATCTACTATTTGTCTCACTGGACATGGACTGCCACAAGCCAGACCTCCAAGGATAGTGTCCCTGGGGTAATCCTGTGGAGGACAGGGTGGGTCTGACCTGTGGCTCATTTCCTCCTAATCATAGAATCGTTAAGGTTGGAAAAGACCTCCAAGATCACTGGGTGTAACCTTTGGCTGAACACCACCATGCCAACTAAACTATAGCACTATGTGCCACTTCCAGTCCTTTCTTGAACACTTCCAGGGATGGTCACTCCAACAGATCCCCAAGCAGCCTGCTCCAATACTTAACCACTCTTTCACTGAAGACATTCTTCATTCTATAAACATACACAGCAGCATACATGAACTGCATTTTAGGAGTTTGTATTTCCTTCCATTGATGTGCTTATATGTGGGCATCCCCTATAGACATCTCTACATTAAAGGTATTTGGTAACCTTAGTTTACCAATTTGGCAAAAAATGAGAATACAGAATTACTGTTTTAAAATCAAAAGTCATTGTAAGCTTAGCTATTTTTTACAAAGAGTGACATGACTAAAGTTGGGCTGTTCGTAGTGTTTTGTTTCAATTCACTGTATGTAACAATGTTATAACAAAAGTTAAAATCACAGCAAGACAGCCTCAGAAATTAGTTGCATCTGCAGGACATGCAAAGGATATCCAACAGTCTGACAAAAGACAGGTGATTTATTGTATTTCCTTGAGTTATTGATAACCTTTAACTCATCAATAATGAGTGTGAGAAATGATGTATTCAGAGAATGACTTCTATGCTCTGTTTATGCAACAGCATTTGATGATGAATGTGTTGCAAAGAGGAACGTCTGGGCATTCAGAGTTAGGGAAGTTTCTGTGAAGGACTTTGCGGTCACCAGGAGGGAATAATGCCATCCTATGCAATTTTTTAACTAAATCTGTTCTGATTTTCTTCTATAATGATAAGTGTCAATTTTGGCTGCTGGTGAATGAAAAATAAACTCCTCTGAAATTGTAGAATAATATATAGAAATTATAGAATAGTATAGAATTTGAGCAGCATAGGAGTGTTCTCTGGGGTAGGTGAAAACATGTTCTGGTTCTGTGCATTTATTTCGTCCCTCGTCCTGGCCAATATACTTAGAACTACCAGTAAGAAAAAAAAATCATCTCTGATAGAAAAGTTTTCTGTCATAAAGAACTTGTTGGTTGAGATAAGAAAAACCCACAACCACCCATCCCAACCTCCAAAATCTTTCCTGGAAATGAGCTAATTAAAACACTTGCTTCAACAGAGCAAAATTACATCACTTATCTCTTTAATTTTGACTTTCAAATTATATGTTTCCATAGAATTTCAGCTTACCTTTTCCTGAGTGTCTGATACCCTAGGAAATTATTTAAATTCCATCTTTCCATTAGTACTGGTAAGAGAAGGAAGCTGAAATATAATAATTCCTTACAGGATAATTCTGTGATTTCAACTATTACTAATTACTGGCAGAACTTCTTTTTAACTAGATCAGAAGGTGTTTTAAGAGCAAGATGTATTTCTAGTGAGGGAACATCTGATTATAACAACATTTATTTTGAATACAAATTTAAATTGCTGAGGAAATAATCATCATAAAATGATCTGTCTCTGCTGCTTTTTAAGATCTTGTTTCAAAAGAGCACTTGCATTCATGCTTGGGATCCTCTTGGAGCATTTTAAATTAAGACTATGCACAATAATTTAACTAAATAAAGTTCCTTCTCTCTGAAGTGTTTTCTTACAGTCTGAATAATATAAAACACTATCATATTACTCCTTTTGTAGAAGTATCTAAGGAAAGAAAACAATCAACAAAAATTAATAGGAATGAAGCAATTTTAGAGAAACTATGGTAACAATCCCACATGATAAGCTGTCTTTATAAATTAAAATCTGAACATTAAATTGAGTTTTTCAACAGCCTATATGAAAAGGGAAATGCTAGTCTAGCATTGTGCTTTTAACAAAAATATGGGTGATTTTCATATTATGTATTGTATTTAATCTCATTGTATTATTATGTACAGCTCACAAAGCACTTGAGAATCATGTGTGATTTGAGGCTCACGAAACTTAAATCTCAGAAACTTGAATCTCTCCTCAGCCAGGAGGAGTCCATAACCATCCACTTCTCACAGCTGAGGTGCAACAGATGAAATTCTTCAGCTGTGTGTGCTTCATGTCAAGCAGTGTCTCAAAGGCAGACAACTAGGTGGTTTGATTTCATAAGAAGCCGAATACTTCTACTTGGACCTAGGTACTATGCCTATGACCTGTCATGGACAAGCTTGGAAAAGAGCTGCACCCCCAGGCACTGTTATTTGTGAAAGGAAACCTGTCATGTTTCAGGTTTTATAAATGTTGCATTAGTCTCTTTTTACAACTTTTTGTGTCTTGCAGTAAAGGGACTTAGATTTCAAAGTTTTGAAACAGTAGGAATGAGGGAGCTAGTAAATGAGGAAAAACAAAAAAACATTGAACACTCTTAATTTCTTCAGCCTCCCTAAAAACTGAAAATCTCTCTTGTCTGTATTTTGAGAACCAGTGCACTCTTTGCTTATTTCTTTCAAACAATCTCACACAGAATTAAAAATAAATGAAAAGTTAGAGAAAATACAGAGCCCTAAAATCTCAATGACCATAAATTACTAAGAGATTATAGTGATTTTCCCCTGTTGCTGCTTGCAGCCTAGAAACAGGATATACAGTAAGTGCTGTATACTGTTAGCTAATGGAGATTCTGCTTTAGCTCAAGTGGTAGCGCTGTTGCTTTGGGATAGGAAGGTTGTGATGTCTTGCCTAAAGGGATGTAAGTGTTGCAATTCAGATCCCGAATGAGAAAAAATCTTCACATTGGTGCCCAATTAGTGATGTGATTCCTGGTGTTAAGTCTAATGCAATTTAGCATGCACCTGCTGAATAGCCTGCATGCCAAATACCAACCACACTGCACTAACTCTGTCTTTGTTCACAGAGAGTTGAATGTTTTGTTGCAGGGTAGGGAGTAAAGCGTGGGAGCAAGGGGTATTTGTGAACATTTGTGAGAACAAAATCTGTGGATTTACTCCAGCAATATTTCAGAGCTGCTCACATTTGCTTTGAAGCAAAAGGATATGGGTATTCACCAAAGCATGACCTGAGTACATAAAATTTATATGAACAACCGGGCAATACCTTACTATCCCAAGTGATGACAAGCTGACCTATTGACGTAAAAGACACCTAAAGAGACAATTCCTGCCTTGACTTTGCAGTTTGAAATACAGAGAAGAGAGGGCCCTACAGACCCCTTAGCCTATCTTATTTTATTCTTATGACTCTGAATTTCTTCTGGATACTGCAGAAAAATTAAAAGTTTGGAAAGAATTTAAAGGAGAACCAGATAAAGGCTTTTGACATATATAGGTTTGTAGTGAGCTTACATGGTTTTCTAAGGATAGCCACAATTAATTTATTTAGATTAAAATAATTAAAAGGATGCCTGTCTAAAGATCTAAACTCCTTCATATATCATTAGTAATACAATAAAATCCCAGAAGAATGAAAATAATCATACCAACAGGAACTCAGCCAAGCAGCATCCTACAGAGACTCTTTTTCAACCTTTTATCGTTGTGGGAAACATACCTCCAGACCTGTTACAGAATGCTATTAAACAGGTGTCATTTGGAGACAACTGCATAGAGTTATATTGTGCCAAAAAGGGGGATGAAGCATTAGAATCTCAGGGAGCCCCAGAAAGTACCCAATAACCCCTCCATGGTGGCATAAGTGAGAATTCAGTTTGGGCATCAGCTTCTGACCAGAAGTAACAACCATAGTACCCACACAAAAAAAAAATAATTAATTCGTATTCAAGATAGTTTCTGATTCTAGAGGCTTGGCAATTTTTAACAAACATGTTAAGCTACAGAGGTTTATGGAGGACTGTGAAACTCCAGGGTGTTGATACATTTTTTTCAGTGAGAAGTTCTGCCTAGAAAACTAGCTGCTACATTTTGTCTCCAAAGTTGTCCTGTTAGCCTGCAGGTAACTTTGGTGTAATACAGTGTAAACCAAGAAGCAGCAAAAGCCTCTCAGATCATCCAAAGCTTGTTGTCTGCAGTAGTTCCACAGTGTTACCTTTGAAGCTGAAGTTTCATATTCCGCTCAGAAGACAAACACACTCCTATTAGTTGCCCAAGAAGGAGAAAAACTGCCTATAGCTCTTGCCATTCCACAAAGAAACATCATGGTTGGAGTCAACAATAATTCAAAGTGGAATAATACTTTTAGCAGTAACTATTTTTAGTAGTAACTAAAGGACTTGTGAAATTGTGGAACAGTGGAAGTCTTCATTGCCTTCCTGGAAGGTACGTTTAATCTATGGAATTTGGATGTGCTGAATAATATGGAGCAGGTTGACACATGCAAGAACTCAAAGTACATTATTTTAGATATTTGAAAGATTTATTGTGATCTTTAAACACGTGAAGAATGGGGATGTTTTATCTAACAATCTAATGTCTATGACCTAAGTCATAAAATCTTTAATTTTAACACAATACTGTCACATGGTCAAATGTAATCTACACTTGTGTATTCTTTTTTAAATGTCACCCAGTAGAACTCCAAACTTGTGAAAGCATTAACTCTTCATGCCACAGCTGAGAGCTCATCTTCTTCCACGCCTTCGTAAGTAAAGGCACTAATATCTGCTGTCCACCCTATGCAACATAACTAGGACAAATGGTTTTACTACTGCTTTTGCTTACCCACTGGTTTCCAAATAGAAAAAGGCCATGTTAATTAGCTGTGCAAAATTCAGCACACTAGTTCTGAGAAAAAGCAACTTTTTCTTTAATTTCTGGCCATCTTTTGATGAGCCACCCAGTACTGACTCAGCGGTGCTGGACCTTCACTTGGGGCCCAGAACTCTGCAGCTGCTCTAGCTCTGCGTTTGCCTAGAGCAATGTGCCAGCTGTCTCTGACTGTATTACACCACAGTAATGCGAACAACTGGAAGCAATAATGTGTCTCCCCATTTGCCTAACAATACCAACATGAACAATAATTCAGAAGACTGAAGATTTGTGCTGTAATTTAATAAACCCCATGCACATTTCTACAATTGAGTATCACATCTGTGCAATGGATCCTAGAAGTGTAATATTCTTTTATAAGGGACCATTAACCAATCTTAAGTTTATAGGTTTCCTTAAATCTTTTTCATCAGCTGTTAAACTACAGTAAAGAGAAAATTGCCTCTTATGAGACAAGGGATAGTAAAATACAAAGACTGTGATTAAACGTCAATCAATTAAGGATTATAATATAATAAAAATGCTGACTGATGATTAAAATGAGTACTTTCTGGCAGAATTTTATAAGCAATATTAAGAATTGTTTTTAAAAGTCAATAGAATAAACCCCACTTAAATCTTGTTATGTATCAGGAACACTGAATATCTAGAGAAGAGGAGAAAAAAAGAATTATTATTCTGACAAAAATACCTAAGAAGCAGTTGATTGTCAATCTTCATATTAAATAGGATACATTTCTTTCTGTCATTTATTTTATTATACCCCTGACTCCTCCATTTTAAATCCATTTCTGAATGGAGTAAATAAAGTTGGTGGGGTTTTTTTCAGCTGATACTTGGCAAGTTTATGCAACCAGGCTACCTTTCATGAAAGCAGGTAAGAGATCATGTATTAAATATTATAAATAAGTGACACACAAATTATTATTTCATGTAACAGACCTAAGAGAGTAACCCAGCTGAGGGCACAGGTCAAACAAGTGCAATGTTTGTATGTATCTCTTTATTGAAGATATTTTAGTGATCTTTCAAGTAGAACTCTATGAAATTTAGGATTAAGCTAAATGGATTCTACAGAGACTCTTACGTAGAAAGAACACTAATACCAAATAATAAGCTTTTATAGTCCATATGAAACTTCCAGCAAAAAGCAGCAATATAGTTTTCTATTAAAATCTACGATCTATGTCAAGAAAGTAATAGAAGTGTTTTCATTTTCATAAGGGAAACTCCTGTGCTCCTGCTCCTACACTACTGAGTGGCTGTGGAAAAAAACACGTTACCATGTATTGTTGTTTATAATTACGTTTTGGGGTTTTTTCTCCTGATTCATCATCTTTCAAAGTAGGCCGTATTATTTCTCTATCCTCCCTGGCCTTTGCCATATGTTTCTCAAAGGTCACCTTAACTTAACAAAACTGTCTAAACAAATTTTTCCTACTTTCTTCTTTTAATTCCATAGAATCTTTAAAGCTACTCATTATCTTCTTTTCAGTTTCATCTTCTTAACTAATTGTTTTCAGTGGATATTATCTTATCATAAGTGTCTCCTAAGCTCCACATCTAAGAACTAGAGGCTGCATAAGCCCCAAAGTGAAGGAAGACAAGTTTCTTAGGATTTTGAATCTTGAGCTTGAGAGACAGGTATTCATCAAAGCACTTTTTAATTTAAACTTTGATTAAAATTCACCAAGTTTGTTAGGTAGCTCAGAAAGGCAAGGAGAGATACACAGCACTGTGATCTACTGTCCTTGGGGAATTAGGTTGAAAACTAGAATATCTGTTTATCTGTCTTCAGCTACCGTTGTCTTTCCATTCTTCTTTATCTACATGGGCATAGGATGCCCAATGTACAATTTCCTATTGCAAATTCCTTCACTGCTCTTCAATTCTGCTCCATCTGATTCCTCTTAAAGAGAAGGAGCACTAAGAAGTTTTGTCCTTCCTTATGATTTATCCTTCTTAGTTCTATCCCTCCTGATTAGAACTCCTGTTCCCATTTTTCATAACAATTCCACACGATTTTCTCAGGTCTCACTTCTTTTTCACTATTAGACCTTGTCTTTAACAGGCCACATCCATCTGCAAGCAGAGTTGTCCCCTCCTTTTGAATGTCTCACCACAATTTTGGTTTGGGTTGGCAAGAAAATATTATTTTCCAAACCTCTTCTGTTACTACTGGCAGTATTAGAAATTCCAAGGTCACCAGAACATATCAGTACTCCCTTAGAATTTTTTAAGCCATACTCACTACAGTAAAGAAGAACAATACTTTGCTGACATATCTATGTAATCAAAATAATTTGCAATAATTCTCCGGTTGACCAAAACAGGGCAAAATTCAAACAATTTATCTTTGAGCACATATTGCAGAAGTTATATCATCACTTCATCTCCTCACCTTAGATTCCTTTTATGGTCAAAGCATAGGTAAGGATTTCTAGAGAGATGAGTTTATGCTGAAGACACTAAGTATTCTTACTTAACATCAACACAGTGTGTCAGCCTCCTGAACTGACACACCACGGCCACATGTTCACTAGACCCAATACCAAAGAAAGGAAGAGGAAAAGAATCTATGGTTGATGATGGAGGATATAATAAAAGGGGTTTTCCTGTCTTAGCAGCAAGTCTTTTAATCCATTCAACTATCAGGTCAAACCCTACTCTAACTGGTAGCCAGATCTAAGTTGAACAGCATGCTCTGAAGGTTGTCAAAAGCTCTTATGTTTGGAACAGTCACAGCATGACATACAGGTCCCTGTATGTATAGGTTACATACAAACCAGTTACATTTGACCAAGGAATTATAGATACCTGGTTCAGAAAGGCACTTCTAATGTCAAAAATGCAATAACACCTACATAAGATTTTACAATTCCTTACTGCAAACCTTTTGTAGTCACAGAGTAAAAGCAGCTCTGACCCTAACCTGAACAAAAAGCTCCCTAGCTGACCTTTTCTATTATGTGTCTTTCTTAGTTTTGGCATCTCATGACAGAAATAACATGAAAATTATCTTCATCTCCTGCCACTTCTTGACAAGCATGCTAGAACATCTCCCAAGACATGTTGTCAGTTCACTGATGAATAATAGTATTAACGATGATCTAATAAAGGAAAACCACTTAGGCCACCAGTGTATGTGTATGTTTGTGTCCTAGAGGAGTGAAAATTAGCTGAATAACTCTCATAAAACAGCAAAGGATCTATTCTTACATTTCTTTTGTATCCCAAACCAGACTTTAATGTAAATTTTGATTGTGCACAAATGAAAAAAATAGTGTATTAGAATATATCTATTTAAAAATATGAGCTTGTTCCTTATAACTTTAAGCAGTCATTCCTCGCTAATAAAGCACTGGAATTTGACATGCCTACCTTGTGTCTCCAAATTCAACCACAGAACATGTGTCAGATGTGTGGTATTTTTTGACAGATAAAAATGGAAGGATTCAAAAACCCACTTTAAAGAAAAAAAACTTTCCTTTGTGTTTCAGTCCAAGTAATCACACACACTGAAGTGAAAATGAGGACCATAGGAAAAAATAATCATAAATCTCTTTTGTGAGAGAAAGCATTTTATTAAAAAGTCTAATAATGTTTAGTCTTTCTAAAATAGAATTAAAGTTTATCATGAAGTTGTCTTTGTCAAGTATCATTTGTAGAAAGTAGGTGGGTTTTTTCCTCCTTCACATAGTATTTCAATAAAAGGATTCTTTACCGTTTTATACATTTTATTATTCATGTACTGAACTGAGTTTAAAATTAAGAAATTTAAATCAGAAAAAAGCTCTCACATTGCAGACTGAACTGTTCTCTCCTTCCTTACCATGTGGTCATTTTTGCTGACACAAGATGTGTTATCCAGCTATTACAGCCTTTTTCTGCTAAAGATTGATAACTGAAAATGCTGCACTAGTCATTATCCATCAGGTATGCCTATGGATGACCACGGCCTTGTCTGTGATCTGTTCTTATCCCAATTAAGTTTGAATCTCTGCCAGCTACAGAGCTGTGTTACGCCACTCAGAAAGAATCAAAGAACCTGAATGATTTCCTGTTTATTATAGATTATTGAATCCCTTCCAGCCTCCTCATGCTGAAGGCTGTACTTGAAAAAGACAGCTCAGAAGCCAAAAGCAAATGAGATACTGTAGGATCTGTTCTTTATAACACTGTGCAATTTTATTTATCAAAGCAATATTGTTTTGATTTGGAACCAAGAAGTTCAGAGGTGGCTCAGGAAACCACCTTTAAAGAAGCAAACAGTAACACGTGTCTTTTCCTGAAACTTTTCTTCTGTAAAATCCCTTCTATAGCTCTGCAAACCAGTATTCTTAGGATGAACTCAACTCAAGTTTCAAATACTCATAAGTCTCTGCCCAATTAGTGGTTAGTAATAGTACAGTTTTAAGACACAGAAAGATTTTTCCCTCGGTTGCCTCAGTTTACTGTTCCTTATGCATCATCTTTTGCAGTCATTTATCAAATATGTCAAATATAGTTGGTCATCCGAATAAAAAACAATGAAATTTAGAAGCAGAATGTACTAAATAAGAGTTAGTAAACAAGGTTAAGGACTTCAGACTTTTTTTTTAGTTGGTTCTACAGTCACTTAGACATAAAAGCATGTTTGAATTTGCTGTCTTTGAATAAGTTGACTATTCTTTACTATAAGTTTGATTGTCATTTACATCATCTTAAATGTGCAAAGGGATCTAGGCAGAAGTGAAGTACACCCCAAATTATTAAGTGCCTGGTTTGTGATTTTATGTGGGGTGGAGTCTAGATACTTATGCAGACAAAGATTAAAAAAATCAAGATAGTACCAAAAGAAAGAAGCGAAATATACACAGCAGTGAAATGATTTCTTAATTTTCAGCCAGTGTGAACACTGGGGTGTCCTGAACAGTGTTTTCAGAAATCTCTTGTGCCCAACCAGTACCCATTCCAGGGAACAGTATTGGGCATGGCACCATGGATCTGGCAGACATTCCATTATGAATAAATTATTCCATTTACATTAGAAAGGACTTTTTCCTATTGAGCTAAACTAGCAAGAAATCAGTTGTGTTCCTAAGGTAACAAAACTTGTGTGCACATACTCTGTGCTTATATCTGTCCTACTCTGACTTTGATAATTTCGTGCCATTTTTCAGTGATTTTGGCAGCAATATAGAGGTCTCAAATTTCTTTAAGATTGGGCAGCTGAGTAGAGGGAAGACAACCCAAAGCAAAGGGCTGTCACGCAGAAGTACACTGTCAATATGCAGACTGATAAACTCCACTAGATTGTCACACTTCTTATATCTTCAGGAAAGAAGAATCCAGACAATGGTAATAATTTTTTCACGGATTAATATTAGATCCCTTAAAATATTAGCTTTTTGCTATTTGCAGGCTATAAAAAACTGAAAGACCTAATTTCCAGAAGCAGGTGAATTGAATTTTGGAAAAAGGATGCACAGGTCTGAATGTACCTTGCAAAATTAGAATGAAAATGAAAATGCTCACATCTAAGTATTCATGTGTACAGAGATTTTAACTCAGCTGCGCAAACACAGTTGCAACATTACTGTTTCAGATGCACCTGAGTATCTGAAACAACTGCGTGAAGTTGACAGATGTTGAACAGGACTTAGAAGAGAAAAACATAGTTCGAGTAGTCATCTGGTGGCCAAGAGGCCATAGTAGAGCATCTGTAAAGCAGTAGCCACATGCATTTTGGCAATTTAATAGCCTTAATGGGCTGATCTACTGACTTTACGTAAGTTTGCTTTGTGTGAGCTGAAACGCTTCTTTAACTCCATTGACTGCACTGACTAAATTGCCACTGAGTACAGTGGGAACTTAGTCAGGTACACAGACACCTGCGTTATAAACCTTCATTTAGGTGAATTAATCTGTGAGCTGGATCCTCTCCTTCAAGCATCCCTGTTTCTTAATTCTTTAAACAAAGTCCAATGAAGCGATCATCAATGAAGAAAAGACTGCCTATCCAAACAGCACAGTTAACCCACATTGGATGAGCTAAATGCTTGAAATTAAAGGAGTGGGTATGACCTTTGAATCAATGAAACTATCACCTACTGCTTAAAATCTACCTTTGCAGACGATATTCATCTAGCTTGTTGTGGCCCTTTCTTTTGTGAGCAACGTCTGCTTTATGCTGTATCCAGATTGGATGTGTTCCACATGGAAACAATAAAATATCTTCTAGATTTCTGTCCCCACAACTATTTTCTATTCTGTCCTATTCTCCCAGGCTCACTATGCTATGTTTTACTGTATAACTATGTGATACAAAAGGTGTAAAGAGGTAATAAGGAACAAAGAAAAAGGCTTTCATTAATAGAAAAGTATTTGAGAACTGGGATCTGAATTCATATTGTGTTTGTGGTATCAAAGAATAGTCAGCTAATCAGATTGAATCCTTAGATGATTGCTATTCCCACTCTGGTCCTAATAGACTTCAACTGCTTTTGAAAGTATAGACTTTTGCATAGAAAAATATATTTTCTATTGTAATGCAGTAACAGCCAATATTTGTATTTTATTTGTTGTTTCACGTAGTCTTATTTCTATCTTGGGTTTCCATAATCATGAAATCACAGAATAATAGAATGGCTTGGGCTGGAAGGCACCTTAAAGATCATCTAGTTCTAACCTCCTTGCTGTGAACAGGGACACCTTCCACCAGAACAGGTTGCTCCAGAGCTCCATTTATAATGAAAACACTTTTTTAAATATATGCACACATGAGCCTTGATTTCACATAAAAGTAGGCTTTGTAAACACAGACTATTTTTTTTATTGGGATATAATAAAAATGTGCAATAAATGGCTTTTTTCTCTCTCTTAAAAACAAGGTCTACAGAAGATCATTTTCTTTACACAGCCAAGCACATGTTAAGAAGGCAAACATCTAAGGCATTGGAAATTTTTGTTGGACTGCAGAAAAAAAAATCTTTCCCAGTTCCCATTTTGCTGAGATTAATTATGACACTGTTATGCATCTTTCCATTTGGTTGTAAAAGGAAGCAGTACTTTTCCACTATTCTTCCTGTGCTGCTAATTTCTAAGACTGAAGCAAAAGACACTGGTTAAATCAAGCTATAACGAAATATTTTCTTGGTGACTCAAACAAGTCTCAAAGGAAAACACAGTAAAGGAAATGTCAGGTATGCACCCTTTAATTTATTTTTTTTTCCTGATGCCTTGCAATAGATCCTGAGTGACTGTGCAGCACTGCCCACCAAGTAGGACCTTTAAATAAAACATCATAATTGTTTAAAACTGAAAGTTGTGTGCAAGGAGGGGAGAGAATCATATGAGGGACCAATACAATAAAATATCCAACAGTCTGATTGCTGTTCTGATTTTTTAAAATATATTTTGAAAGGTCTTAACAGTGTTGTTTTGGAACAGTAGATTGCATTGTTGTAAAACACACATGGATAGACGGCTGAAACTGTGGTCTGCATACTCTAGCTGAAATGTATCTATTGACTTACAAGCTGGCTGCATGTGTCAAAATGCAATCCAGTATTTTTGTAATAATAGCTAGCAGTCATAGTTGTAAATTATTTATGGAGACTATTCAGTGCAAACAGGTTAGTGCACACATCCTCTTCAGCTTGACTGCCCTGGTTTTAGATCACTCAGACATTCAACTCCTTAGAGATCTGCTCTTATCATTGCAAACCCTGAAAAGGTACCAAAACTGCAGTCATTTCAGCAACTCAAAGCAGCTCAGCCATTTGCTAAAGTTCTACCTCAAGGTTCAGTGAATAAACAGCGTTTCTGCCCACCTCCTTCACACCCACTCAGGCCCTGGTGATGTAAGTTAATACCAGACACGAAGAGAAATCGATCTCTAGAGCTGAGACTCCGGTGTCCTTCACTATCTTTGTGCAGAAACATGGAAGAATGTACATAGCAAAAAGGCCACTGATGAGCTTAACACAAAGTGACATTTCACTAATGCTGTGTTTCTGAACACAGTAAAATGACAGTCACTCAATAAGTACTCCTGGTTAGATTTAAGTGAGGACAGCACCCCATTGTAATGCATTACACTGATTTTTCTATGCACCAGGTATTCAATCACACTGGAATTTTGTCCTCAGTAGTCCATTGCAAGCAGCTGCACCTACCCTACACAATCAGGATGTTGGGGATTACATAATTTTACATTTGAACCACTCAGTGCCAGACAGAACTAGTCCGTCACATAAAAAAAAATGCAAGGACTTGACTGCTCTGTCAGATACAGCATGTCGAAATATTTACTGTGTGTTAGTCACTGTCTGGGAAAATTTCAGCTACCAAGAGCTTTGTAGGGACTGTTTTTGCCACAAAATATTTTTGATAGTTCTGAACTTGAGACTGTGGTTTGATTTAGCTCTGCTCAACCATTAATTTGTAAATGGAATAATAGTTTAAAATACATTAATGTCAATGACCTCTACAAGTTATGAGTGAATTTTCTTGTGGGCAGTTTCGTCAACCACCAACTTCTGCCTCATTTTCAGGAATTTGGATTTTGACCTTTATCATCCATGACATTAGGCAAAGAAAAAGTCCTAAGAGTCTATGTTGCAGAATGAGAAAAAGGGGACAGAAAAACTCTACAGAGACAACAGACATCATTTCTCTTCAGTTTTTTAGCCTCTTGCCTATCTCTTGTGCAGCTTACGCCACCTCCAGTTGTCCCACTATGGGTCCCCTTGGGCCAAGAAGAAAGTTCCTGTCCACATATAAGCAGCTGCTTACACACTAGCCAAAAGTAACTCCAAGGCATATTCTCAATGAGAAACTTGCCCGGGGCTGAGGAGATTAAGCAACTGAACTCAGCTCTTCCTACTCACTCACGTCTCAGAGCTCTTCTTGTCACACAACTAAGCTCTCTAGAGCTGCAAATGCTCATTCTACCCAAAGAATTTGTCCCCAAATCTCACTTAATTTCCAATGCCAATAGAAAAAAAAAAAAACAACAACAAAAAAAAAAAAAAACAACAACAAAAAAAAAAAAAAACAACAACAAAAAAAAAGCATTGTGCTTTTTCAAAGACATGGCTTGCACCTATGAAGAATGGAAGTGGGCCCAATTAAATAAGCACGATGTGGCGTGATGGCAAAGGGTAAACACAAAGCAGTATGTAGCTCCGCCTGTAAGAAGAGAGTTATCACAACACAATGCAGTATGTGTGTGACATGCAGCAGTGCTGGTAAAAATGTGATACTGAGTTACTAAACTCCTGTGACATGATTATGGTCCTGGGTTTCAAATGAACGCCATAATGGGAGGCCAAAGCCCATGCATGCCAGAAACCATCACTGCATTCACTCCTTCCGTTCTTTTCCTCTATTTTCCCTGGTTCTAACAGTGAAACTGGATCACTGAGAATATCAGACAGAAATTCAGGCTGGAAATGCACAGAGTTAACTCTTTCTAACTTTCTGTTACACCTTTAATATAGATGAGACAAGACTCAAAAGCAAAATCAGAAGAAAAAAAACTCAACATACAAATAAATATCTTCAATTTTTTTTTACAGTTTAAATTTATAATTACTGAAATAGAATTATATATTTGTCCAGTTGAAGGCAGCTGAAGAGCAAACCCAGTGCCTTGAATACATTTTGCAGGAGTCTGAGAAGGTTTCCACAAATCAGACAATTTCTGTGGCAGCTTTTAGACATAATCACAGAATAAGTAAGGTGGGAAGGGACCACAGCACATCATTTGGTCCAATCTCCCTGCTTGAGTGGGGTCATCCCAGAGCACATTGCACAGGATTGTGTCCAGATAGTTCTTGAATATCTTCAGTGAGAGAGACTCCACAGCCTCTTTGGGCAATCTGTTCCAATGCTTGGTCACCCTTACAGTGAAGAAGTTCATACTCATATCAAAACTGGAAAAAGTAACAAACATCAGGAAAAAAAAGCAAACAACCATGGTGTTTTGGATTTTTCTCATTCATACACTGTTTTGGCTTTCATCACCAAACCAAACATCCTGAATCTGTATTTCCAGTTACATATACATTTCCAAGTGCCTGAGTGTCTGTTTATAGCTCCATGTCAGCCCAAAACATCTCATCATGGGAAAAAAGCTCAGTACAGGAGTGTGTGAATTCAGATTATACTGTATGAACCCTTATTGTGAGTATATCCACCCCATGGGTCTTAGTGGTAAATTATCTGCAACCTTTCTTTAGACAATGGAGAGACACTAGCATCTTCTGAGGGACATTTATTGCACCTGAGATAGTAGCAGAAATCAATTTCCTTCTGCAGGCATCAGAGGGCAATTCAGTCCATGTTATCTGGAATTGCTTTTGGAGCTGCCCACATTTCTCTGTTCCCTATAGAAGGATATTTCAGTGACTAACATAAACTGGAATTGTTAAGGTCTGAAGTTAGGTACTTTTCATCCCAGTGATTTAATGTGCATGAATGTCAATACTTTATTTCAGCAGAGGTGGACCCTTCTGTTCCTGTTCCAGTTTTGAATTTATCTCATGGGTTTTTTTTTTAAGATGATTTCTTTCCAATTGCAAAATTAAAGGCAATTAAACTGTTTCGAAGAAGACTAACTTCAGCCTTCATATGATAACCTCAATAATTAAAAATAATTTTGTAGCTTCTTTAGACAACTTTACTGTGCTTTATCATTTTTTAATTTTTACAAGACATGTTAATGAAATAGAGTATAATTTTTAACTGAATTTCAGTGGTTTTAAATACAGCAATTTTCTGCAACATTGATGGCTTGCTCTTGATTATATCTAACTAAGCAGCAACAAATGTAGACACCTAAATAATTTCTTTACAGTGAATGTTTAGACTGGTTTTATAACCTCTACAATATACTGGACATTTATGAGGCAGAAGCTTGGCAATGTTTAAAAAGTTAAAGAGTTTAAAGAGTTCTTCATATAGGATTTTGAAAATTAGATACTCGATAAGCTTAAGTAGTGCTGATAAGGTTCATTAGTACTCTCACAGTGAAGGTATGCTCACCTAATTGTAATATTCCAAGACCACTTTAAAAAAACCAAAAAACTGACAAAAATATGGAAAATGTGCAAAATCTAAGACAATTGAAATGTTATCTCCATAGGCTAGACAAAGTCTTTCAGTCTAAGTAACTCAGCTCCTAACGTTCAATAGCATTTTCTGGATATAGAAATGTATGTTTATATACATGTGCATCAATACTCATGTATGAAGGTCTAGGCATATATATGATAATTAAATCTTTTGGTTGCATTCTTCTTTGGCACAAAGAATTTATATTACATTGAAGCAAGACCTTACAGCAATGCTAATGCAGAAACTAAAGAGGTTAATATCCTCAGTAGACAGTATCATTTCATCAATAAGAGAACTATTCAATGACCCTGTATTGGAGTGAACTCAGCATAATCAATTAGCTTTGTCAAGTAAACAGATCCGTCCCTTTGGCTGCTGCGTAACTTGATATTTCTTCCTGTCCTTACTGACTCTGTGAATGGGGAAATAAAATACCCTGAAATTATACCAGCTCTGGCTGAGGGAAAAGAGCTATTTAAAAAACAGTTTCAGTGAAAGTGTCTGTCATTCTTAATCAGACATTTTTGTCTTCCAGCAGAGAAGGGCGGTAGGACAGGCCTTAGCCCAGCACCCCAGAATGCTTCTGCAAAAACAGTATTTTCCATGTTTAGATAAATTAGATGTAAATCAGTTGGCAAGCAAAATAAAATAACTAATTTGCCCTGCACCACTTGACATAGCCAACTTGAGTAATTATCTTCACAATATACAACCCTTTGCTTGCTTTATAATTTTTTTCTCTCTTGTTCTTGTTTTTGCTTTTTTTTAAAAAAAATTAATTACTATAACACTAATTTGAAAGTAATGATTTCTATACACATTAGCAGGCTTTAAGACACAATCTATGATAGGTCATGAGACAGTGGTCCCAGACTGGACTCGTGTAGTTTGCATTACGAAAAAAAGGATGGGAAGGAGAGATCATTATTCTGCATAATTAGCAGGCTTAATTAAAAAATGGCCCAAGATATCAGCTGTAGCATCAGCTCAACAAACCCCCTAGGGCTTGTTCATAGATTCTGCTGCACTCTGATTATACTAGCATGAATCTAGAAATAGCCACCTGGAATCACTCTCTCAGATGGGCATTTGCTAAGTGCTCATGCACTGTTATTAAATCGGTTTGTTTGTTACCATTTTGTAAAATGATACAGGCTTTTAGACCTTTAGCAATTTGAAAAGAAAGCACAGCCAGCGAGGTGGAGTAGTTCACTCTGTGGGATTTCAGTGCTCTTCCTTTCTATTAAATAAAGGTCTTCAGAAATATATTTGTCCAAATTTCTCATGTTCTATAAACCCTAATCCATGAGAGCTTTAAAAAGTCTCTTCACCTCAGGTTTAAATATCTACCATTCAAATAAAAGTGGTCTGCATTACAAATTTCTTTATATATCACATTTTTGTGATAGTCACATAAAATCATATATAAAGTTTAACACCTCTCTTCTGCTTTTGTTTTTGTTCGTGATGGACAATACATAATGTTTCCTTCACAGGTACAGCAATACCTTTCTAGCACACCACTGATCATGTAAACAAGCCATTTATGTGAGACAGGCAACTGTTTTTGCAGAATATATTGGTGGATAAATAGCAGCTAGGAACATAAGCAGACATGTTAGGGATCAAAATTTTCCTGTGCTATTAAATGAAAGATTGGTTTGATCTAATCAGCACATAATTGTCCAAAGTGGGATGCCATCAAGACACTACAGCTAGCAACCTGATCTAACAGAAGGTGTCTCTCCCCTAAGGCATCGGGGCTGGAACTAGATGATCTTCAAGGTCCCTTCCAGCCCAAACCATTCTATGCTGATTCTATGATTCTGTGATGATTAAAAGGCAAGTCCCCTTTGATAGCTAGGTATTGGCATTTAAAAAACAAAGTTGGGATTATATCAGAAAGGCAGGAAACTTATGTACCTTTTTAAAGGACTTTTGTAGGCTGATTCTAGAGGATTTTTTTAATCAGTATTTTTACTTATTTTATAAAGCTTACTACTGAAAAAAGGGAACCAGAGATACTGCTTATTTAATAGTAAAGACACAACTTTCTGTTCTGTCCTGCAAAACCTCTGGGGCTATGAACAGGCCAGGAATAGGTTCAAACCTCTCAGGCCCAGTGCATGACAGTGGACACTCAGTGGCACCCCACTGGAAATGGGGGGAACTCCATTATCCTGGGGCAGGTCAGCACTCGAGGTAGAGCCCTCTCATCATCCCTGCTCTCAAGCATCAGGAACCTGTCCTCTCCAGAGACCCATTTAAGTACAAATCCTATTAAGATATTTAGATAATGTGGCAAGATGCCTCTTTTTATGCTGAGCCCTTCGAGGTGATTAGACAGGGAAATCCTTGCTATCTATTCAAGAAGATTTCTGGCGTGTTTAACATCTTGGGAGCATATTTTTGTGTTTCTTTAGGTTAAAGATATCCTCCTAGGAACTTATCTATCAGAAGAAGGAGTATATGTGTCCATGGGGAATAGAACAGAAGTTTCTATTCCGTGGGAGATACTGAACCAACAAAGTTCTGAAAAGGAAAGAAATATCTCACATGATATACTATTGAGTACAAACAGTGTGCTCTTCAGCAGGAATGACAGAGATTCCTTATTCCTAACTGAAAGGCATGAAGGAAAAGTAGAAATCACCAAGAAAAATGACAGAAGGATAAATCAATATGAGGCGAAAGGTCAACAAGCGGTCTGCTGGTAGTCTGCCAAAAAGTGTTTAATACATCCACTTGATATTATTCCCATTCTTAAAAAAATTATTTAAGACACAGAGAGATATGCAGCGACTCAGCCTTTTTGTGTCCGTGAGAGAAAAAGCTTTGCTGAGAAACATACACTGATCTAAAAGTAGTGTTTATCCCTAGAGCTTTGACACTCCTTGAGGGTTTGCCATTATTGCAAATGCAATGACAATCTTTCAATACAGACAAATTAGCTATTTTCTAGAGACCCAATTCAGTTCTTCAAGTAACATTAATTTATCACAATTTAATTACCGCTAAAATTATACTAATTCAAATAAGAGGTGGCAGTCATGTAACACATGTTATTGGACACCTCATGTGAATTCTTGAAAAATAATGTTTGTTCTGTTAGAACAGGATAGTAATTTTCAGCTACAAGGAGGTATGCATTTGACAAAGGTTTTTAACAGTTCCTAGCTAAAACAGTTTTTATAGATTTCTGTCTTCACTACACTATTCAGACTTCTTCATAAGCTTCAGTTTAGCCTTTTTTTCTGGGGTGGAGAGTGTTTCTTGGCATTTTCAAGACTTTCATTAAAACTGTTAAGTTTTCTTTAACTAAAATACTAATTACAAGGCAAAGAAATTATGAGGAAAATTATTAAAACTAAAAACACTTTAAGCATGTTTCCATAACTCAAATAAAACTATACTTCCCAAATGGGACAGGATCAATATTCCCTACCACCACAATCCCAAACCCCCCCAAAAAAAAGATTTTAGTCAAAAAAATAGCAGAGAAGAAAAGCATGGAAACCAACCATAAAATGCCTGGAGGGTGAACAGCTGACATACATGTAAGCCCAACTGAGAAGGATATAGGAAATAAGAAGGAGAGGAATAGACCTCCTGGGTCAGCACAAATACTCATGTGATATGAGCCCTTTGATAAATGGATCAGGCTTCTGCTTTATAACTACTGAGGCTTTCCCCACCAGGATTTGTGCTGAAAAACTATGCCATTGCCCTGTTTTAATGTGTGAACTTTCTCTGATTTCCAATCTAAATTCAGTCTGAGCAACTCCAAATGCACATTTTTTTCAGCAAACACTTTGTTCTTTGCAGTAAACAGATGTTCCTTACCAGTCTTCCTGTTATACTGAAAACAATATTTTCACCTTTCGCCTTCCTAGTTTTTGCTCATATTTCCTTTTTTTCCCCCGATTGAACTAACAGACTTACCTGCACTTGCGACTGGTTGGACTGTTTTTTCTTACAATTGGGGGAACTGGAATTGCATTTGATATATCATTTCTCTCATGAGTACCTTGTACTGAGGATTCAATAGTTCTTTTTTCCTGTGGGGTGTATCTCCACCACATACTCACTTGGCTTTGTCTCAGCAAGAGCCAGCTGGTGACACACAGACATTGAGTGATCAGTCAGCAACACACACAGATCTTTATTCTCAGTCTCTCCCACGTGGCTATCTCACAGCTTGTAGTTGAAGTTCTTCTTACAGGTCGTCCCCCCCCCCAACCATGCATGACTGTTTTGCTTCACTGAATTGAAGAACTCTGAAACTTAAATGCAACATTTTAAACCTGTGTGTTTAAGGATAGGCATTAAAATCCATATATAATGAGGAATTTAGCAGGATCTCCAGAGAACTCACCTAATCTAAAGCCTAATGATTTTTAGGTACTCAGATACTAGCTTTCATAAAGAAAAAATAACCTACTCTCTTTACTCTTGAAGTCATAATTTAGAATTCTATCCTCTAAACTCAAGTACAATGTTGCATACAGCCACTTTTTCACCATTTGGAAAATTGTTTGTCTTCTTTAATTCTTCAGATGTCTGCTTTCTAAAGAATAATAAAAAATCTAAATAATAGACTTTTAGAAAGTTCCAGAGGCAATCTTTTGTTCAGTATATCTGTCTGAGACAACCTGACCTGCATACATTCTTAATGTAACAGACTAAGTTCAAAGACTCCTGCAATTTTCAGAGCTAGATTATAAAGACAAATGACTGAAAACTAAGTTATTGAGGAAACAATTTCTAAGTTTGGTTCACATTTTTTTCTTAGTACATCTCCAAATAGTTCATAAATATCTTGAGTGATTAACCTCATCTAACTTTAGCCATTTAAAACCTATTCATGTTATCCTAGATGGTTTTCGGGGCTGCTTCTATAACCAATGGAAAGAAGCTTCTTTGTCTTTCTAGCCTAAAATAGGTGTTTAAGATAGATAACACTTAATGTTCTATGATTCATTTTTCCTATCTTTAGATTGTCTAGAAGTTCATATCTTTCTTCCTTGGCTATAAAAGGGCTGTGTCCAATTAGTACAGATGTTCATGAGTAACTTGGGGACAGACAAGATAGACAAGATGAACCTCAATCTTTGATCTAATATGTTATTTGAAATAGGAATGGTAATTAAGGTCCATTCTGGTGCTTTTGAAAAATCCAACCTTGCCCTTTAATGAAGCAAAATTGCTTGAAATGAAACAAAGAAAAATGACCTAAAATAGCAGTCTCTTCAAATGGTCAAGAAAGAGAGACTTAGAAAATAGTGAGCCATTTTGAGAAGGCAAATCTATAAATTAAGCACTCAGAAAATTCAGTAAGTGTGAATATACATGCAAAAAGTAAACCTTAACAACTTGAAAGTCAGAGAGAACTTCCCTTAGTGACAAAAATCATCAGACCTTGAACTGAAAATTACAGCTCTGCAGGATCTGAAGGGGCTCAAAGTGAGGTGTGGATGTATTAAGTAAGGAGAAAACCTAGGATGTTTCTCTTAAGACCAAGTGTGAGAGGTATTTGGTACATCAAGGCTACGTTTTGTCTGTGAGCAAGTATGAGTAACTCCTTTTGAGCCCATGGGAACTATGCATGCTTGTTCAGAAGTGTTTTAGTCATAGGGACAGATGCTAACAGGGAAGTATTCACCTTGACCTAAATTTAGCTTTCCAGGAGTCATTGATTTTAGGCTAAACTGTGTCTACTTCCATCACAGAGAGGAGGAGAGAAAGATACGATCATTTGCAGAGAAACTTCCTAGCTATTTAATTTAAAGATTTTGGGAGATTACAAGGTAAGATTCAGATACAACTGATTTTGTCTCTGCTGTGAATGAGTGTTTTAGGACCCTTAAAGGAACTGACTAAAACCAAAACTGAGATCATAATGCAGCCTGAAGATGCTGGTGCACCACTAGAGTCTCAAATCCACATGATTAACTGACTGACTTCCATTAAATGTGATACGCTTCTGAGCACCTTCAAATCCAGCAACCACACCTCCTAACTCACTGTTGTAGGCACCATCTGAGTTCATAAGCCACTGAGGAACACCTGAAAAAAATTATTACTTCAGTTTTAACAATCCCATTAATTACGATTATAAAATTCTTTCAAAGGATTCTTTTCAGTTTATTTTTGCCTGTGCCACTTATTTTGAGAAATTATATTAGAGGATAAATTTATCTAAAACAGAACAACCTTTCTGGTAGTAATAAAAACAACAGCAGTATCAAAAAATCTAATGTAGATGGATACAGTAATATTAGTGTATGATTTCAGCTAGAGCAGAGGGCTAAAGACATTGGCAAACTTCCAGTTGAAGGAAAAAAAAAAACAAAGGACCCATTAAGATTTTACACTGAACCTGTTTACTCTGCTTTGAATCTCACAGTTCAGCCACACTTGTGAATGACAAAGAGGAAACATTTTGTTTCATAGGATGAACTGTCACCTCTGCATCCTGCAGCTGGCTTATTCTGGTGCTCCTGATGTTGCTGCAGATTCATCAATCTCCAGTGCCTCTACACAGTATCAAGTTAGCAGAAGAGGTGTCAAGGGGCACACTTCAGAGCTCCGTATACCACAATTAGGAAAATCTATTGCACTCTACAAAAACACAGACACCACTGCACAAGGTCACCATACACTAACAACAGCAACTTTATTCCTCCGAAATTTAAAAGGAAAAATCTTCCTCAGAAATACTTGGGTGGAAATCAGTGACTTGTAGACCCTTAATACCATGGAGAATGTAAAGATATCAAATTAATTGTATTTACAAGAATGGTCTTTTTGTTAAGTATAATGTGTTCATGCACAAAAATCTTGAAGCAAAAATGAGTGTAGAAGATAGTTTTTGTTATTCATACACCTCCTGTGAAAATGCTGAAGAATCAAATTCTCAAGTACACGTAAATTGGCATGAGAAACTTCATTTCAATGTCTATTTCTGACTACTTTTCTGTTTTCTGTTAAAATAAGTGACATTTTTTCCTCTTCAGGAACCCAGGATTTGCAATACTAAATTAGTTCACTGTATCCTCTAGTCTTCCCACAGTGATGTTGTTACAAGAAACAAAAATTTCCGTAACATGCACCAAGTTCGTACAAAATGCTTGTTAACTTAAAAAAAAAAAAAATCTGTATGTCTTCCTCAGACAAAATTTGTCTTTTAACATGAGTAAGAAACACTATTTATTTTGAAGACCTTTTGATTTGTTCTCTCAATTTTATCTGTTTTATCTGTTTTATAATTACAACAGTCATTTATTACTCTGTCATGCTTAGCACACATGCCACAATCCTCACTATGGTTTATGAATACCACGATCTGTTACACCACATCACAAGTATCTCTCATATGGGTGATTATTCCCTTGTTCCTTTCCTCAGTAGAGAAGATTTTGTAAATTATTTACATACATATGTGTACGTATTATTTATATTTGTATATTTTTAAATTCATAGATTTTTAACTACACAAAGGACTATTGTAATCATCTAATGTGAACTCCTGCACAACAGTGATTCCTTTGGTAAATGCAGCCAGCTAAGCTGTAGCTTAATTTTTAGCAAGACACCTACTCTTGCTTTGAAGACTGCATACAAGGATATATCCCATTCTCAGGTAAATATGATACACTGTGTGTATTTATTTTGGAAAAAAATATTTCTGAAAAAAGTTGTATTTGGAACTGAAAGCTAAAAAATGGAAAAAAATTAGACTTCTACACAGAAGTTTGTAGACAATCCCAATGTACCAACAGTGCAATAGAAGCTTCTTGCTGTGGTTCAAATATGAAACACTTGCATTCAGAATATTACAAACTTTGAAAATGAGAAACAAAAGTGTGAATATAAACATTGCTCTTCATAAAGGCAAGCATAGCATGTGTCAGGCAGAACTTGCTCACTATTTTAGTGAGGGCTCTGTATCTCTAAGGATATGCATTATTGTGTCCATACCAGTGGAAATTTCTTCAAGGTGCAGATTTTTTTAACCGTTTGAACTGTTCAGACCCATTTTAAAATGGAAAAAATCACAACAATGTGAAAATCCTGTCTTCTGCACCTATGGATGCAACCTCATGGTCAGATTGAGTTCAGAGTGTGCAAGGACCCTGTGAATGCTGTAAAGTGACTTTTCCCATTTGTGGCTACAGAGAGTCCATCAACTGACAATATGTCTTAGGTAACACTTTAAAATACTAAAATTGCCCAGTCTTTTCATATGCCATTTTAGCCTGGATTTCTTCATCCAGTTGAGTGGTAATTGTGCTCTTGAACTTCAGAACACAGCAGAAGAGGAGTCTTTGTATGGACAGGCACTTCCACTACTCTTTCATATTTTCACAAAGTGAGAGAGACTAGCCTCATCCTTGCTGTTGACTTAGTTGGCACAGACATATGAATTGTTCTTATCACAATAATTCACTTTTCTCCTACACATGAGCTCTAAGGATTTAAAAAGTTAACTATGGCAAGTTACTGTAAGCCACAGGATACAACTCTCTTCAAAAATTACAGTGATGAGCACTGCCCTTTGACTTTATATACTGGGTTTTGATGCTCTGCAGAAGTTTAACTGAAAAAAACCCAAGATATCTAGCAGGGAGATCCTTGTACAGGAATTATTCTTTGCAAAACAAATAAGATCAATCTTTCTGACCACAATTTTCTGAAATTATTATTTTTATTTTAGCACAAGGAGAATTGTCAGATAAGAGCAACATGCATCTCCACTATAGCACTTCTGAAATTCCATTCCACTGATACTTTGATTGAAAAGAAAAAAAAAAAATCAGCACCTACAACTGTGGAGAACAAGAAAAATTTCTTAGTTTTAAAAGAAATTCACACTTTGATAGCATCCTTCTCCAACTAGAGAAGCCCAACTGCAGTAACCCAAAGAATTCCAGTATCAACTATTGTTATCCTAAAGTTGAAAGCAAAAGCAAAATATTAAAGGATATGTTTTGACTTCTGAGGACAATAATGATAATCTTAGCAAAGAAAATAATGGAAACTAGAGTATTATGTTGAAGATCATATCCTACAACTGTATCAACCCCATGACAACTTGAAAGGTAAATTAAAAGAGATAGTAAAAAGTAATTTTTGATGATCCCAGACAGATATATTTTGTTCCTTCTACAAGTGAAAAGAATATTTTGTGGTAGGCAAAAGTATATTTAATTCAGAATCTCCAAGTTAAACTGTGATCCTTGGGATTTTGAATCTGAATTGGTAATAGGGAGGGAAGAGAGATGTTTAAAGTATTTTTATTCACTGAATTAAAAAAATACATCTCAGAGACTACACAGATTGCAAGACTCTACAGAGAAAATACTATGTCTATGCAGGCAACTTCAAGAACTGCAACAAACATTAAAAAATCTTAATATTCTCAACTTGCCTCAAGCTTTTGACACTCACCCTAAGATATTCTGCGCCTAAGTCCCTGCTTCTGATTTACAATTTGTTGAAACATAGAAAAATGAAAAAAGAACACACACACACACACACACTCTGATTCCGAGATTTTCCCTGTCAAATTAAGTCCAGTATTCCTGTGTAAGTAACAGTTTCCTGGCTAAAATAATTAACCAAAGTGAAAGTCGCTGAATTTTTACTCAAGTCTTCACTTCTAATTCATTAAATACTATTTCTTTTTTTACCCAGAATATGAATTCTGGTAACAGTTTCTTTTTTTTAAAAAAAAAAAAAGGAATTAAATGTCACAGAATATGCTGAGTCAGAAGGGACTCATCAGGATTCTCAAGTCCAACTCCTGGCCCTGCCCAGGACTCAAAGAGTCACACCATGTGCCTGAGAGTATTGTCCAAATGCTTAACTCTGTCAGTCTTGATTCTGTGACCACTTTTCTGGGAAGCCTGTTCCAGTGCCCAACCACTCTCTGGATGGAGAAACTTTTTTTAATATCCACCCTAAACCTGCCCTGACACAACTTCAGGCCATTCGCTTGTGTCCTGTCACTGGTCACCACATAGAAGAGATCAGTGCCTGCCCCTCTTCTTCCCCTCAGGAGAGAGTTGTAACTGCGATGACGTCTCCCCTCAGCCTCCTCTTCTCCAGGCTGAACACACCAACTGCCCTTAGCAGTTCCTCATATGGCTTCAACTCAAGGCCATTCACCATCTTTGTTGCCCTCCTTTGGTACCTCTCCAATAGCTTGATATCTTTCTTATATTGCAGTGCCCAAAACTGCACACAATATCCCAGGTGAGGCCGCACCAGTGCAGAGCAGAGCAGGACAATCTCCTCCCTCGACTGGCTGGCGATGCTTTGCCTGATGCCCCCCAGGACATGGTTGACCCTCCTGGCTGCCAGGGCACTGCTGACTCAGATTAAACTTCCCATCAATCAGGACCCACATGTCCCTTTCCATGGCACTGCTTTTCAGCATCTCATTCCGCAGTCTGTAAAAACATCCGGAGTTGCCCCATCCCAGATGCAGAATCCAGCACTTCCCCTTGTTGAACCTCATATGGTTGGGAATTGCCCAGTCCTCTAATTTGTCGAGATCTCTCTGCAGGGCCTTCCTTCCTTCAGGAGAGTTGACAGCTCCTCCCAGTTTTGTGTCACCTGCAAACTTGCTTAGTATCCCTTCCAGTCCTGCATCCAATTCATTTATGAAGATGTTGAAGAGCACAGGGACCAAGACTGAGCCCAGTGGAACCCCACTAGTGACAGGTCACCAGTCTGATGTTCACCATTCACTATTACCCTCCATCCTCAATCTGTGAGCCAATTGCTCACACAGCATATTAAAAAAAATCTTTATTGGCCAATATACAAAAGCCATTTACTGCACATATACACAGATAACAAGTGTTTAATGGAAGTACATTCAACAAATAGATAACTTGAAAATATATCAATTATAATGGAACAAAAACGGGCTTTTTCTTCCTGCATTTTTTTCTGTCCCCTTTTAAACCCTGTTGAAAGTTTTCACTGGAGTCTCTCTGATGTACCACTAATATCTGCAGAGGGACATACTCTGACTTCAAGGTCATAAATAAAATTGTGATTCAACAGGAAATTTCTACTTTAATAATTGGATTTGCACTGAATATTATGCCAGAAATAATTGCTAGAATATTTTATCAGATGTAACTAACTTGGCTTAATAATATTTGTGGAATTTTCACCATGCTACCCTTGATTTAAAGGCAGTATTGAAGAGGAACTGGGTTGTATTGCAATGGTAATTCCAGTGAAGTTTTAAAGTGTTAATAGTAGAATTTGTCTAACTTACTGGGTCATTGTCAAAGTCAAGGTTGTGATCCCAGCCAGTGCAGTGGTATAAGCTCTTCCAAGGAACAACTTGTCTGACCATTAAGTGTGCCAACAAGACACATGAAATGTGTGCCACTGGCTACAGAGGCACCTGTGGTGGGACGATGATGCAAGATTTTTGAGTTTGAATATAAAGGAGACAGTGTTGCCTTACAGCCTGTCCCACCAGCGCAAACAGTGGTGCTGGCAGCATGGCAGAGGATTACCCTGATGTGCTGAACACACCCATTTGTAAGCTCCAGGGAAGAAACGGGCATTTAAAAGAGCACGAATTTTTCATGTTTTTACATGATGACAGCAAAAACCATAAGGCTGCAAACCAAAGGACAAAAATACTGCTGCTAAGAGCTACCGGATTGCTAAAAGCTATTAAGAAAATGGAAGCTATTAACATCATGCCAAAAATTGGTTCAATAAAGCAACTTAATGTGAAATTGAGATACTTTTCATTGGTCCAAAATGATCATTCAGTAATAAACTACAAACTCTTCAACACAAGATGGTGTTTCCCCACCGATGTGCACAGCTATGCCCTCAAAATATGACACTTTACGTATCTGGGGATTTTTGCCCAGATTTTTTGTGGTGGAAACCTGTGAGTTGTACACCTACATTGTAAGAGTGAAGTCCCTACTCTAAGCTCCTTTTTCAGGGGAAAATCCTTCTGAGTCCACTTATCAGTAAGGATCAATAATTGGAAAACACTTAAAATCTTCAAATTATCAATTCTTAGTAAATGTCTGCCTTGTACAGAGTTCAATGTCTTTTACTAGAAAGTGAACAACTAGCTTTGAAATCTCAAATAAGGGTTATATAGTCTGTTTTTAAAGTATTCTTCATTATACTATATTTGGCAAAGCACATTGTGTCTAATATGAATAATATATATATTAATTTATGTAGTATATATACTAAACATAATAGTAATATGATAAAAACACATGCTTACATTTAATATCAACTATAAATCTAATATTTTACACATCTATAAATATTATAGCAGCAATACATTTTAAAATTATTCTAAAAAAACTTAAGTTGATTACCAAAAGGCATTTTTGAACCTGGGTGTTTTCTGCATATTGTTAAATGACTGTCTAGAAATAACCATGAGAGACATGTTAAGAGAGCTTCATAAAGTGTTATCAGTTTTAACTGTTTATTCTTACAATCACACTCACACAGCTGAAAGCAATAGCAGTTTTACTGGCAATCTTCTTTGTCAGGTCTCAGTCTGACAGTCTATGCTGCATTCCCACCTGGAGTACTGAGACAAGGAGACATGAAGGGAAAAAATAGACACATCCCCAACAGAGAAATCCAGTTGAAATTATTCTTCTGTGGGTTCAAGGCATTTAAATTCTGCCCCATTATTCTAATATGTGCCAGTATAAAACACATTATGTCCTCCCTATCTTTCTATAAAACAAAAGTCAACAATATAAGAGGAAGACTTGTACAAACATATTTACCTGAAATGCAACAATTGAGATATTGGAAGCTCTAATTTCAATTTCTGTGTGCTCTTCCTGGCCTAAAACATCTGATTGTTTCAATATGAAACAATCCTAACCTCAAAACAGTGTATATAATACGAGCTGAACTATCTTTTGATAATTGTTTGTTTTAGTGTCTCCAAGGTAGAAAGGAATTAGAGTGCTTTGATGAGAAATAATGGTCAAATATATTGATCTGTACTGCAAGATCTGCAAGCGAGCCCAAAATGAAATTATCACAATTTAAAATCATATAAAATAAGTATTGACTGTCTGCAAACTAATTCAAAAGTGTCCTAACACAGAATGATGACTGCTAGGAGCACAGTAGTCTGACAAATGGTTTGGATGAATCTTATTATTGGACAATTATTCAACAGAAATAGAATGGAACCATCAGGTTAATTCTGATGACCAAACAGTGTGGTTTTGACTGTTTTAACAGAATGAACTACAATTCTTACGTCCTTTGCAATAAGATGATGTTCTTTGAGGTCATAATTGCACCTTCATATGCTTTGTATGTTGCTGTCAGAGACTGGATTCATATCTCACCAGATTATTTGATTGATGGGTTGAAAAATCGTGTTGTCTTGGGGTGGGGGGGTNAGGTCTCCATCTCCCCCTTGGCCTCTGCCTTCCTGACCTGTCAACATGTGACCTCCAGAGTGGTAAATATGTCTCTCTCCTCTCTTTCTCTTTTTATCCTTTCTTCTCTTAATCTCTCTTCCTTTACTCCTGTGGGAAACTTGTCTCTATTTCACTTAAGTTATGGGTATTTCGCTTAAGTTTGTGTTTGCTCATTGTAACAAAGGTTCCCTTACTATAGTAATGCTTGCTAGTTTCAGTAATCTGTTGTGATGCTTTTGAGAAGTTGCATGTTGTTTCTGTTAAACACTTTTTTCCAAAACCCCTGTTTTCTCACCAAACTGAAAGCAATCTCAGAAAAAAATGTGTAGTTTTTCTCCAGACATGAACTCAAGGTACCAAAGAATTAAAAGGCTTTGCAAGAGTTTGCGTAGGCAAAATCGCTTGAAGCTTGAAATAAAAGTGTAACACCTGGTAAAGTGTGGAGCTTCTAACATTTGTAACAGTTGCACATGCCCGTGTATGTATGTAAACTATGTTTACACATGTACATTATAGATACACAAATGGATTGGTAGTTACACACTCATACAGTAGGCATGCAATGCATTTAATCAGAGCTGTAAACAACATACAGCCAGAGTAGATTGATTAAGAGGATTTTTACAAGTTCACCAGAAACCTTCGATGGCACTTGACTGTAATCAAAACTCTAAATACAATGGTAGAAATTGAGTAGGAATTGAGCTGGCACCAGAGAGGCTTACTCTGCACATCAATACTCAAAAATAAGAGTTGTTGTGTGAAAAAGAGTGCTAAACTGGAGAACTGCCAGCTGTTGAAAGCCTACATTTAAGGCTAAGTCTGAGGATTGCTGGTGTTTGTGAAAGAAGATTGGAAGAGCAGAGGATGAGTCTCAAAAAGCAGTGTCCACCCACAGCATATGGGACCCAGACTGACAGTCCAGGACCTGTACTCTACTGCCTACTGTGTCAGCCTGGGCTTAATTTTCCTGCTTCTCCATGAATCCATCTAAGTAGCATACTTTTTGCAAGACATTGGATACCTGCACGTGAAAACACAACAGAGTACATCAACGCATTTTCAGAGCTGTGCTGAGGAATTATGACAATTTTTAATACCTGACCTGCCCTGATAACTGCTGAGGCCCTGATCTGGTGAATAGCGATATCTGTGCTCAAATTTACATGCTGTAATTAAACCCAAGGAGACTACTTTCAAAGCCTAGAGTTAAACAAGGAAAAGTTTGTAATGAGAAGTCATATCTTTCATTAGAACTGCAGATATAATTGGAAAAAACAGACAGACTTTCTCGCATACAAGCCCTGTTTCATGTCTTCAGAAATTGGCAAAGAGCCAGGTCTTTGCAGGATTGAAGCCTAAATGTTATTAGCAGGATTTCACTAGATATAAATGCCATTGTAAAAGATGCTTATTAAAAACTTGAGTTTCTTTGCTTAGGATCCTCCAAAAAACCACCAAAAATTACAGCTTGTTCTCTACCTGCCTTCTCAGATCAGTAAGAACAATATGAAAAAAAAAATTATGAAAGTATTGGAAAGAGTTAGTTTGATCATTGGTTAAAAAATGATTTGTTTTGTTCAAAAAATAATTAAAAGTTAATTGAGCCAAAGCACAAGGGAGAAATTGACTCTATAACCCAACATTTACAGAACTCATCTGGGATATGGGAGACCAGCATTGAAGCCTCTGCTTTAGCAAACAGTTCATTAGTTTTACAAAGCAGAACAACTTTATTGAAGGACATTGGTAAATTCTACTTTAGCATAGCCATAATCCTGGTGATGAGGATTCCTTGGATTCATTCCGTGGGGTGTGGGATTCATATCTTCATCACAAAGTTGGGAGCACTATAACTACTTCTGAACCATTCTAAACCACACACCTTGTGGGCACTTCTGCCTAGAGAAATAACTAGTTCTTTTTCAAAATTCATCGGGCTGTTAAAAACAGATAGCTACTGCTTTTTAAAATCTCATCTAAAAACTATGAGAGCTGTTCATTTCTGGAGTGAATTCAGGACTTTCTCCTTTTTGCTTCTGTTTCTTTCCAGTAATTTCTAGCTGTAGTAAATTCAAATCAGTGTCTCTGCCTTCATACACATGATCACAGCTGTCTCTCACCTTGAAAAGAAGCCATGAATATGAACAGATGTCAGCTTCAAAGGCCTAACACAAAGCTGTGTAAAGTTACTATGTTATTTTCATCAGCTTCCTTGAGTTTTGGGTCACCCCCACAGGTACCGACTAAAGAAGACGTAGAAAGACATGAGGTAGGGTCTGTTTCTCAAAACATGAGGCTGAAGACGGCAATGCCTGTGACCACATCCAGCATAATGGTCCTGACAACATCTCCCAGAGGATTAACTCTGCACAGGTATGCTCCAGTATGTTCCAAACAACAATCTAATTTTGAAAAATGGTGAACAAGAACCTCCAGTTTCAACACAAAGCACATATCTCTCTTTGTTTAAACAGTGTAGTCTCTGGCAGTGAACACAGTCTCTTGAACTTGGATAGAGAGCAAGTTAATTAGATCAGTGGGTTGTCTTGCAAAAAAAAACAATTAAGGGAAGTACTTTCAGGTTCAGTTTTCATGGAGAACCTGAAATTCAGTTTGCTGAAGGCTGAGGTCACATTCTGTGTAAATTGTAGGTATTTATTCATGCTGTTTGCATGCTCTGCCCTAAGTATCATAATTGGGAACCAGAAACTGGACAAGTGCACTTCCCTCTCATCTAATCCTGGAATTTTTCTATTCTTTATATTCATGCCTGGAACTACCTGTTGATTTTTGTAGATATACAAGCATAATTTTTATCACGTTTCTCTTACAGCTTTAGTAGTATCTACCATGTGCCCAGACAACATTGGAAGTGGTACTTAGCAATTGTGAGATATGGTTGGTACTGCCAGGCCCAAAGGTTGGGGGAATGAGCAGGAGGAGGGGTGCCTGGCTGGCCAGGGGCTCTCTTTCTTTTGCCAGGATTTAAGCCAACTCCAATCCACCGTCTGTCAGTTAAACAGCAGAATCAGGGATATTTTAGATGAATGAGACATGCAGCCTACAGAAGAGTAAAAGATCTTCATTTCCATGTAAGTGTTGCCATCTTAAATAGCACACACAGGCATGAGAAGTTATGTCAAACTTTGGTTTTTGAAGATTGATATTGACTGCAGATCTGCTGCCTCAGTTTACCTTGATAAAATATTGAGACAAATGTATCCCTGAACAGTCACTGAGCTTAGCTGATTTTTGACACATTCTCCAAAGCCAGTAGTCTCATGAAACACTAATGCATTTTTGTTACTCCTATCTCTTAGAAATAAGCTCGAAGTGCGTCTCCATAGTTTAGCTTCTTCTCTGTCTCTTTTGCCCCTGTGAAAATTCTTCACATTGAATGGCTGTAAAAGTTAAAAAATAAAAGATAAAGGATAAATTATTAAATACGTAGTAAAAACCCCTCTTTTTCCACGTTTTTTACCTTGAACCCTAACCTTCAATACACATTTCCAGCTGTCAGTGGAACTGACACTCCACACTCCACCTCTAGTCATAGCCCAAAGTAAAGGAAATTTAGTCATCAGTTTTTATAAGACAGTCACACAAGGGAGTTTGTACATAAAGATGAGACTGTGATGTCTTATCAACAAGAACAACCAGCTTTGCCTACCTGGTTCAGTTTTAGGCTGTAGCTGTACAAAGCTGTGGTTCATTTTTTAACTGGCACGACCAATATGCAGGAGAGAGCTGAGGAAAGGTACTTAGTGCAAACAAAGTGCAACAATATCCTGAATTTTATTTACATTTACTTTAATCCTGATCATCATGTTCTGGAAAACTAGCCAGGAAAATATCACTGCCCAGTGACTGCTAAAATTCATGGGTTGAGAAAAGAAGTTGCATCTGACAAACAGCAATAATTTCTGTCTTAAAAAGAAAAAATAGTAGGAGATGTATAAAATTGGGGGGGGAGGTAAATGTTCATATATTTCATCTTTCAAGGTATGCATTTTTTTCTGAGTCACTAATGTGACATTGGCATTAATGCTTTTTAATCATAGAATCATAGGATAGTCTGTATTGGAAGTGAAATTTATGATCATCTAGTTCCAATTTTCCTGCTGTGGGCGGGGCCATGTTCCACTAGACCAGGTTGCTCATAGCCCAGTCCAACCTGGCCTTGAACACCTCTATAGATAGGACATCCACAACTTCTCTAGGCAACATGTTCCAGTGTCTCCCCATCCTCACAGTAAAGATCTTTTTCCTAATATCTAATCTAAACATAATCTCTTTCAGCTTGAAGCCATTACCCCTTCTGTGACTACATGCCCTTGTAAATAATCTCTCTCCATATTTCTTGTAGGCTCCCGTCAGGTACCCTAAGGTCATAATTAGGTCAACCCTAAGCCTTTTTTTTTCCAGGTTGATCTAACCCAATTCTCGCAGCCTTTCCTTGTAGGAGAGATGCTCCATCCCTCTAATCATCTTGGTGGCCCCCCTCTGGACTCCGTCCAACAGATCAGTGTTCCTCCTGTGCTGGGAACCCCAGAGCTGGATGCAGTGCTGTAGGTGAGGTCTCACCAGAGCAGAGTAGAAGGGCAGAATCACCTCCCTTGCCCTGCTGGCCATATGGCTTTTAGTGCAGTCCAGAATACAACTGGCTTTCTGGGCTGGAAGTTCACATTGCTGGGTCATGTCCAGTCTCTCACCCAGCAGCACCCCCAAGTCCTTCTCAGCAGGACTGTTCTTGATCTATTCATCCCCCAGCCTGTGTTGATACCAGGCATTGCCCCAACCCAGGAGCAACACCTTAATATCTTCAAATGCTACACCTTTTTCCCTTTTATTAATTGAGCCTAGTTATTCACCACAGACAATGAGAGAGAGGGAGAGAGATTTCTTTCCCTAGGAAGATAAGGCATTCATTTCTTTGGAACCAATTTGTCAGCCCCTGATCACTTACTGGAAAGCACTGATTCGATTAGTCATAAGGGATCATATTCCAGAGTTCTTACTGAGACTTTTTCAAGGAAAACACACTCCATTCAGTGAGAACTGAACCTACAAAAGGATGCAAATATTGAAATTTGGCCCAGTGATTTTACACGGCATATCTTATAATAAGGTATTATTAAGGTTTTGCTAACCAGTCTGTAAATGTAAATATTATTTTCTTTTGATAGTTATATGTTTTTGTATTATCTTAATATACTTTGATGATATTCAAGGAAGGTTTTGTTCGTGCAATAAAGAATAAACTACAGGAATATATGAAATCTGCAAAATATGGGAAGAGGCAATAAAAACCCTAACTGCTTAAAGTGGCAATACCTGCTAAACAAGAAGTTTGTATGGTTCTATGGTTTTGTATAGAGAACTAATTCAATTTATCTGTCAGTGAGATTGCTTCCTGTCAGCTACCTCTGGCAAATCAATAAATAAATCTATATGCAAATAAATAGTGAGGTAACTACTAATTTTGCCTTGTTCAGTAAATGCAGAGGAATGAAAACTGACCCAGAAGTGAAGGTTTAGAGGTCATTATGGCAAGTATAGCAGTCATCTAGATGGTGTTGGTAGCCGGTCAAAGGGGCATACAAACAGTATAACTTCTGTTGATTTGGTAATAAATGTAACTGCATTTCATGGCACAGATCAAGTTACAGCCCTGGTATAACCTGGGACAGTTTCCACTGAAATTAATAGCTTTTATTTCTGTTTCATTCAAATGTAAAATTGGTCTGCAAGAAAGATCAGAAAGCTGTGTCCAGCAGGAGTTGTTCTCATGCTTGCTGCTACTATCAGTCAATGCTGACAAAGCTTATACTTGGGCCCACAGAATAGTTTGTGTTTTCTTCCAAACCTAAGAGAAAATCCAGAAAATCCTGAAATCCTGATACTTAGGTCTGAGCCTCCTCCTGTGATTAAGGTTCACTGCATCTAAATTTGTGCTTCCTCAAAAAGATTTGGTGTCTTGAAGTGAGATCACCACAGCCACTTCAGACAACTGTAATTAGACTACAAGGTAATTCTCTCTAGCATCAAAGGGAATGATTATTGCAGAGCTGAGTGTGTGATACAAATAGAATTTTTTCCTCTGATAGAATGAAAAATTATCTGTTTCATTTATTTGTTGTCCTTTCAGCAATGAGACTTATTTACTGAAATTATTACTTCAAATCTCTTATGTGAGATACCTGAAAACCATGCCTTTGCTTCAAGGCAGTTGTATTTGGTTGAAAAGCTGGCAAACCAAAAACGTTTTCAGGCCTATAATAAAACTAATGTTCAGATGCCCTTTCAGAGACCAGATTTTAGAGAAACACTTAGATTTTATATCTTTCATGTAATTCGGCTCTGAAGCTGCACTTTAGAATTCAGGACATTTAAACTTTAAAAGCATTTCCCAACACCTGAACACCTGAGAATCCACTTTTTTTTTGTGATAACGCAGCCAGCATTGAACTGTTTTTTAATTCCACAACACTGGAAACCACCAGAGTGAAGCTGGCACTTAACTTTGACCTTCGGTTAGAATCACAGAATAATTTGGATTGGAAGGGAACTTCAAAGGATTTCTGGGCTGCAAGTCCATACTGCTGGATCACATCCAGCCTCTCATCCATCAGCACCCCCAAGTCCTTCTCAGCAGGACTGCTCTCAGTCTGTTTATCTCCCAGCCTGTATTGGTACTGAGGGTTGCCCCCAACCAGAAGCAACACTTTGCATTTGGTCTTATTAAGCCTCATGAGATTCCCATGGGTCACTAGCTGAGCTTGTCCTGGTCCCTCTGGATGGCATCCTGTCCCTCAGGTGTGTCAACTGCATTACTCAGCTTGGTGTCATCTGCAAATTTGCTGAGGGTGCACTTGATTCCTCTGTCTATGTTATTGATGAAGACACTGAATGGCACTGGACCCCTGAGGGACCACTTGTCCCTGATGTCCATTGGGACTCTGAGGTGTTGACCACTACTCTCTAGATGTGACCATCCAAGCAATTCCTCATTCACCGAACAATCCATCCATCAAATCCATCTCGCTCCAATTTAGAGAGGAGGATGTTGTGGGGGACTGTGTCAAAGGCCTTACTGACATCNCATGGATTTCACCTGACTACTGTGACTTTTCAGAGAGAGTGATGTGGCAGCTCCATCAGCCAGTTCCCTCAAGACTTTGGGATGCATCATGCTGGGTCCCGTAGACTTATGTACTTATGTTCAGGTTCTTCGAATGCTCCTGAACCTGATTTTCTCTTACATTTGGAGGGACTTTGCTTCCCCAGTCCCTGTCTTGCCATCCATCCATCCATCCAAAGTGTAGGGGAAGAGAAGGTGCCAGTGAAGACTGAGGCAAAAAAAAGTTGTTGAGTACTTTGTCCGTTGTTACCAGTTTGCCAACCTTGCTCATGGGGGAGGGGGGTAGACTTTGATCTTCCTTTTCTGTCTCACAGACCTTATAGTTATTCTTTGTGTCCCTTGCCAAGTTCAGCTCCATCTGCACCTTGGCCTTGATCTCGTCCCTACACAACCAAATACATCCCTATACTCTTCCTAGGATACCTGTTCCTGCTTCCATTGCCTGTTCATGTCCTTCTTTCCTTTTCATTTGACAACAGGTCTCAACCTATCTTTTGCCTGTCTTTTCTGATTTCTTACATTTAGGGATCAAGAGCTCTTGCCCTCTATGGGAAGCATTCTTAAAGATCTGCCAGCTCTGTCTGCTCCCTTCTCCCTGAGGGCAGTTTCCCAGGGGGTCCTATTGACTAATTCCTTGAAAAACTGGAAGTTTGTGTAGTGCATTGTGGCTTCATCACCACCCACATGGAAGAGTAGCGATGGATAATAGTCTGAGGGCTGTATCAGACTAGGAAATTTTCTAGTGATGTTTCCTAGAATCCTAGTTGAATACTTCCAAGCAACATCACCTACTTATTCAAGTGTTTTATCAAAACAATTGGAGTTGAAGCATCTCAGGAGCCCTAATGCTGAACTTTTTGCTTGAATAGCATTCTCTCCCTGAAACAAAAAAATTCAGTTGTCTAAAATGGAATATTGTATTACTTTTCAGGGAGACTTTTTGCTGGCAGTATTTAGAAAAAGATCAACACATGCTCTAATTATATTTACCATAACAACCTTATTTAAAATGTAAATTGTTATAGTTATTCTTTAATGTTATTTGCAATAAATCGACACAGCATTAATTTCCCAAGAAAGGGCGCATTATTTAGTGCATAAATTTTAAAAAAAAGATCTTTAAAAATGTTTACTGTTTACAAATTATGGTAAATACAGGTACAAAGCAAATTTACAAAACAGAAAGGTTTTTTCTTCTTGGTTAGAAGGGATTATTTTTATCTTGGTGATATCAAAATTTCTTGTAAATGTGTTAGATTTTTTCCTTCTTTTAAAGAAATCACATCAAAGACTGAAGACCAGACAGACCTGTCCTGTCACAAAACCTTTTCTTTCCATGTGTATTTAGCAGATGACAAGGATAGTGTTCAATATTCTTTCAATTTGATGATGCAATGCTCTAGTTCCTAGGTAATTGTAGAGGGGATGCATGGTATAAAACATCCCGTAAGGCAAGGCCTCCCTAACAGAGGAGTCATAGAATATTTTGGCTTCTTCCTCAAAGCCTTGAGAAAGACAGCATCACTAAGGAACAAAAGCTGTTTTACGATAGAAATGTGCCCTATTCTCTTGTTTCAGGGCAGCACTTATCACTTCTTTAAGTTTTTCAAAATGGGCATTTTTGCTATGATGGGCTGTGCTTATTATATTCCTTGTATGGGAGGGCTTTGCAAATTCTCTGTGAGACTGCAGATTCTCTTAAGAACTCAAAGAGTTCAGGTATCTTGGTTCATAGTTTGTTTCTTAATTCCTATTGTGCTCATTTATGAATGTTTACATCTTTCTGTAATTAACACTGTCCCTCCATTTCTGTGAAGGAAAGTAGGATTACTCGAGATAAAATGGTGCCTCCGCTGGCTCAATCCAGTGTTTCTTTCCAAATAAAATGAAAACAGCTTCTTAGAGTCGAGACATACAATCTACACACGAATTAATAAAAACTGCTTCCTTTCTCATTTCGCACATTTAAAGCCAAGAAGATTATTAGCTCCAATGAGAAAGATCTGGAGGAACTGATATTTCTGTGGACAAGGCTGTGACCAGAAGGAGATGGCAGGAATGTTTTCTAGAAAATAAAAAGAAGAAACAAGGCAATGCATTTCATTTTAAAGGGCTTGTTCCCAACACTATGCTGTCTGAAATGCTGGAAGGTCCTTGCGATGCTAGTTGGAACTGCTGTGAGGTAATTATATGTAGTTACATAAAGCAGCCTAATGCTAGGCCAGCAAATTGTCTAAAAGAAGGGAATGTATTCCTTGTTAAATGTTTTGTCATGATGACCATGCCCTTTATTTATCTCTAACGCAACATGCTTATTCTGCCCCATCCACTGTTTTCACCCTGCAAATTTATGAGGCTCTATTAATCTTCTGCCCTGCTGACTCTCTCTGTTGCAAAGTGTCAGCAGACTTTTGTACCTTGCTAATGTACAAAGTGCTTCTTATGAGTAATATCAGCATTTTGCCTTTTAATTGCACATATAATTTTTAGGTCTTACAGCTAATAAGGGAATTGAGACCACGGTTCATCATTGTCTCGAATGGTACTCCAGGGGTGTAGGGACCGTAGAAGCTTAGAGAAGAATATACTTGTCCTCGTTCCAAGCAATAGTTTCTCTCATTATAGCATCTCCATTCACACCAGTACAGTTACAGGTTTGCCAGCACTTCCATTATAAGCCCAGCTTTTTGGGGTTTCAAAACTGTTGTAAAAATTTATAAAACATAACATACATACTTTCAGCTTAGCTTTTTCTTTTTCATTATTATTATGCTTTATTTTTTCTGATATATTATTATTACTGTTGTTATTGTTATTGTTTTTGTTGTTGTGTTGATGATGATTAATAGTAATAATTTCTATAGGAGTTTATTTTACTGTTTTAAGTACCTCACTGCTTGCAGAGGAGCAAATGTTGTTTTGCAGTCCAGCTGAAAACTGGCATTCCTCATATTTGAACTAAATCATAAGTTTCATAGCTCATTCCATCTTTTCCATCCAAAACCAGATTAGAAAAGTGACAGCATGGTGCTAACTTGGAACAATGAACAGTAATCTTAGATTAGCAACATTTAAGAAGGAGTTTTCCCCTCATCTTGAAACTCACATTACTAAAGAGTATTTCTATTGTTCAGACAGTTTGGGGGGAAAATAGAAGTTCACCTTCCTTGTTTCTATGGTAGTCAATCAGCTCATGTATCATATACTGGAGGGTTTGAAGAATATGTGCCAAATTATGCAATTAAAAGCTTCTCTCATATGTATGCAAAGCAATAAAAAGTAAACAGATTGACTACTGGAATATCATGTCACAGGACCTGCTTTTAAGCAAGTGACAGCCTGTCCCTAACTATTGGGCATTACTTTATTGTGGAAAAGTCCACACAAGAATCAGAGGTTTAGTATATTTTTCAGATCCTGTTAGGCATGGTGCAAGTAGACGTAACCCCACCCTGATAAACAATGCTGGAAAACTGGCAAAAAAAGACAAGGAGAAGGCTGAGGTACCCATCAAAGTTTTTACTTCAGTCTTCAACGGCAATTTCTCTTCCCACACCTCTCAGGGGGATGGACAGCCAGACAGGAACTGGGGAAGCAAAGGTCCTCTTAATGTAAGAGAAGATCAAGTTCATGATCACCTCAGGAACCTGAATATAAGTCTATGGGACCAGTGAGATGCATCCCAAAGTCCTGAGGAAACTGGTTGATGTAGCTGCCAAGACACTCTTTGGGTGTTTTTGGGATATTTGAAAAGGCATTGCAGTCAGATGAACTCCTTGATG
>VYXB01006200.1:0-16304 GCA_013397135.1 Pachyramphus minor
TTCATTTCCTTTTCCCTCTTTCTGCTGAGCCAGCATTTCCCAGCTCTCCATCCACCCACCCCAAGCTCAGAGGCATCATCTGCATCTCCAAGCCCATCAATTAATTTCTGGTTTAATCAAGGAATCGTGTCTTCCTCTTCAGGCCCATCAGTCATTCCAGGTTCTTCGTGGAGCTGCAGACACCCATCCATCATTCCTGCTACCTCATCACTCAAGGGAAGGCTCTGCTGCTGTGGCTGTGCCAGGGAATCACAGAATCATGGAATGGTTTGAGTTGGAAGGGACCTTAAACCCATCCAGTGCCACCCCCTGCCACGGGCAGGGACACCTTCCACCAGCCCAGGTTGCTCCAAGCTCTGTCCAACCTGGCCTTGCACAGCCCACCCCAAACAGAATCATCCATCAGACCTCCAATGGTGCATCTCTAATTAATTAAGCATCTAGTGGGGCTAATTAAATGGGAAACAATTCCCTGAGTTAATGATGTCTCCTCTGTTAGTGCCCTGCTGCTGCTGGGGGGACAACACAAAGTTCACAGGCAGATAAACTTACAGAAATTCATGTAAACAAATAACTGATGCTTTCCTAGGGTTAAGGAGAGCGTGGCCAGCTGCAGCAAAATCCCCAAATCATTTAGGTTGGGAAAGACCTCCAAGATCACCAACTCCAACCTTTGACCAATCACCACGTTGTCAACTCGACCATGGCACTGGAACACATCCAGTCCTTTCTCCTCATCCCGCCTGGAAGCCCCAGTCCTGCCCTGGGCTTCAGGAAGGACACACTTTTCCCTACAGAAAGGTGCCCCCACACCCCAAATCCCACGTGACCCCTGTGTTTGGAGCAGGGGGCACCCAGCTCTGTGTGCCAGGAGAGGGGGGGTCACCAAACCCATCCGTGCCAGGCCCTCAGACATGCAGGGAAACAAAGCAGACAAGTGTAGTGAGGCGTTTTTCTCATCAAACACAGCCACTGGAGGCACAGCTACGGCAGCAGGGAGCTCATTTATCATCCCTCTCGGGTGACACTGTGCTTTGGTACCTCAGGGGCTGGAGGGAAACTGCTGCCTGAGCTGGGAACACGAGGAACTGCAGTTGGAGCTGCCAGGGGTTCAGCTCCTGCCTCTGTATTTCCCATTGTGGCTCTGGGTAATTGTGGGGTGGGACTGTGGGCAGCATGAGCCAAGAAGGAGCTCTGCAGCTGCAGAGACCTCCAGCACCAACACTGGCTTAACATTTGGGTCGTGAAATCATGGAATGGTTTGGGTTGGAAGGGGTCTTAAAGCCCATCTCATTCCACCCCATTTCCATGGGCACAAACACCTTCCACCAGAGAAGGGAAGGGGGGTTTTGTGCAGGTGGGGTCTCACCAGAGCAGAGCAGAGGGGCAGAATCCCCTCCCTCAACCTGCTGCACGTGGGGGAGGCAGGAATCAGGTGCTCCAGGATGTACCAGCCCCATGAGATGTCTGGAAGGAGCTCAGCATAAATCCCAGCTGAGCCTCTGACACACAAACCAGGGGAGATTGATGGACACAGGAGGTCAGAAAACACATCAATCAAATCAATGCCCCTGAGGGCACTGACACGCAGAGAGGCACCTCCTGCCCTCCTGGGGTGCCAAGAAGCTTTTCTCTTGGCCCCTCTGCCTCACATGGACTGGCATAAACATTCCTGTGTGTGCCTGCCCCATCCCTGGAAGTGCCCAAGGCCAGGTTGGATGGGGCTGGGAGCAATCTGGGAGAGTGGGAGGGGTGGGATGGGGCTGGATGGACTTTAAGGTGGTTTCCCACCCAAACTGCTCCATGTGCTGGTTTAAATGGGATATGGGAAGAAATACTGGGTGCTCCTGGATCCCTGGAAGTGTCCAAGGGGGCTTGGAGCAGCCTGGGCTGGTGGAAGGTGTCCCTGCCCATGGCAGGGGGTGGCACTGGATGGGCTTTAAGGTCCCTTCCAACCCAAACCATCCCGTGACTCTGCACCCACCAGAGCTTCACCTGCTGTTTCCTCTCTCAATCCCAACCCAATTTTACATCCAGGACAACAATTGTCTCAGGTTTAACCAACTCCTGGTACTTTCCCCCTTGTTTTCAGCTGTTGTGCTGCTGGGAAGGGAGTGGGAGCCCCACTGCCAGCCCTGGTGGGATGGGGCTTCATGTGGCTCTGACACTTCCCCAAGGCTGTTTTTCCACCTTTCTGGTGAGGGGGAATTACAAAGGAAAATCACATCTTTGTGCATCAGCTGCAGCCCACTGGGAAGGAGAAAACTGTAGGTGAAGATGATAAATCCCAAAAGGAAAGAAGTCACCCACTGGGGAGCTTTCTAGTTAAAGCACTGCTGCTCCTGAGTGTCGTGTGGAAGGGAATCACTCTTTGCATGGGACATAAAAACTTTGGGATTTGAGGAAGCTGAACAAACCAGGCAGGAAAATCCACCTTGGCACTCAGGGTGATTAAGCACAAATCAGTTCTGCCAATGGGAAAGATCTGTACAAGGCAGGTGATGAGAGCTGTGGGAGAAGGATTTTAAAATATCATGGAAGAAGAGGGGGTGGACTATTTATTAAGCCATAGTTTTGTCTCAGGGCTGGATGGAATTTGTCCACGTGTTTGACTGGAATAGAGAAAAAAATGTGCTGGAATGGATCACAGGGTGATCATCCATATCCAGCTCACCCTTATTGCTGTAGGTCACATCTGAAAGGTCATATTTTTAATTTTAATGGCTTGAGTTTGGTCTTTAGTCTGAGGTCAAATATGGCTGTTAATCTCTGTAAAGAGTTTTGCTGAACGAACGAGTTACAGCTTCCCTTTGGTAGGGAAATGTGGGCTCCAGATTAGGTATAAAACCAAGGAATTTTGTGTTCTTTATTACATCTCTGCAGCAAGTGCTGAAGTTATTGGTAGCAGTCCCAAAAAGCTGGATTTCTCCCTTGACTGGGGTATAGCCGACGTTGAGCCTCAAACAGAGCTTATATAATTTAAAAATATTACATGAATAAAATGTGCAAGTGACTTTCTCTCCGAGCTGTCAGTTTGCCAGTCTCAGTTGGAGAGCAAGTAAATGATTTTTCCAGATTTTGTGCCTTTATAGTGTAACAAAAGATGTCGGGTTGAGGCTGAAGAAGAATTCTTTTGTCTTCTTTTTCTGCCCTCGAACGTTAGAAATAAAGAACTGGGTGTCAGAGCAGAGGGGCAACCTGGGTGTCTGAAGGCACCTGAATTGCCCTTCTGCAAACCCCTCATCCTGCCAGGTGTTGGGTTTTTTTTTTCACATTGTGCACAAGTCAGGATGATTTTCGGCCCTTCCCCTCCAGCAGATTCCCAGGGAACAAAATCCCCTTTGATTTTCCACTCAGTCTGTTGTTGGACTTGAAAGCGTCTCCCCGACCCCCCTCCCATGGCTACAGGAAGCCCAGGAAACATTTTGTTCTAGGAACAGTCTTTTAAATGGAACTGAAGCCTATTTCCAAAGGCAAATTGTGCACTGGTGGTAAAGGAAGTGCAGCAGGAAAAGTGTATTTTTCCCTTGAGGAAACAGTGAGAGCACAAGATGCTTCCACTTGTTTTTACTCCAGTGCTCCGTCTGTGTCAGAAACAAATTCTCTTTTCTCTCCTCTCGTTGTGTTGTTCAGCTTGGCTACATCTGACCTGGATTCCTGGCCTCTTCCCATTCCCATATCCATGTCTTTTTCCATCCCTGGAAGTGTCCAAGGCCAGGTTGGAGCAACCTGGTGTGGTGGAAGGTCCCTCCCCATAGCAGGGAGTGGCACTGGCTGGGGTTTAAATTCCCTCCCAACCCAAACCAGTGTGGGATTCCATGTGCTGGTTTAGATGGGATACTGGGAAGGAATTCTTCCCTGTGAGGGTGGTGGGACACTGGCACTGGTTGCCCAGAGGGGTTGTGTCTGTCCCTGGGTCCCTTTTTTAGCACTAAGATCTCCAGGGAGACCTGAGAGACCAAGAGCTGGAGAGGGACGTGGGACAAGGGATGGAGGGACAGGACACAGGGAATGGCTTCCCACTGCCAGAGGGCAGGAGAGATGGGATATTGGGAAGGAATTCCTCCCTGGGAGGGTGATGAGAGGCTGGGATAGAATTCCCAGAGAAGCCTGGAAGTGCCCAAGGCTAGGTTGGATTTGGAGCAACCTGGGCTAGTGGAAGGTGTTGCTGCCCTATGACCTTTAGATTCCCTTCTAAGCCAAACCATTCCATGAATCCATGGCTTGAATGGGATTTCCAAGCTTCTTCCAGCACACACTCCCTGTGTTGCCAGTGAGTTCCCTCTCAATTTGCATTCTCCCACTCTAATCAAACCTCTGTAAACACCAGCCCTCTGAAAATAATCATCAACAGCAAGAGCCCCCTTGGCAGGAGGGGGGTGGGGGAAGAGGAAGGTGAATTAAGGTGCTTTTCTTTCTCCTATGCTAATCTTCCTGCTAATTATGTTTTATTAATGTTATGATGCAGACGCTCCCGCTCTTGTTTTCACTCATCTTGTCCGTGGTTAAAATCAAATTGCAAATGAACGAGCTCAATATTTGACTTAATCACTTAAGCCTCTGCCTTCTATCCCTTTCATAAGCAACCCCTGCAGTTAGACCAGACTTAGGTACATCTCTTTTCCTTTTTCCCTCCTGTTTTTGAAGGATTTTACCATGATTATTCAATGGGTGACATTGACATTTTGTTATGATAAATTGGCTGAGTCATTATCATCAGGAGGCGGTTGGGTTTTCTTATGTTTATAATTAGGTGCTTTTCACTGCAGAATGGGGGGAAAATAGAAAGAAAAAAAAAACCCAACCCTTTTTTGTTTTGAACAGTCTGATATTGCAGCTTTTCTGTCAGAATCGCCAGAGAACAATGTTATATTCCTCCCTTTTTATTCTGGAGGGAGGCTTTGAAAGGCCTAATCAACCAAAAATTGGAGCCTTGAGCTTGGTTGTTCCCCGTGGACGAGCAAGTCTTTGAAGCTGAACCGCTGGTGATCTCCCAGGTTGGCTCTTCCAGGCACCAGCATCCCACAACACCTGGTTCCAGCTGCTATTTTGATGGAAAAATATTCCAGGCCCACAACCCACCTCATGGCCCCCAAAACCTTTGTGTTTTTAGCCTCTAAACCCTGAGTTGGTCGGGTCGAGCGACGCCTGCGACGGGCTCAGCTTGGTTCCTCTCCTGTTGTTCAGGTGCAGCAACAGAGCAGAAAAAAAAGAAAAGAGAAACAAAGCTAAAAAGCCCCATAAATGTGTGTCACGCTGAATTCAGGAGCTTTTGCTCAAGATCTGTTTTGATAGAAATGCCAAATTCTATCAGCTTAGTTTATTTCAGGTGGCTCTTGCAAATCCTCCCGCTGGCTTGTCCATCTGGTGGTGCTGCTGTTTTTTATTCCCTTAGTTTGTTGGTGGTGGTGGGTTTTTTTTTTCCTTTTTTTTTTGTTTTTTGAAATGGAGAAATGAGGATTCTTTTCACCTCTATGGACAAGTTGGAAAATATTCCCCGTGTTGTGGAGCTTATCAAAGAAATGTCAGCCCACGAGTTGGTTTCTTTCCCAGAAGAAACAAAATAATACCTCGAGAAGAGGAAAATATTTCTTGGTTGACAGAAACTATTTAAATGCATAATTATCACTGGGAGGGAGTCATTAAGATGATACATTTTTTTGTTGGGCTGATGAATGTATTGAATTATTAGTTGCATCAGGAGCACTTACAGGTCTTGCTTAAAGAGGCAAGCAGGACGTGGTGGCAAACACACCTCACCCTCGGATGATTAAAGGGGTCTGTTGTCATCCAGCAGCCCCTAAAAGTGGGAGTAAATCTGTCATAACCCTGGGTGTTCACAGGTGTGGGTGTGTGGGGCTCTGTTTGTGGGGGCTGGGGTTCAGTTTGGGCTCGAGGATCTGTTTGAGTCCTTTAAACTCGTCGGTGACGCAGCTCAAGGGCAGCTGGAAAGGGAAGCTGGGAGGGTTTCAGGGGAGCTGAAGGGGCCACAGGTCTCCTGGAAAGGACTCTGTTCCCACCCTGAGTGTCTTCACTGCTGAGTTCCCCTCAGTGGCACTCGTGCTCCCTGTTCCACCCCACAGATCTGATGTTTGCAGGGCAGTCAAGGAGAGGAGCAGGAGCTGAGGATGGAGCTGCTCCTAAAGGGAGGTTCATTCCTGGCTGAGGAGCAAATGGTCACATAACACGGAAAGAAAAGGGCTGATGGTAAGAAAATAGGTTTAGATGAGAGATAAGGAGGAAATTTTTCGCTGTGAGGGTGGGGAGGGGCTGGGATGGAATTCCCAGAGAAGCTGTGGCTGCCCCTGGATCCCTGGAAGTGCCCAAGGCCAGGTTGGAGCAAGCTGGGCTATGGAAGGTGTCCCTGCCCATGGCAGGGGGTGGCACTGGATAATCCTTAAGGTCCCTCCCAACCCATTCCAGGGTTCCCTGAAATCCTGGAGCTGCAAAGTCCCTGTTAGACTGACCTACATGGAACCTGTGTCTCACCTGGCACTACCTGACCCAAGTGCACCCCAGCAGATCTTTGTACAAACAAATCTCTTCTCTCCTCCTTTCCTGCTGCACATCTGCCCTCATATTCTCCAGATTTACCTTTTTTCTCTCAGATCTCTCCATCCACAGAGCTCTGTTTTCTCTCTGCACTAAGCCCTGGTCTCAAGAGGAGAGGGAACAGCCACTAACACCGTTAGAGGAGCAGGGACTCTCGGAGCTGGTTAATGGGATTGAACTCCACAAGTGCCCCAGAGAAGGTGTCTGCTGCAGGGAACAGCCAGCAGATGATTAAATTGCCTCCACTGATGGAATGAACCGGGTGTATCTTGCCAGAAAACTCGATTTTCCCCCTGCTCTGCACATCTCTTTGCTTTCCAAGATGCAAATACCTTGAAGAGGAGGAACTGTGTGTGTGTGGCCTGACAGTGTGGGGACGTTGTGGGGCTGGACACTGATCTACAGCAGAACACGTTGGGAATGGGAACCTGTCCCTGTTCCTCATTAATCTTGGAGTGCTGAGCTGGCCTGTGCAGTGTGGCAAACTCATCCAACATGTGCAGTTAAAGAGCAGTAATTAATGTCACTCCTGCCTCTCTGGCTGTTCCCTCAGCTCTTCCCTGCACACACCAGCTCTCCACGTGTTTTCCCCCAAGGTCCTGCAGCTGAGAGACCAAGTGACCTGTTTGTTTCACCAGATACACCTCAACTAATTCCTTCAAACCAGCTCCGTGTGCAGTTCCAGTTGGTTTCACAGTGTCCATAGAAAAATGTTTTCCTTAAGGAAAAAAAAACAAACCCTCCATATGTACCTTTCAACCACCCCTCAAGTGTGGTTTCAATATTGTCATGACTCAACCTGTTCCCTCAGAAGGTGCTGTGGGGATCCAGTCTTGACCTTGACTGGGCCTCTGGCTGGTTTCCCTATCCATAAAAATGCAGATTTCTGCCATTCTGGCAGTTCTGAGAACCATGGAATGATTTGGGTTGGAAGGAACCTTAAAGCCCATCTCATTCCACCCTAGCCCAGGTTGCTCCAATCCCTGTTCATCACCTAAAGGTTGTGATTGTGCTGATCCCACAGGAAGCCATGAAAACAGTTAATTCTTATTTCTCGTTACCATGATAATAATTAGCATTTTGATCACATTCCTATCTCTGGCCAGGTTGTCCCTTTAACACCTGCAGTCTCATCCTGCTGTAAAAACCCCATGGAACATCTTCCCTGAGAGACACCAGCTACGTCCTTGCTTTCTGCCCATGCTTGGCAGTCCTGCAGCTGGGCAGAAAAAGGTGGATATTTGCATTATTTTTCCTAAATTTGGGATTTTCAGGATTCATAAGTGCAGATGAGCACCAAGAGGTGAGATGGAGAGGAAACTCTACAGAGCAGGTTCCCCAGGAGCCTCAGCTGTGTGTGGCTGGGCACTGTCAGGGTGACAACGTGACTTTTGGGGACATCAAACCCCTCTTTAGAAGACAATGAAGCCCCAGTGGTGACAATAAATGATCCCATGGTGTGACCTCTAAATTAAAGAGGAACCTCTACTCCTGAGCATCCAAAGAGGACTCTCATCTCCTGCACATGGGACATGTGTTGCTCTCCACACAAAATTTGCAGGAGTGTGGAGGCACCTCCTTTATTTCTGTCTGTTGGGTGGAAAACCTGGTTTTTCACTATTCCAGCTGAACAAGTTGTCCTTCATCTTCAGCAAAGCCTCAGAGGGAAAGCAGAGATCAAAATAAAAACCTGGGGAGAACAAAGGTCTGGGTGAGAGAAAGGGATTGGGGATGAAAAACACTTGGTAGGAGCTCTCTGGGTGCTGGAGAGGAGGAGGTTTGTGCCCAGAGCCTTCTCTGAGCTGAACCAACACAAAAATCATCACTGCTGAGGGTTTGTTTTTTCCTTTTTACATCAAAAGGTGAGAATATGCTGCTGTTTATGGGACAGAATTGCAGAGGAGGTGAGATGGAAACATCTGGAAATGTAATAAAATGCAGGAAAGGGGTAGAGAAGTGGGATGTGCTTGATTGAATTTGCTGATATCTTTATTTCTTTCCCATTGTAGCAGGAACTGACAGATGGTTTGGCTTTTCATTTCCTTTTTTTAGGTGATTTAGGTAATATTGAAGAGTCTTTGAAGGATGGAAGGAGTCAGAATTAGCAGCTCAGATCATAGCAGGGAGTCTTGGTTTGGAGTCTGGTGTGGGAGAGGAAGGTGGGGTGGGAAAAGCTTGGCCAGAACGGGACAAAACAACTCCCCTGGGAAAACTTCATCTGTATTTCTTCATGGCAGGAGCATTTTAGGGCCCAAATCACAAGGTTTTGTGGGCTGAATGAAGAATGGATTTGGGTGCCACCTGCATCCCTTCCAAACATACCCAAGAACTGGCAGCATGGTTGGGTTTAGGGGTGACAATATGGGCTTTGGTAGGGAAATGGAGGAGCTTTTTTCTGTGCTTCAGATGTACCAAGTGAAGAACTTGGAATGTTAAAGTGTGGATCCTGAAGTGGAAACCTGACTCTGGGGCCTCACTCAGGGCAGGTCTGGGTGGTGGGTGTGCTTCTGTGTCCTGTGCCTGAACCACCTGAAGCTCCCCGAGGACACCTCTGAGCTTCTCAAGCAGGTGAAGCTCAAACCAGGGCTGCTGGGAGCCCTTGGTGGCCTCAGGGCAGCCCCATTCCCAAAGGGCACATCCCAACTCCAGTCCCACCAGTGGGAATGGCTCCCCACTGCCAGAGGGCAGGGTGAGGTGGGATACTGGGAGAAATTCCTCCCTGTGAAGATGAGGAGGGGCTGGGATGGGATTCCTGCAGAAACTGTGGCTGCCCCATCCCTGGAAGTATCCAAGGCCAGGTTGGACAGGGCTTGGAGCAACCTGGGCTAGTGGAAGGGGTCCCTGCCCATGGGATTACTTTAAGGTCCCTTCCAACCCAAACCATTCCATGTTCTCCACCACCCCAGGCCTGGATGGTCCCCTTGGCCCTCCAGGTGAGAGCTGCCAGCCTTGGCTTTGTTTTCTGTTTACTCTTTTCTCATCTCTTACACTCATGAATATTTATATGAAGCTCCAAAATAGCCAAGAGCACTTTAATCAGAGGACTATCTGCAGCCTAATCAGGGATAATACTAATCAGGAAGTTCAGAGCAGCCTTTAACACTTGCTGCAGGAGGCAAAAGTTTGCTCCCAACTCCAGGACGGAGTTTGGCGAAGCATCCTTGGAGTTTGCCCCAGCTACCAGAAGAAAAGAGGAAGATTTACTCTTTACATCTGGTGCTTTAGAGCCTCACTGCAGGAGCAGGGAGTGCTGGAGATGTCACTGGAGCTGGGCCTGTCATGAGGAAATTATGCGAACAGCTCAATGCTAATTTAGCCCCGTGGTCTCCTGTGTTTCCAGCCATGGGGATCTCGCTTTTCCAGCCAATCGCTCAAAATCCCGTCTTCTTTTTTCACTTCATCACGTGCCTGGGGTTGAATCTCGCTTGCAGGAGGATGATTTTCATGCAGAAGAGCTGCTGTGCTCCTCCTCTGTAGGTTTTCATAAATCATTGCCTTTGCAATCTCGCCAGGCAGGATTTTCCGACGGCGATCAGATTCAAAAGGGAGGAAGGGGGAAAAAAACCCCACAGCCCTGAGATAAATAAAGGTAAAACTTTTTAAGGTTTAGCAAACTTAAAACTGGAGCTCCTGAGGGTTTCAGCCCTGGCAGGCAGTGCTGTACATCTGTTTAACACGATGCCCTTTCTGGAGTTGAGAGGGGTTTTTTTTCTTCTCCCTCAGACACCGAGTTTTGCAGAAAATCCTTTTACACGATTCACATGAAAGTCTTGGCTTCCCAAAGTCTTCTCAGATATCAATGACAAAAGCTCACATTATCTTCCTCCTTTTTCAATCAGAACTTTCTGGGATAAGGAGCCACAACGAGCCTGGATTAGATCTTTAATGCAGATTTATTTTTTTTTTTCTGCCAAGGTTTTCCTTTTAAAGGGCTTCATTTATAGAAATGTGGGGCTTTAAAACCAAATAACTCCTGTTTGGGGTCACAATGGACTGAAGCTGAAGGAGGCAGCGTTATAACGACTGTCTGCCTCGTTAGTGAGTGCTGCTGCTTGCTGGGTGTGTTAGATGGGGAGGGTTAGATGGGATATTGGGAAGAAATTCTTCCCTGGCAGGGTGGGGAGGGGCTGGGATGGAATTGCCAGAGAAGCTGTGGCTGCTCCTGGATCCCTGGAAGTGTCCAAGGCCAGGTTGGAGCAACCTGGGCTGGTGCAAGGTGTCCCTGCCCGTGACAAGGGGTGGCACTTGATGGGTTTTAAGATCTTTTCTAACCCAAATAATTCCATGACTCCATGAGGTGCTTTCCCAGAGTGCAGTGGCACAGACACATCCTCCATGGCACCATATGGCCCAACTCAACCTCTCAAGGCTCAATTCAACATCTCAAGGCCCAACTCAACCTCTCCAGGCTCAATTCAACCTCTCAAAGCCCAACTCAACCCCTCATGGCCCAACTCAACCTCTCAAGGCCCAACTCAACCTCTCCAGGCTCAATTCAACCTCTCAAAGCCCAACTCAACCTCTCATGGCCCAACTCAACCCCTCGTGACCGTGTAACACCCTCCAGCTCCATCCACCCCGTTGACCCCGAAGGGCTTTGGGTTGGGCAGCAACCCTTTCCCAGGTGTTTCCCTCCTCACTTTCCCAGCTCCTCACTGCTTTCTGGTGTAACAAAGGCCTTTCCACGTTACTTTAACAAAGTTTTATGTCTTTTAATTTTCTTTTATTACTTTGCAGCCTCTTTCCAAGTGCTTCGCCAGGCAAGGCAATGAGACAGAGCTCCCAGCAAAGCCACATTCATCACTGCCTCGTTTGCCTCCCTTTCATCTCTAACTACTCTCCAATCACTTGGACAACTGATGCTTCTGAGCTCGCAATTAGACCCAGGCTTTCTGCCCCTGATGAAGGGAGATTAATTAAATCAGCTCTTTTTCAGGACTAGAACAAATGTGGGAACATTTTTGGCAATTTTCTCCTTCTTTTCAACCTGTAGCCTATTAATTTAAGACACCTGGCGTGGAGAGAGTGTTTTGCCCTGATAGAAAACAATAAACTGAGATTTATACACTGGAGCCTTATGGAAAGGCTTCTTTTTGCTTCCCACAATGAAAGTTATGGAATAAAACAACATGAGACCGGGGGTGAAGTTTATCACCTTTAGCACAAAGAGTGAGAGAGACTTTTATGGTGAACTTTGCATTTTTTAACTACACTTGGGAGAGAGAGAGAGGCTAAAACAGGATAACTCTATGGGGAAAATTGATTCCATGAGATCATATTGACAGGACAAGAGGAAATGGCCTCAGGTCGCAGCAGGAGAGGTTCAGGTTGGATATGGGGGAAGATTTCTTCCTGGAAGTGCTGGGGTGGGGTGGAGTCCCCATTCCTGGGGGGATTTAACAGACCTATGGATGTGGCACTTGGGGACATGGGTCAGTGGTGGCCTGGGCACTGCTGGGGGTGCAGGTGGATGGGATGATCTCCGAGGACTTTTCCAGCCCAAACTATTCCATAATTCCACGTTACTTTGCTCTACAGCAACCTGAAGACAGGGAACATTCCCCAGTGCTCGTTATTTCTCAGTCATTCCCATGGAATCTGAGGAATATCAGCAAGCACCTGATTCCAGGGGTGCTCAATCCATGAACCCCATCTCCCATTTACCAGAGCCCCAGGACCCTTCTCCCCCTCCTTCTCCCTCTACCCCCCTTTAACAAATCACCTCTTTACTTCAGACCCAAACCATTCCATGCTCCATCCCGAAAATCCAAGCACAGGGGAAGCAGCCTGGTGAAGAAGTGACACACCAACCAAGGTTTTTATTTAGTTTAGAGCTCGTTAGGTTCCATTTGCATAACGACAATGGCAGATTCATTATTCATGAGCATAAACTGCAGTGACCCCCCCACCCCGGCTCCCAGAATCCCAGGATTAGGCATCATTCCTGCTGCTTTAAGCAATTCCTCTCCAAAAGGAGCGTGGCAGAGTGACAGCCTGATTTTTTATTCATGTTGGGTCTTTCCAAGGAAACAGAAAAATCATGGAACAGAAAAATCAGGCCCACGGGTCAAGGCGGGGAACGACTTCAGCAAATTGGGGTTAAGAGGAGTTTTTGGTGGGGGGAGGAACAGGGATGTCCCTCCTGTAGTTCTCTCCCACACATGTTGAGCTCCAGGTGATAGGGAAAAGGTTGGAGGAAGATCCCAGGAGGTCCCTTCAGACCCAAACCATTCCATGATTCCATGGACAAGACCTTCATTAACTTCTCTGGCAGTATTTAGTTCCCCTCTTTGCCCCAGCACTGGGGTCACCTTGAGCATCTCTAAGCCCAGAGTGCCATTTTAAAGCAAAACAAAAATGACAAATTTCAAACCAAAGTTCAAATTTCAAACAAAAAATAAGGCTCCTTTTAGGGGGGGTTATCAAAGGAAAACTCAAAATACCACATTCAACCACTCTCGGGTTGAGGGTGATCAACTGATGGCAATTCTGTCCTACCACAGAGCTGGATTTCAGCTGGGAAAGGTTCTCCAAGCTTAGGGAAGAAGGGCAATAAGCTAAAAAGGGCTGCCAGACTATTTCCAGCTCTGTCACTGCCCACATTGTCTCTTGTCACCCAGAGGGCTCTTGCAGTGACTTGACAGGAGAGAACTAAAGGGCTCAGAAAAGTTTCCCATCTAAAAAGGACAGAACATTCCCTCTTGCACACAGACCTCAAGGCCAAGAAAGCTTTTGCACAGCAGTATCCAGGTGAAGCATTGCAAAGGCTCACCCTTGCTTGTTCAAATTTCAACTTCCCACCGACGCCAAAGGTGAATTTATCAGTTGAAAACAAATTTTCCAGTGGAAAATTCCCTTTAGATCAGCGGCAAGGAACACACTGGCTCCCAACCATGGCTTTTCCCAGTGCAAGGAAATCAATTACAGCCTCTCTTGGTGAAAAACATAAAGCTCCCACAGCCACAAGTTCATTGCTTGAACTGAGCTGCCTCCCAGCTTTCCCTCAGAAACCGGGAAAAACTAGAGAAATACGTGTAATGAGATTAATTTCTGCGCCCTGCTCCGAGGTCTGGCTTAATTCTGAAGCTCTACCCAGAATGACTTCTACCAAATGCTGTTTGAGTTTCAGCATCTTGCTCCACACGTGGTCCTTGGGAGCCAATTTTAGTCCCGAGGGGCTGTGTGAACACAGGGCCCACTGACACTCCCAGCCAAGTCCAGGGCTATAATTAAGACTTGCATGGGAGGAGTGTAGGTGGCATCAGACTTTCTGCTGCTCTCTTTAATGGATTGCTCCTCCCTGCCTAATGCCAAAGCCAGTGGGATATTGGAGCAGCTCCTTCCCTCCCCACCCCTCCCGTTCAAAAGGAAAGGAATGACCCCTAATTGGGACCATTGCAACCTGATTGCTGCCCCTAATGATCCCAAAAATGCTGTGAGTCTGACAGGGCTCTTTGGCACAGCCAGAGGGAAGGGTTTGAGGCCTTAGGACCACGTGCTTCATTTGGAAGGAAGCTGGAAATTTAGGATTTAAGCTTGCAAGCTTTTCCAGAGTTTCCTCCCTTCTTTGCTGGATGCAAAGAATCTCCTTGGTACCCGTTTCTAAAGGTTTCAAGCCCTTAATATTAACAAGTAAAAGGATGAATCGTTGAATCACACAGTGGTTGGGTTGGAAGGACCTTAAAGATCATCCCATTCCACCCCCTGCCATGGGCAGGGACACCTCCCACTAGCCCAGATTGTTCCAACCTGGCCTTGGGCACTTCCAGGGATCCAGGGGCAGCCACAGCTTCTCTGGGAATTCCATCCCAGCCCCTCACAGGGAAGACTCACAGGGAATTCGCTGGGAGGGTAAAGAGGGAAAGACCAGAGTTCTTTGCACAGCCAGAAGTGAGAGGCACTCCCTGATCCACACAAACACCTCCATCCCACCAACTGTCAAGATGGAAAAAAGAGGAAAGGAAAAATCCACGTGCCAAAAACGCCCCCTGGATCGGTCACAAGGTCCAGAACACAGCAGCTGGAGCTGGCTCATTTCTCAGGGAAATGAGAACTGTGCCCTAAAAATCTCTTTATTGCCCCAAGTCCCTCTTTGCTGCTCAAGCTCTGGTTGTTGTCCATGTTCCTTCTCTCACAGAGCTCATTCCAACACTTCCATGATCCTCGAGGGCCCTTCCAACTCAGGATGTTCTCTACTTCTGTGATGAAACTGTGGGTTTCAAAAGGGTTTCTGGATTCCTTTGGTGCTTCCCTCAAAATATCCCAATCCCTCACCCCTGTGCTGTTACTTGACACTAAATTATTTGTGCAATAAAACACCGAGCAACAAACAGGAGCCCCTGCTGGTAGATTTAGAGAAGAAATGATAGGAGCAGAGCAGATAATCTCTCCCCAGGTACATTAGGCATTTAATTTAAATTGTCTGGGTGTATTTTCTCATGTTTACATCCTGAAGCAATTTGAGATTGGCCCGGGACTGACAGAAGGAAAACATTGTTTATGTCATACAAATCATTAAACTATAAGCAATTCCATTAAATGTTTCTACACTCTGTAGGGCAAATGAGAAAACAGCTGGTTGTTCAGTTCTGCTGAAATCTTTGCCCACACAAACACTCACATTAATACAGGCAAAAGCTGCTCTTTGCCATAGGATTGATAAGGATAATTTGCCAGAGGATTGATAAGGACAGTTAAGATCCTTAACTGTGACAGTCAAGGGATATTGTGTTTGAGAACAAAGTATGTTGTTTACCTGTTTTATCTGATAACCAATAAATCTGTTACCTGGATGGGACATTAGGGGAAAGTCCAGGGAGGAACAATCTAAAAAAGAAGATTTCTTGTGGATTTTAAAAGCCATTCTTCTCTTACATCTATGAGCAGAAACAATAAATAAAAAATGGCCCAGGAAAACACAGGAATCAGTCACTCAAAAATGAGCTCATACACACAGAAATCAGGAATTTGCCCTGAGCTGCCTCCTGGGGCCATCCCTGGGTGCTGATGCTTGGAAACAGAGGAGATGCTGCTTTATGAAGGTTCCTTCACAACCTACAGGGCAAGGCTGTGGTGGAAGAGTTGGCAGACACCAAAACACACCTGAAGGCTGCTGCTTAAGGTGTCCTGCTCGTGGGTTCCAGGTGTCAACCACCTCCCAGCACATCCCTGGTCTTCCAGGAGAGCTGACAACCCATCACCCCCAGAGTCACACTCTGGTTTCTGACCCTGCTGGGAGTGCAGGGGCTCCAACAGCATCCACTGCTTCCTCTTTTCCCACGGGTGTTTCCCACAGCCCGGGCTCAGCCAGTGCTTTTTTCACTCCTTCTTTAGTCCTTTAGCCCCACCTAGTGCTAAAGCCAAAGAAAAAGCCTTGTTCTTTAATAAAGCCAAATAAAAAGCCTTTTTCCCCACCCCTGGAAGTGTCCAAGGCTGGGTTGGAGCAACCTGGGCTAGAGGAAGGTGTCCCTGCCAATGTCACGGGGTGGAATGGGGTGATTTTAAGGTGCCTTCCAACCCGCACAAAGGTGCCCACCCAGAAATCTCTGCCTCTTTGTGTAGTCCCAAGAGTGCTGCACCAACTGCACTTGAGAGACGGAGGCTGCTGGCTTTCTTTCCTGGGTGGAAGGGCAGTCGTGCGCTTGGGCCAGCACTGGGCTGAAGCTGGCACTCCAAAAATCAATACGGACGAAGATTCCTCCCAGACCAAAGGTGCGCCACAAGACAACTCTGGCTCTTTGTGTAGTCCCAAG
>VYXB01006201.1:9110-25750 GCA_013397135.1 Pachyramphus minor
TGGGGTCTGCAGGAGGGATCCTGAGCTGCTGTGGGGTCTGCAGGAGCCATCTGAGCTGTGGGGTCTGCAGGAGGGACCCCAGGCCACAGGATCTGCAGGAGGGACCCCAAGCTGTGGGATCTGCAGGAGGCTGCTCCCCCCATCACTGCCTGACTCTGCAGTGATGCAGCGATGATGGAGCTGCAAGAAGTCTTAATCAAACCTGAGCCTGGTCATGTCTAATGCAGAACTTTCCCCCTCCACCACCTGAGTTGGAAAAAAAAAAAAAAGAAAAAAAATCAGGCAATTTCCTTGCAAGGACAAGTGCCATTTCTATTTTTACCAGATGATTTATAAATAGGGGCATTATTTTAGCCCTTTGCAGGGGGAGGGGGCCAAGCCCTGAGCTTTGCTGCAGCCCTTCCAGCTCCCAGCCCTGTTTAGGCTGTGCAGGCACGTTTTGTCTTGACCTATTTTTTTTTTTTTTTGGTGTGTTTGTGCTAAGCCCCAGATGTAATGGGACTGCTTTTTTGTGAGTTCCCAGAGTAATAGGTTTGGCAGGAAGGTTTGGAGGCGTTTGCTAATAGCTCAACCTGAGCNTTGCAGAAGTGGCAAAGATCTCACCCAGGATCTTGGAGTTTGTGCCTCTGATTTTCAAACCTGAAGGAGACTGGCAGTGCATTTTTATTGATCTTTTTGAAGGCATCATGCAGGTGAAATTCTTGTGCTTTTTCTTTCAGTTGGGTGCTGAACCCACGAGACATCCCAGAGCTGTGGGATCCTGGGATGGGAAAAAATGGGATGCCCCATTTTTTCTAGGTGGATTAATAAACCTGAGCTGTGGGGCTCAGGACTTGGACTCAGGCATTTGGAGGATGTCTTGAAGGATTTCTGTCTGTGAGGTTTGGTTGTGAAAGTGTTAAAACAGGTGCTGTTGTGGGAGTCCTACCGACCATTCCTGGTTGGATTTGCTCCCCTGCATGTGGCTGGGCAGGACTGGAACAATATTATGGAATCATGGCATTATTTAGTTGGAAAAGCATCTTTGCTGGACCAAACTACATGTTTCAAGGCTGAGCTGTTCTAAAAGGAGGCCCTTTTTTTATTAAAAAAAGAAAAGGAAAATGAAGCTGGAGAGGGGACTGTGGCTTTTGCCCAGAGTTTCTGTTGCTCCCTGCTCCTGCTGTGCTTCATTGATCTTCCTTTCCAAAAATCACCAAGCCATAATGACTCAAATACTCCAAACAAATTAATCCTCAGGAAGGGGAAAAAAAAAAAAAAAAGAAAAAATTCAAAATAAGTTGAAAAATTTGTCTTGTGGGAACATCCCGAGGAAGGAATAAATCAAGAAATAAATGAAGCTTATTTTTGCAAGCTGCTTTAATTTATCCTTAATGGTCCTTCCACTCTGCAGATGTGGCCTGTGAGGGGACCCCAGAGGTCACCCAGATGCTACACACATGTGTGTCCAGCTCTTTTTTCCATCCTCCCTGTTTCCAGCAAGGAATTACTGTTCCTTCCCTGTTCCTTCTGTGGGACCCAGAAGTTAATAAGAGTTGAGTGAAGCTGGAGGTTTGTGCTGCAAACCAGGGCTGAGCGCTCACTTGTGTATTTAGCAAGAAACAGCAGCCACACATCACTGGAATTGTGGGTTTGGAGCAGGGAGGTGTTTTCCCAGGAGTTCTGCTCCTGTGGGTCAGTGAGGGTTAACACTGGCTGCTCACCTGTACTGTGGGTGCTGATGAAAACTTGTGGTCTTCAGCCAAAAACTGTTTGTAAAGGAAAGGGAGGATCACTGACTTCTCTATTTGCAGCCCCAGAGGTGTTCTAGTGTAGGAATGGGTGTCCTTATCCTCAAAAACCCCCTGTGATTTCTCTGGGCTGATCAAAGCAAAGCCCTTCTTGTTGGCTGTGTCTCCTTTTTACCCAGTGACTGATGGGGCCAGAAAATCCCATCCCTGGGAAAACTGCTCCAGGTTCTTCCAGTTCAGTGGGTCATTTTATTTGGCCATTCATCTTCTTCACCCATTCCCTTCCTGCAATCCCAGAGAATCCCTGGGTGGTTTGGCTTGGAAGGGACCTTAAAGACCATCCAGTTCCACCCCTTGCTGTGGGCAGGGACATCTTCCACCAGCCCTTCCACTGTGGGGTCTGTGGGAGGGACCCTGAGCTGCTGTGGGGTNCCCCTGAGTTGGAAAAAAAAAAAAAAAGAAAAAAAATCAGGCAATTTCCTTGCAAGGACAAGTGCCATTTCTATTTTTACCAGATGATTTATAAATAGGGGCATTATTTTAGCCCTTTGCAGGGGGAGGGGGCCAAGCCCTGAGCTTTGCTGCAGCCCTTCCAGCTCCCAGCCCTGTTTAGGCTGTGCAGGCACGTTTTGTCTTGACCTATTTTTTTTTTTTTTGGTGTGTTTGTGCTAAGCCCCAGATGTAATGGGACTGCTTTTTTGTGAGTTCCCAGAGTAATAGGTTTGGCAGGAAGGTTTGGAGGCGTTTGCTAATAGCTCAACCTGAGCAGTTCTTTTCTGCCTTGGTGGCTTCGAGGAGGAGGAGGAGGAGGAGGAAGGAGGGGGCTGGGGAGTCGCTGCTGTTTAATGTGACACGACTGGAAGCTCTGCTTCAAGTCCCTTCCCAAAAGCCTTCCCTTGCCCTTGCTGAGGGGATGGAGGTGCCTTGTTTTCATGCACCTCCACCTGAATTTCTGGCAGTGACAAGCTGCTCTCCTGGATTTCCCTGGGAGGGGGAGGAAGCAGCTCTGGGCTGACAGGCAGGAGAGGGGGGGACTGGTTGAGGCTGCAGGGAAGGGACAAATAAAGCGTCACCACCGACCTCTCCTGCCACCCCATGTCTCATTTCCCACTGCCGTGTGCTTTCAGGTCTGGCTGCAGTTTATTTGCTGATTAAAAAGCACCACAGCGAGCGTGTGGCTGAGTCACAGAAGCACTGACTGGCCCAGCTGCTCTGTACCAGGCTCCAGTGCCAGCTCTGCCCGGGCACCTCGGCCCTGCTGCCACTTCAGGCCCTGTGAGGCCGGCAGGGAAACGGAGCCGTGGTGGCAAGGAGCTCGTGGGCTGACAGGAAGGCTGAGATCATTGCTTCCTCACTGTCACACTGGGAAACATCCACCCTGAGAGTTCACCTGGATTTCTCCCAGCTGGAGGGAGCTCCATAAATCCTCCCTGTCTGCTGCCACCGACCCGCGGGCTGCAGATGCCCTGTTGGCATCTGTAGGTCTGAGATCAGAGCTGGCTGCTGCCCCTCTGGAGCAGCTGGCACCGAGTTTAGAGCGGGATATTTTGCCAAGAGTGACTCTGTGTGAGCCCTGGGCTGTAATTATTAACCTCACTTCCTATCAATACCATGCCCTGGTCGAGCTCTGCTGCAGCATGGGGCCATCATGCCCCTTCTGTGGCAGGACTGTGGTTAAGCCCAGCTCAACTAATAGAATTTGGTCACTTAAAGCAGCTTTTTGGATGCAGCTGAGTTTGGGGATTCTTTAATTTTTAAGCTCTTGGTGGCTGTGTCACAGGGCTGAGCACTTTCACACTCAGAGCAGGAGTAAAGGGGTGAGGAGGTGGGTTGGGAGGACCAAAGGCAGTGACCAGATAATATCCAAACTTTAATATTTATTGTGTTTCAAAGTAAATAAATATTCCAGACACACATATTTGAGAAAGGAAGAAATACATATTTTAATGGGAGAGGAAAAGCAGTGGTGGGGTTCTGGCACTGATGTTTTGCAAGGAGCTTCAGATGGACAGAAGGGTTTCCCTGACATCCCAGCTCTTGAAAGGGTTTCACATCCTGTCCTTTAATTAATTTGACCACTATTAAAGTAAAAATATTAATAATAATCCTGTGGGCTTTATCAGTCCCAGTTGATGCCCAAAAATCTGCAGTGAGTTGTGGCTGCATCATGGGCAGCACTGCCCAACCTGTTCCCAAAGAGTCTCAGGGGTAAAGGCAGAAATTCCTCCAGTTATGTGGTGATTTTTCTCCTCTCTGAGGAAGGCCTGGGTTTATCTCCCCACCCGGGGTGTGTGTTGGTTCAGGAGGTGCCTTTGGGAAAGGTGGAATGTTTTCTGTTGTGTTTCTTTTCCCCCTGTTTAGTGAGTTCTTTCAGTGCCAGGTGGGTGCTGAGGAGCCTCTAATGGGTGTCATACAAAACAAAAAACCTGCTGAAAGATTAGAAGCAAATGAATTCCCGTCATTTCTGGCTCTTCTGGAAAGTAATTTCCACTTTGGGGTATTAATGGAGGGATGTGAGATGCTCTCAGTGCCTGGAACAGTGATGGAGGGCTTGGCTTTTGGGCTTTGGGGTGTTAGGCCTGGGAGAAGGTTTAAATCCCCTGGGGTGAATGTGGAGGGAATTTTGCATTTGGGCAAAAAAAAATTAACCTGGGAGATAAAATGAAGCAGAGAAGAAATGTGGTGTAAGCACGGGCAGGGGGGTTAATTGTAGACTGTTAAAGGTGTAGGTGGGACATGGAAATGGGAAATTTGGAGCTCTCAAGGGTCTGGGCATGTCAGGGGAGAGGTTTTCTGTGGGGATTAACATTGGGGGAACACAGAAACCTTGTTATTGTGAGAGCTGAGGTGCTGCTGGGGCTGTGGCCACACAGAATCAGAGTCATTAAGTTTGGAAAAGGCCTCTGAGAGCATCCAGTCCAACCATCCCCCAGCACTGCCCCATGTCCCCAAGTGTCACATCCACAGGGCTTTTCAACCCCTCCAGGGATGGGGACTCCACCCCTGCCCTGGGCAGCTTATTCCAGCCTTTCAGTGAAGAACTTTTGCCTAAAATCCTGGCACAGCCTGAGCCTCCCGTGGCACAGCCTGAGGCCGTTTCCTCTCCTCCTGTCCCTTGTTCCCTGGGAGCAGAGCCCGACCCCCCCCGGCTCCCCCCTCCTGTCAGGGAGTTGCAGAGCCAGAAGGTCCCCCCTGAGCCTCCTTTTCTCCAGGCTGAGCCCCCCCAGCTCCCTCAGCTGCTCCTGCTGCTCCAGCCCCTTCCCAGCTCCCTTCCCTTCCCTAACACATTCCAGCCCCTCCATGTCCTTCAGACATGGATCTCACAGACTTCTCCTCACACAGCCCAGAATCCAGGTGGTAAAACCTTGTGCCCATCAGAGCAGGGAAAGCTCCGTGTGGGGCCTGGCTCAGCTCCATTGTTGCCTTATCCAAAATGCACCGTTTTTTGAAGAATCCCACGGTGCCTCTCCACAATTTGGGACTTCAAGCTGCTGCAACAACCTCTGGAATGAATCAGTTTGCTTTTTGGGCAAAATGGTGGGAGCTGGAGCCCTCTCAGAGCAGACAGGTGCTGGGCTGGGGACGGTGAGCACCATGTGGCAGCTGCTGTGTTGAGCTGCCTTTGTTTTTGAGAGTGTAATTTCCAACTAATCGTGTTGAACAACATCAAAAAAAACCATCTTCACATTTTATATTTAAGGCACTTTGTCCCAGCAGACAGGCTGTGCTGCCACACAGCATTTCCCAGAGTGTTTGTGTGGGTTAGGATATACTTATTAATTTTCATTTTCTGCTGTATCATATAATCATGAGCACTTAGGAGAGAGACGAAAGCAGGGACACAGCTAAGTGAGTCAATTAATCATGGGGTTCCTGGCCAGCCTCTCCAGCTGTGGTTTACCAACAAGGCTTTCTTCACCTTCCCACGTTAAGTAATACATATATTTAGAGGAAATTTTCAGATGGAGACTTTCAGAATAAGATGGTTGGGCTGGATTGTATAATAGCTGTGCTAATAGGATTTGTTAGTCTGCATAATACCAGCTTGGCAGTACTAGTGGTGATAGTGAAGTTCCACCTAAAGCTGCTCTGTGCTGGTTAAATCTATCCCTAAACAAAATTAGCAATTGTTTTGGTGATGGAGACCAACAGAGGCTTCATTGCCCTCCCAGAACCAGCCTTGGTTTTGTCTCAGGCATCATGTTCAGGCTTTAGAAACACCAAATATCTCTTTTGCAGGGAATCTTCGGGTGGGAAAGGGACCTGAAAGCTCATCCAGGTCCACCTGGAAGGGACACCTTCCATTAGCCCAGGCTGCTCCAAGCCCCATCCAGCCTGGCCTGGGACACTTCCAGGGATTTTGTGGTGCAAAAGCTGGATTGAGGTACCTTCACAACAGAGTGTTTTGGTGCTTGGAGGGTTCTGAATGATCACAGGGAGCTGATTTCCAGCCCAAAGCTGATCCAGTTTCTCATCTGATGTGTTTCCCTGGGCTCCTCCTGGGTGAGCAGGTGACCGGGACCTTCTGTGGCTCACATTCAGTGATACTCTTGGCTGGCAGAGAGATAAATGGGTCCCAGATCTTTGCCTGGCTTGGGCACAGTCACACCAAGACAGGGTTTGAAGCCTTGGGGCTCTTTTCCTTCTGGGTGTCAAGAGCTGGTGTCACCCACTGACCCAGAGGTGGGGGATGTTCCAGCTGAGGGGGTTGGGAACAGCTTCACAGGGTTTGTCCCTCACCCAGCACCTCCTTGGGGAACCCTCAAGAGCTCGTGAGAAATGGGGTTTTTTCCCAGCTCAGGGCTAAAAACCTCATTTATCAGGTTTTTCAGAGCAGTGTGTTGAAGGTGCCTGTTGTGAGGTAAAACTCAGCTCCACGGGGAGGGATTTTTGGAGCTGCAGGCATCGAGAGCTGGTGTTTGCCTTGCAAGAACCCTCCCAAGATTTGTTTATCCTTGGCATTTAGGTTTGCTTCTTGTTTTTGCTTAACCTTTTCCAGCGTGAAAGGTTTCCATGGCAAACTTCAGTGTGGCACTTCGGGGTCTCTCAGTGATTTGGGATTGACCAAGTGGTGCATGAAGTGGTTTGGGATTAACCCAGAAGCATTTTCTCATTTTTCTCATTGCAGGGTGGAAAACACCCACGTGCTTCCCCAGCCCTCACCCCAGCCTAGGGGAGATGCTGTGCATGGACAGTCAGAAGTTCAAATAAACACCTTTTTTTTATAAAGAGCTGCTGTTTTTAGGAACAATTCCAGGTTTTTCTCCCAAAGTTCTATTTTGAGCAGCGTGGGGATGTCTCTGGTGATCTTCCACCGTGTTCCTGTGCCACAGGATGTGTCTCCTCTCCCTTCACAGCTTTAACTTGAGCTGATTCCAGTGGCTGATCTTGAATTCAAGGGCTTGATGTTTTACACTTCATAATACTGCAACTTTAGGGATGATTTTGTGTCCTTTGGGAAGCTGCAGTTTGTTTCCTTCCTGCTAAAATATCCAACCTGAAGCCCTCCTCCTGTGTGCTGAGTTCTGTGCCTCCCCTCCTTCCTCACTGCAGCTCTTGGCACTTGAGCCTGATGACTTTGGGAGCAGAGGCTCAGGGAATTATTATGGTGATTATGCCTTTTAAAATTCTGTGAGGAGCAAGAGAAGAGAGCAAGTAAAATCCCAGCCTTGCCCCCACAAACACCCTCGTGGTGCCGAAACGTTTGGCTTTTATTCTCCAAGCTGAAGAGAAGGAGCTTCCCTTCACTGCCAGGTTTTTAGTTGTGGTGAGACCAAGCAGGTTAAACACCCAGAGTCCCCATGGATTGCATGGACCAGGGGGAAAATTGGGAATATTAAGCACTTTGCCCAAAGCCATCTGAGAGGGCTTTGTGCTGGGACACATGGAAAACCTTGAGAGCTCCAGTGAGTGTTGCCAGCTCTGAGGATGTTTTAATTAAAGATGCTGCCATTTGAGACAAATGATGTGCAAATCTTCTTTTTCTCCCTTGTTTTTTAAAAAAAGAAACACCCACTTTTCTGGCAACTGCAGGCTCTGATGCCCCCCACAGACAACACAAGTGCTTGGGCTCTCACCCAAACTTCCTTGTGCTTTTTAATTAATGAACCTTGATAACTCTGTGTCTGGACTGTTTTTTAATGTAGATGGTTTTGGGAAGGAGAGTGATGCTTGATTGTTTTTTCTCCTTCTTCTGCAGCCCACTTTGATTTTTTCCCTATTTTTCAGGGGAAAAAAAAGAGGTTTTGTGACAGAAAATGGGGCTGTGCTTCAAAGCATGGGAGACTCATCGAAACCAGAGACGTTTTTATACTGAAAAAGCAGGAATTTGAGCTGTTTGGGCAGAGATGTTGCTTGGGCTTGTGTGAGTTATAGGAGGTTTTGCTGCAGAAATTACCATAAGGCTCCACACTAAGGAGCTGCTGTCCTGGATGGCACAGGGGCAGCCCTGGCTCCCTCCAGAACACCTCCAGCATTTAAAGCCAGCACAGGGAAAATCATCTGCCTGCTTGGAATAGGGGGAAGTCTGTAAAACAAACTCCTGGGGCATTGGCAGCACCAGGGACTGAGAGGGGTTCTGTGTTGGCACTGATGTGCTCAGCCCATGGCAATAAATATGAGGATTATGGAGGTGCAGGAAAACTCTTCCTCTTTAGACCTTCAGTATGTGGCCTGAAAATATTGCAGGTGGAATGTGGTTAAAATAAAAAACCCAACCCAAAAACTGAGTGGGGATGGCACTTCATGGTTTTGTTTAGTGGGCATCGGTTGAAGGTTGGGCTTGATGATCTTGGAGGTCTTTTCCAACCTTAATGATTCTGTGATTCCCTGATTTCCCTGGCTCACTGCCTTTGGCTGCTGCATGATGCTCCTGGTGCCTTCCTGGGAGCAGGGGTGGCCAAAATTCCCAAAGTGTTAATGCTATAAAGCCAAATCCTTTGTGATGCCAGCCCTGAGGGCATCCACTCATTGCTGCACTAATTCCAGCGGTGAAGGGTATCCAGAATATCGAGCTGATAGGGCATTCAGGCTCCTTCTCCAAATGAATTCCACCCTTTCTGTTCCCAGGGGACAATCAGCCCCGTGCAGCTCTGCCAGGCTCCCTCACCTCCTCATTATGTGCGAGGTGTTGCTGGCTGCCTTCAATTAGAAGTTGATTAATGAGAGCGCTGGGGACGTTCTCCTCAGAGCACACGAGGAGCAAAACGCTTCCCCAGGCCTGGAGCCCAGAAATAGAAGTGATGCCTCATCAGATGATTTGTTTGTTTGCCCACAAAACCCGTCAAAATGTGTTATTTACCTTGAGCTGCACCAGGATTCCCAGCTCAGCTCGGAAGGCAGAGAGAAGTGAGTCGGTCTGCAGGCTTTTGCTGGGCTCTGGTTTGTGGAAGCTGTAGTTTAGCCATGAATGTGTCTGGCAGGAGAGTTGAACAAAATGCAGAATGGCCAAGGCAGACCCTGGAATGAGGGAGACCCTTGCAGAGCCATGTGAACACCCTCCAGCCCAGCACCAGCACTGACTCATTCAAAGGGACACTGGAGAAGCTGTTCCAGATGGCAAATTGCAGAGCCAGGAAGCTCCAGAGGGGAGATCTGTCCTGCCAGCCTGGCTTTGTGTAGCTGTGAGTCCCAGCAGCTCCTCTGACATGGGAATGCCAAAGGTTTTCATATGGAAGGCTCATTATTGGAGCTGCTGGGTGGGTGGGGGTTCCCTGAGGAGGCCTCGGGGAGGTGGATGTCTGTGGGCTGGAGTGCAAAGCCCTGTTGGGTTTAGTCGTAATTTCAAATGTGATGTGACAGATTTCCTCATTCTTTGGCTTCAAATTTTGTAGTCCAGCTGCCTTAGACCTTCCAGCAGCCCTAAAGCACCACCAGGTAGTTTGATGCTGCCTCTGGAGAGCATCAGTCCAGGGGACATTTGGGTTTGTACTTCGTCCTACAAGAATCCCACGTGGCCAAACGTGGGATGTGACACTCTGATCGAGGCTAAAACCTGCCCTCAGCATCAAGTTTATCTCCCTGGGACACCTTCCACCAGCCCAGGGTGCTCCAAGCCCTGTCCAGCCTGGCCTTGGACACTTCAGGGATCCAGGGACAGCCACAGCTTCTCTGGGCAACCTGTGCCTCACCACCCTCACAGGGAGGAATTTCTTCCTTACACAAGTTTTTATTGAGAGTTCTTGCTTGCATGGAATGGTACCACAAAAAAAAACACCCACCCCTTTCTTCTTGAGTCAGCACCTCTTTGTATTTTGTCCAAACAATTTGGACAATTAGGAAAAAGCGTGGAATTGAAGAAAAACTTACTGGGACACTTTAGTTCCAGATTAAGGATTCGTGGGATTCTCCCCAGTTGCAGAATGGTGTCTTTGTTGTGGAGCTGGAGATGATGTTCTGTAGGGGAAGACCAGGACTTCTGGGTGTGAGAAATGGTTTTCTTTCTGCTGTCTTGTGCATTTCCAGACAGGATTGCTCTCCCAAGGCTTGCACGGGGTTGGAGGTGGAGTGTGGATCCAATAAACACAACTCCAGGGTTCCAGAGCAAGGGGGAAGTTCATTTTCTCTTGGATTTTCTTCCCAGGGGTGATGGATGTGTTCAGGTGATGTCCTGGAGGTCCCTCCCTGTCCCTCTCCTCAAAGGAGAGCAAAGCACTGTGGAAAATCCCTGATTTCAGTGCTGCTTCTCAGCTTTGGTGCTGGATCCAGCACCAAATGGGGACCTGAGTGACCTCCCTGTCCTGGAAGGGCTGTAGGGTCTTTTATACAGTAAGAAAACAGGAGGAAAACTTGTTCCTTCAGCCAGAGCTTGTCTGACCCGTGTCCTGTGGTTTTCTCCTCCAGTTTGCCTGGATGGCTGCAATTCCCAGGAGATAAATCCTTACCTCAGGTGCTCCCAGCCCTCTCCTCCACTCGTTACCCGCTTGTGGAGGAGGCTCTTCCTCACTTGCTGTGTTCTGCTGATGTTTTTATTTCCCCCTCCCCCTTAAATACATTTTTCTGGATTTACTCATGCACAAATCTGTCACCTGTTTTCCCCCCCCCCCGCCTGCTCATCGTGCGGCTTTCCATCATCCCAGAGACAATCCCTGACTCGGGCAGTATTAATATTGCCATTCCACAGACTCAGCCTGGCCATTAATAAACCAAACCAAGAGCAAACAGGGCAGTGTCTGCTCGGGGTGACCTCCCCCCTCCATCCCAGTAACCAGTTTGTTCCCCAATTTGTCGCCCGTGCCCTTGGTTTGGGGTGAGTGAGAGCGAACGTGTCACACCGTCATCCTCCTTGTTAATACATCTCTCTCCAGCTCTGGTCACAGGCTTTCCTGCCACAAACAGGTAATGAGAAGCCTCCTGCTCCCCAGTAACCAGCCCTCTGCCTGCAATTAGGCTGGATGAGCTCATTTTGAGCTGGGTTTAATTGGGATCACGTTTGGCCGGATTTACCTCTGGGCTGCGCCGTGGCTCCGTCCATACGGTGTGTGAGGAGGGGTGGATAGAAACCCTCACACTGAAACTCTGGGCTTGATTAAACATTATCTCTGCCTGTATAGCCCTGGATGCTTGGCCAGCTCATTTTCCTGCTGGAAAAGCCACTAGAGCATCCATGTGCCCCAGCAGTGGTTTCCCTGTCCAGCTCCCAAGCAGAGCAGAGCAGCTCTGCAGCGAGGCTGGGAATTCCAGAGTGGGATGTTTCTCCTCACTGCCCCCATGGATTCCCAGCTCTTGGCTCAGGAGCTACATTTCTCTGTGCTTTCCCAGTTTTTAAACTGGAGATGAAGTGCAGGGATGGCAGCAGTGACCTGGATAGAGGAGGAGAGCAGGGCCAGAGCTGGGCTCGAGCATCCACTGCTCATCGTGGCTATTTTGCAGGGACTGTTGACAACTCAAGCTAATAATAATAAGCTTCATTCTTCTACACCATATTCTCTCCCCATCCACAGGCCAATTTCATGCTTTATTATGATTTCGATGTTTTAGTTTCTGCCACAAGTGGAAAATTATGTTCAGATTCAGAGAAGCTCATTAGAGCACATTAAAGCTCTTTGTGAGACGCTTCCTTGGAATTAGAGGCTTTAACCTCGTTCAGTGAAAATTTGAAGCCAAGTGTGGCCATGGCAGCCCTGGAAGGGATGGTTCACTCCAAGGTTAATGCACTTTATCCATCCACTTTAAATTCCCTGTGCTTTTTCACTGGCTGAGGCCACATGTCCATCCAGGCAGGTCTGTGCTGGGGCTCAGGGAGGGGAAAGCAAGGGAGCTGCTTCTCATCAAAGCCACCCTGGGCCAGGGGGAGTTAATGCACATTTTGGTAGGTTTTGGCAAGGCATAAAAAGTGGGGGTTTTTTTCCAGAAAATCTGGGCTGTTAATCCTGGGCCAGGATTAAAATTGGTACCTGAGTCCATCCTGCCATCTCTTTAAAGCCTCACTCCCCCCCTTTCCAGGGGTTTCTGCCACTTTTAATTTTCCAGTTATTTCCAGCTCAGTTTTGGCTTTTGGGGTGTTGGAGCTTCCACCAGTCCCAGTCTTGAGCCAGGAGCCAGTTTCCTTTCAAAACCCTGCAGCAGGACCTTGCTGGAGTGCAACCACACTGGGGTCTGCAGCCCCTCAGGAGCCCTGTGACCTTACAAGGTGCCTTTGGTCCCATCCAAGTTTTTCCACCTGCTGTCCTTTTCCTTCCAGGACAATAGGGATGGATTTATTCTCTACAAAGCTTTCTTGGCTGTTGTGGGGTGATCCCTCCCCAGTTTCTGGAGTAGGGTGGGGTGCAGAGAGCTGAGGAGCAGCTGTACCTCAGAGAGCATCACCACAAACATTCCAGATGTGTGGGAACAGATTTGGTCAGTGCTTTAGAGTTGGGTGGTTTATTTTTAGCATACATTGAGAAGGGATTTGGGATTAGAGCTTTGTTCTGCAGTGTCCAGGCAGTAGCAGATGGGGATAGGATGGGGCTGAGCTGCAGCAGGAGAGCAGCAGGGTGGGTCCTCTCAGGGATTCAGGTCTGGTAGGACCACATAACCCAGAGTCTGTGGCAGAGGTGGAGATAAATGGCAGTTTTGTGGCTTTCAGGCTCCTGCTCAGAGATACCAGAGGGCCATAAAGGGTCTTTGTGTCAGTTGGATTTTACTCCTCAGAGGAGACTGAGGTCAGACCTCACTGGGGTCTGCAGCCCCTCCTGAGGGGCAGCTCCATCTCTGCTCTGGGTGAGCAGGGACAGGACCCAGGGAAGGGCTGGAGCTGTGCCAGGGCAGGGTCAGGTTGGATCTCAGGGAAAGGTTCTTCCCCCAGAGGGTGGTTGGCACTGCCCAGGCTCCCCAGGGCAGTGGGCACAGCCCCAAGGCTGCCAGAGCTGCAGGAGGGTTTGGACAATGCTCTGAGGGACAGGGGGGGATTGTTGGGGTGTCTGTGCAGGGCCAGGGGCTGGATGCTCCTTGGGAGTCCTTCCAATTCAGCATATTCCATGATTTTGTTATTTTCATGGGCTGAAATTCTTTCCTTGGCCACTGCTCCAAGTGGAAGCAAAGGGTTGTTGAAGGAAGTGAGAAGTTAAAAACAAGCAAAACAACATGATTTGGTTTTTTGGTTTTTGGGGTTTTTTTTTGCCTGGTAGGAAATAAACAGACCTGGAGTCTGATTTTGAGGTACTGGGTGCCCTGAAGTTCAGCAAGGGAAATATCCCTGAGCAGACCTGTCTCAAAGGTTTGGGCTGGAAAGCCCTTGCAAGGCACCTGCTTGTGTGGGGACAGTGGGAACAGTGAGGAGGCTGCTCTGTCCCTAAGGATCTATTTTGGGGATGTTTTGCTGCAGGCAGGTGTATTAAATACCAGTGGTGCTGCCTGACACCCTGGTTAGAAAAATCTCAGATTAGAAATGGGGAAAAGAGAGAAAACTGGTCATCTCAGGCATCAATCACAGCAGGACCAGAAGGATCCATTCGTGCCTGGGCTGAGCAGCAGCACAGGGTGAGAGGACTCCTGTGCTCCCCAGGGGACAGCAGCTTGTCCAGGGGGATTTGGGAGCTTTAACTTGGAGTTGCTCTTAAGACCTGTGAGGAAATCAGCTCCAGAGCCCTTTGGGAATCATAAAAACATGGAAGGGTTTGGGTGGGAAGGGACCTTGAAGCCCATCCAGTGCCACCCCCTGCCATTTTCCCACCATCCCTGTGGGAAAAAAACCATTAAGAAACCCCACAGCCCTGCTGGGACTCGGGATAAGGGGGGTAAGTCCTGGTCCTGAATCAAAAGCAAGGCTCCCTCAGCTGGGATGCAGGAGACTTTAGAGAGATTTTAGGTTTTTTCATCCATTCTCACAAGAAGTTTCACTTCTTCCACATTTCCTTAGAAAACTCTCCACCCAGTCATTTTTACCCCCAGCAGCCAAATGGATTTTAGGCCTTAACAGAGAAGAAAAACTAAAAGTTTTTCTTTTGGAAGGGAGTGGAGAATTTCCTGTTGCACATTTGTTGGCTCCTTTCTGACACCCTCTTTTAGAGCCATTTGTCAGGATCAGGGTTACCAAGGCAGGGAGAGCAAGGACACAGGACATGATGCTCCCCCAGGGTCCCTTCTGCTCTTCCAGTCTCAATATCCAACCCAGAGACCTTCGAAGGTGATTTCCCCACCCCAACATCTGCACACCAACACCAAACCCTTTTTCACAGAATCCCAGAGTGGGTTGGGTTGGGAGAGACCTTAAATCCCATCCAGTGCCACCTCCTGCCATGGGCAGGGACACCTTCCACCAGCCCAGGTTGCTCCAAGCCCCATCCAACCTGGCCTTGGACACTTCCAGGGATCCAGGGGCAGCCACAGCTTCTCTGGGCACCCTGTGCCAGGGCCTCCCCACCCTCCCAGAAAAGACTTTTTTTCCTAATATCCCACCCTTGTGGCTCCCAGAAGAGCAGCAATGTGGGCCAGGACGTGGAGCTGGATGGGGACACACAGAAGTTGTGCTATTTCAGGTGTTGCTCCATATATCTTTTTTATGAGCTCTGGCAGCAGCAATAATATAATAGAGCTCTAAGAGGTGCTTTGCTGGGTACGAGTGAGGCTTTTCTGCATCACAGAGCACAGTTACACCCCAGCCGAGGCATTTCCTCCCACAGAGGATAAATGAATTCCCTGGGCTCTGAAGCAAAAGCAACCTGACCAGTTTTTCCATGCCTCAGTGTTGCTGCTGAGGTGCTTTCATGGTCCTGATTTGCAAAAATCACTTCCAGAGTAAAGTTGGCATTTAAGAGCAGTGGATGCTCTGGGGAGGGCTGAGCAGCCGGGGACGTTATGGTTGGAATTAAGTCAAATTTGGAATGAACTTGATTGTGTTTAAATCAAGGGCAGCAGGGGGTTGGGGGCAGCAAGAAGTTACAAAGCAGGTGCCCCATTCCCAGTGAGTTGGCAGGAAAAGATGGGCAGGAGATTTGGCTCCATCCTCCCAGCACAGCACCAGGGAGGGGGTGTGCAACATCTCTCTGCACCAAAGGCATCATCACAGCAGGAACCCCAAATTCCTGCTGCTCCCTCAGGGAAGGTTTTAGCATCTGCCAGGGATTTTTGTTGTTTGGTGGGGAGGTTTTTTCTGAATAAAATCTGCAGGGTCTGATAAAAGCCAAGCGATGCTCCTGGAGCGGAGAGGGAACAGCTGAGCCACAGGTTTCCCTTGGATTTAGCCAAGAGACTTTGACCCCTGGGAGTGGAAATCAGGGGGAAGGGAAGGGGTGCTGTGTGTCCTTGCAGCATCTGTTGTACCTGGCACATCACTGATGGGGAGCATTAATGAGATTAATTGTGTCTAACCCTCCGTGGCTCTTTGAGATGTATGAAGCACCTAGAAACCTTCTCCAGGGGGGCTTCTCATGGTTTTCTTGCTTCTAGTCCTTATTTCTGGATAAAAGGCTTGTTTCATATGGCCACCTCACATAGGGGACACCAGTGGCCACAGAGGACCTCCAGGTGTGGGGTGCCAGAGCTCAGGGAGTTCCCAAAAGGAACTGTTTGATCCACTGTGTGTGTTATGAGCATTGTGAAAAGACTTATTAAACCTGAAGGTCCTTAAACATCAATCTGCCTTCCCTGGAATCGTGTGGAATGAGGTAGCCCAGGTGGCTGTTAGTGCTGATGAGCTAATGGGATCCTGAGAGCCCATAAATGTCCTGAGATGATGGGTAATGTAATAGGGACATAAAAGAGAGCAGTGGAGTGAAGGTGTCCTGCTCGGGGAGGTGACAGTGGCACCTTGGCCAGTGAGCTCTGCCTGGCACCGGGAGCTCGAGGGATTAAAATGGAATCTTAAATAAAACTCTGGGGGACAGAAAGTCTTCAAAGTAATGAGCTTGTTTTAAAATCCCTGAGGGTGGAGTGGATTTGGGGGGTTGGCTGTGGCTCCTCATGTTCATGGGCAAAGGAGATTTTCATAACTTCTCTGTCCCTGGTGGTGTCACAGGGATGGGTCAGTCCTGGGTGGTGCATCTCAGCCAGGGACATCCTGGGATCAACTCGACAGTCATGGACCACCAGTGAGTCAGAGAACCATGGAATTATTTAGGTTGGAATCCCCCCCTATGTCCACTAAACCCTATCACAAACTGCCACATTTATTTGTTTTTTGAACAATTCCAGGGCTGGGGATTCCACCAGTGCCCTGGGCAGCTACTTCCAATGCCTGACTGTTATTTCAGTGGAGAAGGTTTTTTTTGCAGCCCATTTTTGCTGCAAAAGGAGTTTCTGCTGCAGCCAAGCATCCACCCCTGTTTGCATCCTTCCACAGGGAGGTCCCTTGGCTGTGGCAGCTCTGTGTCCCCAACATGTCCCCACTGTGGGATTCTGATCCCTGGAAGTGTCACCCACCCTCTGCCACATGGGATCTTAGAGTCACACCATGGTTTGGGTTGGGAGGGACCTTAAAGCCCCTCCAGT